>JACEFZ010020081.1:72500-430432 GCA_014155875.1 Cepaea nemoralis
ACATCCTAGCGATTACACCAATCCATCACCATAGGACACCTTTAGAGAAATATCAACTGCGTGGAATCCCGGAAGCAGGTGTACCGAATTGAATACCCACAGACTTCGTGTCAAGTACGAACCTACTTTAAACTGACCCCCTGGTTGGTACTGGGAGAGAAGTGGAGTATAAGTGGACCCCATAGCACCAGGAACACCAGATCGACAAGTCAGATGCCTTATGCACCGTCCGAACCTGACAGATTTGTGGCCATAATGAGTCGTGGTCAGTGTCCGAGCTGTCTAGTACTGATAATTGTAAGTGATAGTGGACAGAGAACTGAGCTGGAAGATGGTCATAGATGGGAGCTAAGTGGGGCAGTTGAAATGTGTCGTTTTTCCATGACCTCTACCCTGTTCAACCTCACAAGAGGAGTTATAATTAGGGCCCATCCTAGCCTCGGATTAATAATCCCAGACGTTGAGTTATAGTTACAACAGGTCACTAAGAGGCGACAACTGCATCTGTCTGGTATCCCGACAAGTGTGTATACATATATAGAGCTATAGATATAGATACACTGAACAGACAGCTGAAAAACCTCTCATGACTGTGAAGGTTTGGCTTCTGAGGAAAGTGGGAGGGTGTGTGCGTGTTGGTGAGTGAGTGAGTGTGTGTGTGTGCTCGTGTATGTGGATGAGTGTGTGTGTGTGTGGGGGGGGGGGTGAGTTTATGGGTGTGTGGGTGAGTGTGTGTGTGGATCAGTGCGTGTGTGCATGTGAGTTTGTGTGTGTGTGTGTGTGTGAGTGAGTGGTTATGGAAGTCAGAACACCAGTTTCAGCATGTTATATACTGCCAACGGGAGCTGCGGTGACATGGTGGTTGGTGTGTGTGTGTGTGTGTGTCTGTGTGTGGATGGTTTATGGAAGTCAGAATATCAGTTTCAGCATCTTACATATTGCCAGCGGGAGCTGCGGTGATACAGTGTGTGTGTGTGTGTGTGTGTGTCTGTGTGTGTGTGTGTGTGTGTGTGTGTGTGTGTGTGTGTGTGTGTGTGTGTGTGTGTGTGTGTGTGTGTGGATGAGGGTTTATGGAAATCAGAACACCAGTTTCACCATGTTACATATTGCCAGCTGGAGCTGCGGTGACACAGTGGGGTGTGTGTGTGTGTGTGTGCGTGTGTGTGTTTTTATGGAAGTCAGAACACCAGTTTCAGCATGTTACATACTGCCAGTGGGAGCTGCGGTCGACACAGTGGTTGGTATGTGTGGTCTAGGAAACTCTAGGACAAGGGTCTGGGTTCAGTCCCCATCTGAGGCAGTATTCTCGTTCTTGCCATTGGAGAGCATGGCATGAGTTGATTGGGAGGGAGGGGAGGGGGGGGGGCTGTGCTCTGTAAGAGGATAAAGAGTAGAAACAGGGGAATGATTAAGTGTAAGTGCGCGCGCGCACGCACTTGTGTGTGTATGTGTGCATGTCGGTTATTTCGATCGCGGGCATGCGGGAGAACAGTTAAGGCCACCGCGTAGTGTATAAAAGACTGTCCTTTAAATGTCTGAATGCAGCACTGAGATCGCTTTGAACTCAAGCGTAGACAATAAAAGTGCTGCCATTTCTAGTGCACTGGGCAAATTTTAGCGTGTGGATTAGCTTTCCCTATTACCAGGGTCACTCGCTATCAGGCTTACCTACTACGACTTCTAAGGTAGTTGTAATTTACGTTCCCAACTCATGAACGAGAAGTCAAATTTTTAGTCAAAATGACCAGACTAAATGTTGAATCGCTATTTTGGCATCATTACTGTCCCTGTAATCATACACGTTAATCATTTGAAAGATGTGTCCCACTCACAACAAGGATACAGATAACTAACTTTCATATTTATATTTTCATCTAGTGTGTTTCATGTTGTTGCGTCGGTTTGTGTTTGTTTATTCTGTGCTGACGAAGGCTTTAGTCGCAACGTCCATGTTGTTTCTTTGTGATCGTGTTCTAGTAAAGCTCTGTGTGTGTCTGTGTGTATGTGTGTATGTGTGTGTATGTCTCTGCGTGTGTCTATGTATATGTGTGTGGCTGTATCTGTGTCTCAGTGATTGCGTCTGTATTTGTGCTTGAGTGTGTGTGTGTGTGTGTGTGTGTGTGTGTCTATGTGTATCTTTGTGTGTTTCTGTCTGTGTCTGTGTGTATGCCTAAGTGTATGCGTTGATCGAAGATCAAGCGTGCATATAAAAGACATTATAATAGCACATATGCTGTTGGAGTGTAAAGTGTTACGCCTTCACATATTTTAGGTTATGTCATTATATGGTGATGGTTCCAGCTATCTTCCTGGCCGCCGTATTTCTCACGTAATGGTAAGAAAAATTTAAAAACAAAATAAAATTACCCGTTGCCCATTTAATGAATTCAGATCGACTCCAAAATCAATTGTGAAAAAATCGCGCTACTGATTTTTTATTTTTTTTATTTTTATTTTTTATGTATTTCTTTTATTGGAGGAGGAGGTGGTTTTGATCCGAACCATATTCGTGGTCAGAATGTGTGCTAACCGTTGTACAACCGCGTCTATTGGAGTGTCTTTACTTCAGCAACAATACAATGCATCCACAACTTGTTGTATACATCCTGGGGCTGAGGGGGTAGAATTTACAGTGGAAGAAGGAATTGCAGAAATCGAGAAGCATTCGAGGAGAGAAAGAAATTATAGACAGACAGAGAGGTAAACAGAAGTGAAGAAAATAATTATATGTAGAGAAATAAATAAAGAAAGATTATAATCAAACACACAAACAAGAAAGAAAGAAAGAAAGAAAGAAAAGAAAGAAAGAAAGAAAGAAAGAAAGAACGACAGACAGGCAGACAGACAGACAGGCAGGCAGACAGACAGACAGACAGACAGACAGACAGACAGACAGACAGACAGACAGACAGACAGACAGAAACAAAGAAACAGAATTACATGCTTAACGTACGATTGATTGACTGAAAGAAAGAAAGAAATTGCTCAAAGTATGTCTGACTGGCCAGCTTCGTGGCTTAGAGGTTATGACTTTTCTCCGTAATCTCGTATACTCTCGTCGGTAACGTGATGACGGTTCAAATACGCAGTGGTTCGAATCGCATCAGTAACTTACGGGGTATGTGAGCCGGTCGCTCAGAAAGCAATGGCAAACTACTGAGCGTAATCTTGCCAAGAGATCAACATACAGCTGAAAGATGCTGGTGTTGACAGCTAAGTCCTGTAAAAGGATATGCTTAAAAAAAAAAAAAGTCTGACTGACTGACTGTCTGAAAGAAAGGAAGGAAGGAAGGAAGGAAGGAAGGAACTGAACCCAACAGAGCCTACGCAACTACAGAACAGTCTCCTACTGTCTCACGACACTGACCCTAACCAAGGGGCACATGGCCAGACGCTCAGATTCTCACAACGCACCCACACATCCACGTGTGGTAGTCACAGGCTCGCCGTGTGTGGTAGTCACAGCCTCGCTGTGTGTGGTAGGTGGTATCAGTAACTATGAAAACGTGCTGACGGGTTCAAACGCTATAGGCTGCAAAAATATGCGTACCACGTGACACAACCACGCAGTCCTCGCCAAAGACGCGATGGTGTCATTCTCACGGCAGACGCTGCTGTTGGGGTGTGATTTTATCATCATCATCATCATGTGCCATGGTGATAAGCGTGGGCGATGATGTTTCGCCATCTGACACGATGACCAGAGTCGTAGATCAGCGCTCTCTGTGTTCTTGTCTCGACCATACCACGTGACCAAAACCTTCCAGGTATTTACTTCTCTGCCTTCCCCTTGTTATTTCCCCCTCAATTGTGCCAGTTGTCACCAAGTTCTCAAATTTAGTTTTTCTCATAACGTGTCCAAAAAAATTGTGACTGTCTGTATCTAATTTCTGTAATCAGTTTACGGTTTTGATTTGCTTCTTGTAGAACCTGGTCATTCGTTTTTCTGTCAGTCCGTGGTATTCTGTGCATGTTCCTCAGAAACCACATTTCCACAGCCATTAGATGTTTCTCAGCTTGTCTCCATTTGATAGGACTTCACGTACACTAAGTTATTATAAGATGAGGAGACCAGCTCTCATACTTCGCCGCTCATTTAAAATCCCTGAAACAACGTTGTATGTTCTTTGCAGGACGTAGCCATCAACCCAAGATTGACTTTCTAGACAATTTAAGTTCAGTAGTTTACCATTGCTTTCTAAAAGAGAAGATCATCTTAATGCCGGTGGAAGGGTTGAACCGGCGACCTCGCCAACATCATACCGGAAGTTTGAGAGGGAGTGTTCTAATCAATTTAGCCGTGCCGACCTATATATTTACCTTAAGCGTGGCAGTCCGTTCTCAAACTTGAGTTTGGCACCTGACTCTCTCAGCGAGTGTTTTTCAAAGTACATCCTCAGTGTCTTCCGCCTTCTGAAGTGATCTCAAAATGCAACCAACAATGATCCTCGTGGACAGACATTTCCTCCTCTCCTTCTTCATCTGTCGGAAATGTTTGTTTTGGGCGTAATTGCGTTTCGCCTGTTTGCAGCAGAGCTGCGATATTTGCACCTCTCGGTGGATACATTCGACTACTTCAGGCATTTATTTACCGGGTTAATCTTACCGGTGACAGATATTTAATGCAGGGTACCCCATGCCGGCAGGACTTTCTATGGTTTTTGTCTTTCCTGGGAGCTGATTATCGTCACGATGGCTGCATTTTAATAGGTTTGTGTCTCTTAATACGCTTTGCCGGTTGCTTCTCCAGCTTTTTGGTTTAAGGGACAAACAAGTCCTCTACTACTACAAGGTTGAGATATGGAGAGACACAAGCTCCTTTCCCACTATTACAAGGCTAAAGTATGAAGATACACGAGCTTCTCTCTCACTTCTGCAAGGTTGATACATGGGGACACACGAGCTTCTCTCTCACTTCTACAAGGTTGATACATGGGGACACACGAGCGCCTCTCCGACTAAGAGTGGAGGAGACAGAGACACACAAGTTACCTGCTCTATCACAGCAAGGTGGAGTCACGGTAAAACACAAGCTGAATCACTACAATGTGTATGGAGACATGGTGACACAACCTCCTGTTGCACTGCTAGATGGAGACACTGAGGCACATAAGTCAGGACACATTATTGGTCTAGCCATTTGACTCGGGCTCCGAAGGTTGTGGGTTCGATTCCGGGTCGCGTCCTTCGGTTCACGAGTGAAATTTTTCGGAGACTCCTGTTGCTCGTCGCTAGAGCTACGGAGTTCGTGCTTTGTGCGACGCTTTCCGCGCTGCGGAAAGAGACCGAGCCATATGGGATAACACCCGGTGCAATGAAGTCGACCCTGTCGACTTTTAAGCGACTTTTAAGTTTATCTACCACTACAAGAAAGAGACATGGGGACACACAAGCTTTTCTTCCACATCTACAACGTGAGGAGAAATGGGGACATACAAGCTTCTCTCCCATCACTACAATGTGGAGAGACAATACGACACATACATACCTCTATCACCACAAGGCGGAGAGACAATGGGACACATAAGCACCTGTAACACTACAAGGTAGAGAGACAATAGGACACATTATCACCTCTATCACTACAAGTAGAGAGACAATGGAACACATAAAAACCTCTATCACTACAAGTAGAGAGACAATGGAACACATAAAAACCTCTATCACTACAAGGTAGAGAGACAAGGGGACACATAAACACCTCTATCACCACAAGGTAGAGAGACAATGGAACACATTATCACCTCTATCACTACAAGGTAGAGAGACAATGGAACACATAAAAACCTCTATCACTACAAGGTAGAGAGACAATGGAACACATAACAACCTCTATCACTACAAGTAGAGAGACAATGGGACACATAAGCACCTGTAACACTACAAGGTGGAGAGACAATGGGACACATTATCACCTCTATCACTACAAGTAGAGAGACAATGGAACACATAAAAACCTCTATCACTACAAGGTAGAGAGACAATGGAACACATAAAAACCTCTATCACTACAAGGTAGAGAGACAAGGGGTCACATAAACACCTCTATCACTACAAGTAGAGAGACAATGGGACACATAAGCACCTGTAACACTACAAGGTAGAGAGACAATGGAACACATAAAAACCTCTATCACTACAAGGTAGAGAGACAAGGGGACACATAAACACCTCTACCACTACAAGTAGAGAGACAATGGGACACATAAGCACCTGTAACACTACAAGGTACAGAGACAATGGGACACATTATCACCTCTATCACTACAAGGTAGAGAGACAATGGAACACATAAATACCTCTATCACTACAAGGTAGAGAGACAAGGGGACATATAAACACCTCTATCACTACAAGTAGAGAGACAATGGGACACATAAGCACCTGTAACACTACAAGGTGGAGAGACAATGGGACACATTATCAAATCTATCACTACAAGGTAGAGAGACAATGGGACAACACATAAACACCTCTATTACCACAAGGTGGAGAGACAATGGGACACATAAGCACCTGTAACACTACAAGGTGGAGAGACAATGGAACACATAACCACCTCTATCACCACAAGGTAGAGAGACAATGGGACAACACATAAACACCTCTATTACCACAAGGTGGAGAGACAATGGGACACATAAGCACCTGTAACACCACAAGGTAGAGAGACAATGGAACACATTATCACCTCTATCACTACAAGGTAGAGAGACAATGGAACACATAAAAACCTCTATCACTACAAGGTAGAGAGACAATGGAACACATAAAAACCTCTATCACTACAAGGTAGAGAGACAAGGGGACACATAAACACCTCTATCACTACAAGTAGAGAGACAATGGGACACATAAGCACCTGTAACACTACAAGGTGGAGAGACAATGGGACACATTATCACCTCTATCACTACAAGTAGAGAGACAATGGAACACATAAAAACCTCTGTCACTACAAGGTAGAGAGACAATGGAACACATAAAAACCTCTATCACTACAAGGTAGAGAGACAAGGGGTCACATAACCACCTCTATCACTACAAGTAGAGAGACAATGGGACACATAAGCACCTGTAACACTACAAGGTAGAGAGACAATGGAACACATAAAAACCTCTATCACTACAAGGTAGAGAGACAAGGGGACACATAAACACCTCTATCACTACAAGTAGAGAGACAATGGGACACATAAGCACCTGTAACACTACAAGGTACAGAGACAATGGGACACATTATCACCTTTATCACTACAAGGTAGAGAGACAATGGAACACATAAAAACCTCTATCACTACAAGGTAGAGAGACAAGGGGACATATAAACACCTCTATCACTACAAGTAGAGAGACAATGGGACACATAAGCACCTGTAACACTACAAGGTGGAGAGACAATGGGACACATTATCAAATCTATCACTACAAGGTAGAGAGACAATGGGACAACACATAAACACCTCTATTACCACAAGGTGGAGAGACAATGGGACACATAAGCACCTGTAACACTACAAGGTGGAGAGACAATGGGACACATAAACACCTCTATCACCACAAGGTAGAGAGACAATGGGACAACACATAAACACCTCTATTACCACAAGGTAGAGAGACAATGGGACACATAAACACCTCTATCACCACAAGGTAGAGAGACAATGGGACAACACATAAACACCTCTATTACCACAAGGTAGAGAGACAATGGGACACATAAACACCTCTATCACCACAAGGTAGAGAGACAATGGGACAACACATAAACACCTCTATTACCACAAGGTAGAGAGACAATGGAACACATAAACACCTCTATCACCACAAGGTAGAGAGACTATGGAACACATAAAAACCTCTATCACTACAAGGTAGAGAGACAATGGAACACATAAGCACCTGTAACACCACAAGGTAGAGAGACAATGGAACACATTATCACCACTATCACTACAAGGTAGAGAGACAAGGGGTCACATAAACACCTCTATCACTACAAGTAGAGAGACAATGGGACACATAAGCACCTGTAACACTACAAGGTGGAGAGACAATGGGACACATTATCACCTCTATCACTACAAGTAGAGAGACAATGGAACACATAAAAACCTCTGTCACTACAAGGTAGAGAGACAATGGAACACATAAAAACCTCTATCACTACAAGGTAGAGAGACAATGGAACACATAAAAACCTCTGTCACTACAAGGTAGAGAGACAATGGAACACATAAAAACCTCTATCACTACAAGGTAGAGAGACAAGGGGACACATAAACACCTCTATCACTACAAGTAGAGAGACAATGGGACACATAAGCACCTGTAACACTACAAGGTGCAGAGACAATGGGACACATTATCACCTCTATCACTACAAGGTAGAGAGACAATGGGACAACACATAAACACCTCTATTACCACAAGGTGGAGAGACAATGGGACACATAAGCACCTGTAACACTACAAGGTGGAGAGACAATGGGACACATAAACACCTATATCACCATAAGGTAGAGAGACAATGGGACAACACATAAACACCTCTATTACCACAAGATAGAGAGACAATGGAACACATAAACACCTCTATCACTACAAGGTAGAGAGACAAGGGGACACATAAACACCTCTATCACTACAAGTAGAGAGACAATGGAACACATAAAAACCTCTATCACCACAAGGTAGAGAGACAATGGAACACATAAAAACCTCTAACACTACAAGGTAGAGAGACAATGGAACACATAAACACCTCTATCATCACAAGGTAGAGAGACTATGGAACACATAAAAAACTCTATCACTACAAGGTAGAGAGACAATGGAACACATAAGCACCTGTAACACCACAAGGTAGAGAGACAATGGAACACATTATCACCTCTATCACTACAAGGTAGAGAGACAAGGGGACACATAAACACCTCTATCACTACAAGTAGAGAGACAATGGGACACATAAGCACCTGTAACACCACAAGGTAGAGAGACAATGGAACACATAAAAACCTCTATCACTACAAGGTAGAGAGACAATGGAACACATAAAAACCTTTATCACTACAAGGTAGAGAGACAAGGGGACACATAAACACCTCTATCACTACAAGTAGAGAGACAATGGAACACATAAAAACCTCTATCACCACAAGGTAGAGAGACAATGTGACACATTATCACCTCTATCACTACAAGTAGAGAGACAATGGAACACATAAACACCTCTATCACCACAAGGTGGAGAGACAATGGAACACATAAACACCTCTATCACCACAAGGTGGAGAGACAATGGAACACATAAACACCTCTATCACTACATGATGGAGAGACAATGGGACACATAAACACCTCTATCACTACATGATGGAGAGACAATAGGACACATAACCATCTCTATCACTACAAGATGGAGAGACAATGGGACACATAAACACCTCTATCACCACAAGGTGGAGACATGGAGACACACTCAAACACACACCCCTCCACAACTATAAGGTTCGGTGTGCTATTCCGAGGTAAGGGTTCAACCCCTACACCTGGTAGTTGGACTAAAATGTTGACTTCTCGTCCTTGACTTGGGGATGTAAATTACAAGTGCCTCTGAAGTCGGAGTGAGTTCGCCTGGTGACGAGGGACACTGGTAATTTTTTTTTTCGCATATCCTTTACAGGACATCGCTGTCAACATCAGCATCTATCAGCTGATTGTTTATTTCTTGGTAAGATTACGCTCAGTAGTTTGCAATTGCTTTCTGAGCGACCGGCTCACATACCCCGTAAGTCACCACTTGGAGGGAACAAACAGCTACCGATTCTCGCGCATGTTACGTTCCTCTCGTGGATATACAGGATTATGGAGAAAGACGTTAAACCTAGGCCAGGGAGACCGGCCACACTGGTAATAGGGGAGGCTAATCTACACGAAAATTCATCCCAGTGATACTAGAAGAAGTGTGTATGGACTACGCTTGATTTTAAGGCCGACGTGAGCGCAAAAAAAAAAAAAAAAATCACTACAAGGTTGACAAATCTGCAAACAAGTCCTTCTAACACACACAGCAAGGTAGAGCGATACAAGCGGCTTCTCTTTATGACGTTAATGACATGCCTTCATGCAAATGTCTGCTCCACTTACAGCCTCTAGCCAGATATGATTGACATTTACAACTTGCAAATTAATTTGTCCAGATTCGGGTCCAGTCTGCCGTCACAGGGAGCGCCAGGCCGTTGACAGTGATGGAAGAGGAGGACGCTGTCTAGGATCAGCTTCGTGACCTCGTTATTAAAGAGGTGAAGTGAAGATGCAGTCGTGTTGGACGCTGTTAATTGCTTCTTTGTGTCTATGCTATTTCTTTATATTTGTTTTTTTCTTTGTTAACTCTCTTCAGCTCCTGGGTGAAGACAGCACGTTGTCTTGCAGAAAAAAATAAACGGCAAAGGTCATAGTTTAAAGGTTTATATATATATATATATATATATATATATATATATATATATATATATATATATATATATATATATATATATGATTTTTCCTTGTGGGCTGCCATTGCCTATTACCAGTGTCCCTCACCATCAGGCGAACCCACTCCGACTTCTGAGGTTCTTGTAATTTACGTCTCTAAGTCAAGGGCGATAACGTTGAAGTCCAACTGCCAGCCGTGGAGAGGGGGGACCGCTTACCTCATTATCAGTGCGGTGGAAGTTTAAGACCGAGCGCTCTTAAACTTTCTACGAGGTGAAAGGTTACATTTGAGATGTGCTTATCGTTGTGGCATATTGCAGATGTTCTGGACAAAATGAAAGATAATGAATGGATGGCGTGCTCAATAACAATCCGGAAACTTCAACTCTAAGAACATTTTCTGATACCCACTTAAGAAATTCTAAACAGTGGTGGCTCGATGGCTAGAATACTTTCCTGCCGGCCCAATGGTGATGTGTATGAATCTCTATTGTGGTGTGATGACTTAGGTCACAGGCACGGGTTAATGTTAAGGCCGTCGTGATGCCTACAAAGGGATACCTCGTACCACACCCGGGGTGCCAGCCAGCTTTGTTTTGGTATTACGGAACCCTGGCAAGACTTCTGCCATACGTTCAGGGTGTACACCACGGATAAATGTGGGTCCACTTTGAATTTGAGGGTATATAATCCATTTTCGGGGTGGGGGGGGGGGGGGGGGGGGTAAACGGGTACTCCACGTTGCCCAAGGGTGTCCGGTCGGCTAGTGGAGGGAAAGAGTCACCTTACTTCTCCTTTGATAGGGGATATCCTTACCCGCTGCTCTTGTGAAGTGACCAGAGGATCTGGACGACACTCAGGACTCCCAGGGCCAGACGGATATATAATCAGACTGCTAATGGTACCATTACTATTAGGACTCTGGCTTGCTGTTGAAGATGAGCACGGATCACGTATGTAAATGTTTGCAGTGCGACGATGTCGATTGTTGACTCAACTCAGCTCAAAAGACGTGTCATCCCGCAGTAGACAGTCATCGACAGACGGCGGTATTGTTCCCTTATCCACACGTAAACCCGCCCTCCAGGGGTGCCTGGAACACATGCTCTGTTGTTGCTACAGTTACCTGGAAGACTAGGACAAAAGATGCACGCAACCTTACAACCGTTGGACGACAATCATTCACAGCAACGACATCATTATGTATAATCTGACTGGGCACAAGCTGTGAGTGTGATAGGATGAATGATGTTAGGATTACACACGAGCCATTCATGGGCAAAATTTGTTTTATTTGTGTAAGGACACCCCGCGTGTAGACAGTATCTTTCTCTCTCACTCTCTCCCCTTCTTTCTCTCTCTCTCTCTCTCTCTCTCTCTCTCTCTCTCTCTCTCTCTCTTTCCATCTCGTGATCCCCTTCATTGTCTCATTCTCTGTTTATATGTCAATCCAAGAATGATAATCTTTTAATGTTTGATGTCAATTACCACTTGTACTGCCTTCCACATTCAGCAGCAGTAGCAGCAGAAGAAGAAGAGAAAGAAGAAGAAGAAGAAGAAGAAGAAGAAGAAGAAGAAGAAGAAGAAGAAGAAGAAGAAGAAGAAGAAGAAGAAGAAGAAGAACAACAACAACAACAACAACAACAACAACAACAACACTAACAACAAGTACAAGAACGAATGACGAAGGAACTTTATTCTCTGATTCAAACTCATTACGGTTGTCTCCCAACCGCGGCTTACTTTCTTTTTCTTTTTTTCAAGCAGAGCCCTGTTGTGTTATTTGCTGTTATTTTTCTTTCTTTTTCTGTTGCCTTGTTCTTGATTAGTTGGCTATTGCAGCTAATGTTTTCCCTAGAATGGGACAGCCGGACCCACGCCAGCCCTCTTTAGTCTAATACGACATGCTTGAAAGGTTACATTGTTACTATTCTTTCCTTCCTGTATGATCTTTGGTAACACATGAACCATGTGCTTTATTCCAGGACTGGATAAATGGAGGCAACGTAGCGAACTAATGTCCAGTCGGTCATTGTTGTCACGCAAGTCAAACCCCCTGCAGCTTGAGCAGCCGGTGCTCACCGCTGGAAAATAGGGATGATAAATTAGCCCATACCACCACTGACCGCGCGGACCGACCAGACGCTATCATTATAATCATGTCCATCTTGCTACGTTCCTCTACTGTCAATTACCACTGCGACTTTTTCAGGCCTGTTCATTGGACTATAATGACCTATACCCTCTTGTATCTGACTAACCAGCGTGTTAGTTTTGGATCAGGTGATCGCGAACATCCGCCCCCGGTTGCGCCATCTTGTCGAGCACGTGTCTGTCGTGTACATCTTGATTGCAATTCTCAGAGATAGATGGATGATTAGTACATGGCCGGATCTTATACCCGAATAATTCGGGCCCTGTGATTTTGGAATTTCTCCCTATTGTCAGTTGTTGATTACTAAGAAGTGAGAATCAGGGCAGACTCGTCATAGGTGCCCCGTCTATCACGATAGAAGCAACAGGTGGTGGATACAATTCGCTCGAGCGACACACTGATTCTTTTTGTAAGTTCACGGCTTTAAGAATCGACATTATAGCCCTTCGGGCAATCCAATAAATGCTCAATCTTTCTTAGCAAATGTTGCTAGGTGTGGCTGTTGATCGTTCCAGTAACACGTTGGTTGTAAACTGCTCAAAGATCCCTCATCTACTGACCGGTCAGTACTCGATGAGCGATATGGTCAACAGCATGCCGGCCGCCTTTGCTACTCGTAATACTCCCTGGTACCTAATTTAGGCTAGGTTAACCTGGGAATACAATTCAACATACGAGAAATTCAGAGCATTATTTTTCCGTAGTGAATTTGAATAACGAAAACACAAACGTTCAGAGGGGCGTTCAGAAAGTAAGGTACCATATCGTTTTTCTCAGCTAATGATGAGGATAGAAGCATGATATTTTGCTCACTGAAAGCAAAGAGAGAGAGAGAGAGAGAGAGAGAGAGAGAGAGAGAGAGAGAGAGAGAGAGAATCTGTTTATTATCTCCCCCTGGCTTGAAATCAGAAGCTGACTGGGGTAATATGGGACGCCAAGAGACGTCACTCTTGTTTCTGACTGGAACAAACCAGATGTCCATTGCGCATAGCAGTGATGTGGGAAAATCTCAGTTTCCAACCCACCCTAAAACCCTGAGAGAAGTTCAAATGGTCGGGGGATAGATTGTCAGCCAAGTACCACAGCAGTCCAAAGTACGATTCCTTTCAGGGAATTTTCTACAGACATTTTGGTTTCTTTTTTATGACCGTGCTATGTGTATGAGTGAGCGAGTGTTGTCTAATTGGTATGTGTTCGTGTATGTGTGTGGATGGGCAGATATGACTACAGGAATGCGTGCTTGTGTGGATGTGTGCGAGTGGATACAGGAGTACCTGTGTTCGTGTGTGCGAGTGGGTACAAGAGTACCTGTGTGGGTGTGTGCGAGTGGGTGCAGGCACACCTGTGTGGATGTGTGCGAGTGGCTACACGCGTAACTGTGTGGGTATTAGAAAATGAAAGCAAGCACATAATGTGCGTGTGAACCCTAGTTAACATTAGAAAAACACTACATAACTAGAAGGAGGAGGAAGAGGTGATTGTGGTGGAGGCGATAAAGCTGAGGTATGGAAGAAGGAAGAGGAGAATGGATGGGAGGATGAGGGCGAGGAATAGAGGCCTATGGCATAGGATACGGCGGAGAAGGAGGAGAGGGAAACGAGAAGAGGATTAAATTGTTTTGATTTTGGTGGTAGTGATGTTGTTGGAGGGGAAGTAGAAGGTAATGACAAAGCAGAAAGTGATGATGATAATGATGTTTTCCATGGAAACAACGACGAAGATCTTGTTGCTTTCGATACTGATGGTGAAGAGGATGATAATCATGATGGTCACAAAGATACTGTCGGCAGTGTCGAAGCCGATGTTGATAATTAAGGCAGAGACGATAATGGTGATGACGAGGATGAATATAATGAAGATGATGATGATGATAGTGATGATGACCATGACGACGACGACGACGACGACGACGATGACGATGATGATGATGACGATGATGCTGATGATGATGATGATGATGATGATGATGATGATGATGATGATGATGATGATGATGATGATGATGATGATGATGATGATGATGATGATGATGGTGGCACAGCTGCTGGTGGCAGTGACGATACTAATGGTGATAATTACGATGATGATATTTACGATGCTGATAATGATTATGATGCTGCTGATGATATCAAAGCTGCTGACGGCAGTGACGACGTTAATTATGCGGCTGTTGCTGCTACTGATGATGATGATAATCTCATCTCGTATAGAGACACTCTTTATCAATTCTAAATACCACAATAACATACATGAAATACGACTGCGGATCAAACAGAACATACTGGTTCACATTTTCAAACTTAACTAAACCAACACTGTCCTATATACAACATCCAACATTTATGTATATTAACCCAGACGAAAGTTGAGAAGGCTAGCACCCAACTTTTTGCGGCCTGCGCTTTCCTTGTGAGTTAGAAAAATGAACTTCAAACGAGCACGTGCAGTGTGTATGTATTAATACCCTGTAGAGTTTAGACAGAACCCCTCGTCTGTTGTATTAAACAGACCTGGGAAAAGGGAACGTGTTTGAACCTGGTTTCGTCCCGACAAGATCCCCGGTGGGAAACATCCAATATTTCGTTGTGTTGTTGGACGTCTGGAGGCACCACGGTGCAGTTTCCATGCACTCTGGGGATGTAGACTGAGGTTAGCTCAGCGAATGTATTACAATGAAATCGCTATAGTTTATTGTGTCAGCAGTTGTAGATAATTAAACAGTGCGACATGCAGGGCGAAAAATAACACTGTTTGCGGTGTATTTACATGAAGTCTGAACGAGAAATCAACAAATTCGCTTTTGGTAACAGTTATGTCGTGTTGTTCAAACAAATTGGTATAATTTTCTTCTTCTTCTTCTTCTTCTTCTTCTTCTTCTTCTTCTTCTTCTTCTTCTTCTTCTTCTTCTTCTTCTTCTTCTTCTTCTTCTTTTTCTTCTTCTTCTTCTTCTTCTTCTTCTTCTTCTTCTTCTTCTTCTTCTTCTTCTTCTTCTTCTTCTTCTTCTTCTTCTTCTTCTTCTTCTTCTGCTGCTGCTGCCGCTTCTTCTTCTTCTTCTTCTTCTTCTTCTTCTTCTTCTTCTTCTTCTTCTTCTTCTTCTTCTTCTTCTTCTTCTTCTTCTTCTTCTTCTTCTTCTTCTTCTTCTTCTTCTTCTTTCTTCTTCTTCTTCTTCTTCTTCTTCTTCTTCTTCTTCTTCTTCTTCTTCTTCTTCTTCTTCTTCTTCTTCTTCTTTGTCTTTTTTGTTTTGAAGACTCGCACCATCAAAATACAGGGAAATCATGAAACTGCGCACCTCACTATTCCTTAACCACGGCTCCGACTACTTCATCGTGTTGTATCCCACGAAATACAATCCATCATGACAACTACGTTCATATATCTTACGGCGTGTTAATATTTTCATAACTCGCTCAAATCCTTAAATATCGCTGAATACCTCCCGCTTAATACCTCCCGACGGATCTAAAAGCCTCTTTCGCGGATAATGTACACAATAGACATTAAGCATTTAACGTATGTCTAAAATCTCCAAACTTAATACCTCGAGACAGAGATTACTCTCACATGACCTCCAACTTCCTGTTCGTCGATGAGAAGCGCCTCAAACTGACCCATGATTCTGTCGATCTCTCGCTCGTTAAGGACAAAGATGTGCAGGCCTTGTCCAGCCGTTCGAACTCTCGATTGGTTAGAGTAATCAAACAATCATGTGCCATGCCGGAAAGCGTGGGCGGTCATTTCTCGCCATTTCACTCGATCACCAGCGTCGTGGATCAGCTCAGTGTTCCTGTCTCGTCCATGCCATGTGGCCAAGCCATCCAGGTATTTTCCTCTCGGTCTTCCTCTTGGTCTGTTCCCTTCGATCTTGCCAGTTGTCACTAAGTTCTCCAATCCATTTCTTCTCATAACATGTCCCAAAAATTTTGACTGCCTATGTCTAATTTCTCTAATCAATTTACGATTTTCACTCTCCTGTATTACTTGGTCATTGGTTTTTCTGTCTGTCCATGGTATTCTTTGCATTTTCCTCAGAAACCACATTTCTGCAGCCATCAGATGTTTTTCAGCTTGACTGCACATTGTCCAAGTTTCACATCCATACAAAAGAACAGGCTCTATGTAACCCCTCAACACTCTTTTTCTCGTTTCAATTGACATCTTTTTATTGGTCAGAATGTTTTTCATTTTGCTAAAGGCTACTTTCGCCATGGCGATTCTTGTTCTAATCTCTTCAAGGCATCTCCCATCAGATGTTATGACTGTTCCGAGATAATTGCACCGATTCACTTGTTGAAGAATATTCCCATTTAATTGTATATTGCATTGTGGTACTTCGTTCTTCCTAGTGACGACCATAACCAGTGTCTTCTTACAATTTAATTCCAACCTAAACTGCTCACTGTGTACAACAACCGCGTCTACTAATTGTTGTAGATCTTGTGCATTGTCTGCAATAAATACTGTAGCATCTGCATATCTAATGTTATTGATGTTTTGTCCTCCAACGCTGATTCCATTTATATCTTCTGCATTTCTGAAAATATTGTCACTGTACAGGGAAAAAAATCTGGAGACATTACACATCCCTGCCTAACACCTCTCTTAATAGGTTGATATTGTCCCACTTCATTATCAATCCGTATGGCAGCTTGTTGTTTCCAATATTTGTTTTTTTATAAGTCTAATGTCTTTCCCATCAATTTGTAGATCTGCAAGCATATCTACCAAGTTGACATGTCTAACTCTATCAAAAGCCTTTGTGTATTCAATAAAGCAAAGATGTATATCCTTGTTTACTTCTATAGCACGTTCAATAACTGTTCGCAGCATATACACAGCATTTACTGTACCCTTTCCTTCTACAAACCCACATTGTTCTCCCCCTATTTCAGGTTGTATTTCTTCCTCACTCCACTCAAAGGCAGAGTTAAAAGACCACCGTGTGAATGTGGAAGGTAAGGGGAAACCACCACATTATCTTCCCAAGATTTCATGGCGACACACATTTCAGAAATAGTGAACGACGTTAATGGCTGTCTTAGGACATCCTCGTCCTGTAGGGACAGTCATGAGCCACAGGTGACACCAGACCGTCATCCAGCTACTGATGGCAAAACTAAAACAATAACTAAACTAAATAAATTTAGAGTAGGAACGTGGAATGTTAGGACATTAAATGAGCTAGGAAAGTTAAACAATGTTCTAAAAGAAATGGAAAACATGAAAATGAATATACTAGGCATAAGTGAGATGAGATGGAAGGGATCTGGCAAAATTATAACCGACAAATACACAATAATTTATTCTGGAGGGGACACACATGAAAAAGGTGTAGGAATAATATTTGATGAAAATACAGCCAAATCTATGACTGGATACTGGTGCATTTCAGATAGAGTTATAATGGTCAAAATCAAAGGCAAACCAATAGATATAAATATTATACAAGTATATGCACCAACAACAAACAGTAGTGATGAAGATATACAAAACTTTTACGATGAAGTTGAAATGGCAATAGCCCAAATTGGATCACAAGAAATAAAAATAATACTGGGGGATTTTAATGCAAAAGTAGGAAAGTGAAAAATAGAGGATATAGTGGGGAATTACGGTTTAGGTACAAGAAATGAAAGAGGAGAGAAACTAATAGAATGGGCAAATATTAATGATATGATAATTGGAAACACATGGTTTAAACACCATAAAAGACGACTATACACATGGAAAAGCTCTGATATGAAAATACGCAACCAAATTGACTACATACTTATTAATAAAAGATTTAGAAATGCATTAATTAATGTAAAGACAATGCCTGGTGCTGACGGTAACAGTGATCATGTACCACTATGTGGACAAATAAAAGTAAGATTAAAGAGAGGGGAAAAATGGTTAAAAACTTGAGACTTAATAAAGAGGTTCTGAAAGTAGATAAAGAAATTCAAGAACAATACAGAGTGACTGTGAAAAATAGGTACAATGCAATAGCTAAAATACAGAGTATAGATGAACAATGGGAAATGTTAAGGGACTCCATTCATCAAACTAGCAAAGAAATATTACCGGAGAGAAGCCAAAAAGCTAAGAAAAAATGGATGAATGAAGAAATCTTAAGGTTGATGGACAAAAGGAAACAGAATAAAAATGACAAACAAGAGTCTCATCTCATCTCATCATGTTCCTCTTGTACCTTGCGGTGTCGAGGAGAAGTATAAACTTCGTGAGAGTGCCCGGTTATGGGCTTCGTATATCGACATTCACATGGATTCTGTTATTCCCTCCGTCCAACGTTTACGTGGTCGGCCTCTTCCTCTGTTTCCATCTGGTCTGTACATCATTGCTTGTTGTGGCATGCTGTTGACTGGTAGCCTACTTGCATGGCCAAACCATTTGACTTGCTGCTTTCTAATAACATCTAGAGCAGCTTTAACCCCACTTTAGTCCTGATTTCTTCATTTCTGATCTTATCTCTTCTTGATACGTTGAGTATGCTAAGATAAATAAAGAAATAAGAGATAAATGTGTGAAGGCAAAAGAAAGTTGGTTAAATGAGCAATGCAGAAAAATTGAATTAAATTCCATTAAAGATCAAAAAAGTATGTACAGACAAATCAGCGAGCTCACAGGAAGAAAAATAAGAATAAATACAGGGTGTTTGAAATCAATAACAGGACAGACTTTATTGGAGGAAGGTGCTATAATGAAGAGGTGGAATGAGTATATAAGAGAATTATATAATGGAGAAAGGGAAGAATTAACAGAAGAAAGTAACTTAGAAGGCCCACCTATTCTAAAAGAAGAAGTCGCTGATGCTATGAAACATATGAAGAAAGGAAAAACAGCTGGGCCAGATGAAATCACAATAGAAGAATTAGAAGTGTTGGGAGAATTTGGAGTAGATATATTAACCAAAATGTTGAATGATATTTACAGTAGTGGATATTTACCCAGTGATATGCTGAAATCTGTATTTATAGCTATACCAAAAAGACCAGGAGCAATTGATTGTGAAGATTTTCGTACAATTAACCTCATAAACCATGTCACTAAGCTTCTACTCAGAATTATAATGAGAAGAACAAGAAAGAAAATAAAAATGGAAATTAGTGAAGAACAGTATGGTTTTATGGAAGGAAAGGGTACAAACAATGCAATATATATATTACGAACACTAATAGAAAGATCAATAGAGAAACAAAGAGACATATATTTATGCTTCATAGATTATACTAAGGCATTTGATAAAGTAAAACATGATGAGCTGATTAAAATGTTGGAAGATATCAACATTGATGGGAAAGATTTAAGAATAATAAAGAATATATACTGGAACCAAGTAGCAGCAATTAAAATGGGAAATAAAGAGGGTAGTTACGAACAGATAAAGCTAGTAGTACGACAGGGGTGTGTCTTGTCACCTGATCTCTTCTCCCTGTATAGCGAAGTAATAATGAGAGAGATCAAAGAGAAGCCAGGAATACTAATCGGAGGATATAATATAAACAATATACGCTATGCAGATGACACAGTATTGGTAGCGGATAATGCAACAGACCTACAACAATTGTTGGACAGTGTAGTAACAGAGAGTGCACAGAAAGGACTGTCCTTGAATATCAAGAAAACAGTAACAATGGTGATATCAAAGAAAATGGGGACGCCAAAATGTGACATAGAAATAGAAGGGGAAATTCTCAACCAAGTGGATAATTTTAAATACCTAGGGGCACTTATAACATCAGATGGAAGATGTACAAAAGAGATTAAGAGCAGAATAGGGCAGGCAAAGACAGCATTTCAGAAAATGAAGAGTATCTTATGCAATAAGTCGCTATCAATGAATGTAAAAAAGCGAGTGCTTAAATGCTATATAGAACCAGTTTTTATACTGTATGGCAGCGAATCTTGGAATGTAAATGAACAAATTAAGAAGAAATTAGAAGCAACAGAGATGTGGTTTTTAAGACGAATGTTGCGAATTCCTTGGACTGCCAGAGTAACTAACAACGATTGCCTGAAAGAGGCTAATGAAACTAGAACACTATATACAACAATAAGAAAGAGACAAACATCTTTCTTTGGTCATGTGATGAGAAGAGAGGCATTGGAGAACATCGTGACAACTGGAAAGATCGAGGGGAAGAGAGGCAGAGGCAGACCAAGAGAAATGATGTTGGACGGACTGAGACGGTGGCATGGAGGAATATCATCAGCAGAGTTGATCCAGAACACCAAAGACCGAGATCTGTGGAGAGCCATGAACGCCTACGCCAGCCGGCACGGCACTTGATGATGATGATGACTCTTTGCATGATAATTCGTAGCAAAATCTTTATGATGGGACTCGTTATGCTAATTGTTCTATGTTGATCACATTCCAAAGCTCCTGATTTCTTTGGGATTGCAATAAATACAGAGTTACATAATTCAGAAGGTACATCTCCAGTCTCCAGCATCATATAATGTGTTCAGCAGTCTGGTGACTTGCTCTAGTCCAAATTCTTCTAAAGCTTTAATCATTTCTGTTGTGATGTTATCTGCACCGGGGGCCTTGCCAGCTTTCACATGCATAAGAACATTTCGAACCTCCATCTTCAAAACTGGCGGTCCTTCATTATTAAATCTAATATCATACTATTCCTCTTTGTTATCATTATAAAGTTTTTTCACATAATCTGTCCATACATGTAGAATCTGATCTTTTCTATTATGATTTTGCCATCTTTAGTTTTTAGACAGTCTGTTGATGTACTTGTTCTTTTATTAGTAAGTTCCTGAATTCTTTTGAAACCACGCTCTGCTAAATATTTGCTCCCCCGATGTGTCTCCACCTTGCCGTGGTGGGGGAGCTTGAGTGTCCCTCTGACCCCAAGCGCTATTCCGATGGATATTAACTACATATTGGACAGCTCTTGGGATAGGGACCAGACTAAGAGAGACACAACCTGCTGCTCTGCAGGTAGACTGAGGATAGCAGTCAAAATCAGGCAAACGATGCCAATAATCTCAGTCCGGACATAACCTCTAAGGCTCCCAGCCGAGGTATATGGCTGAACGTCTCTAAGCCATAAACCCTCGGAAGTGAGAGCCTGGCCGACACAAACATACATCAAAATTGAGGTGAGGTGCTGAGCACGCTACATGCTTGGCGCAGATACTCGTTCGATGGCTCTTAGCTGGGGGATATGAGGTATCCCCGGATGAGAGGGCCTGACCGTTACTCGCCCACAGACGCACGGAGGTAAGGTGCTGAGCCGGCAGCACATGTAGCCTACCTCGTGAGCGAGTACAAAAGGTGGAAAAACACCTCGGTCGCACGTTCCGTAGAAAGTCTGTAACCGTACTCATGGAGTGAGTGTAGTCAAAGGTGGAAAATTGTCTCGTTGACACGAAATGGAACGCCTGTCTTGCGAATCCATTACGTGGCAGCCCGAAGCAAAAGCTTGCTGTGTGGAAATAAGAGTCTCGAAACCCGAGGAAGGCTAACCTCATCAAAAATGCCCGCTGAAGCCGGAAGTGCCAGCCTACGGGCGGCAAAATAATAATGGCACTACGCAATTACGTCCGAGTGAAATGTCTTTCGTGACCGGCAAAGCTCTAACTAGTCTTCCCTCGTGCTAGGAACAGCTACCTAGTCTCCGAATGCCGCTCTTGTTCGGAACAGCTCTGACTAGGTAGTTTCCGAATGTCCGACGTGTCTGGAACAGCTCTGACGGACACAACGACAAGCACATGTCCGAAAAACTCGCTGAGTGGATATTGACTGCAGACCAGTTTGGTCTGTGCGGGAACGGCCCGGGGCGAACGAAATGCCCAATATATTGAAGTGAGGAATTAAAGCAGCCATGAGCAGGACGTGACAATTCCCTCGGTGAGCCCAGGACCAGGGCGCTATGTGCCGGCCCTGCAATTATGGAAGCCACCCTGGATGGCGGAAAATGCCATGGACTGTCCCTGCCTTCCTTTGAGGGACAACCGTTGTCTTCACCCGTTCCAACTTGGCCAGCTGGGTTGTGGACGGTACCGCAAACAGTGAGAGTCTCCCAGGAATGCTACCTGGTCAAAAAAGCACGCTGAAGCCGGTTGTGTTGGCCTACGGGTTTCGGCCCAAGGGCGCATAACAGACACACCGCAATCACATCTGAAAAAACACTCCGGATGATCGCAAAGAAGAAGAAGAAGAATTCTTTTGTGCACTAATTTGGTATTTTGACTGGTGTGTTGTTTTTCAATGTCTAAACACTTTTCCTCAAGCCATGATTCTTTTGCCTCCTTACATAATTTTCTGACTTGTCTGTGAATTCTTCATATTTGGCAGAATTATTTTTGTTGAGTCTTCTTGTTTCCATTAGGTGTAAAATTTCTTCTGGCATCCATTTCTTACGACCCACCTTCTTTAAGTTTGGAATAGTTGTTGCCTGCAGCCAAACTGACTGAATTCTTCAACATTTCCCATTGATCATCCACATTCCTGGAATAATATCTCTAGATCAGAAAATATATAAAATCTGTTTTGTACTTCTATGTTGAATTTGTTTTGTATTTCCTTGTCATTAATTACTCAATGTACACAAATCATATTTAGTGTTATATACTTGACTTTCTTCAACTTTATCCTCAGTGTTCCTGTAAGTAGTCTGTGGTCACTATAACAATCAGCACTGGGAACTGTTTTTGCTATTGTTAGTGCGTTTAGTGCGTTGGTTAGATTATGGGGCCCTTGTAGTTATCTGCTTGCATAAATGGGACTGCAAATTTCGCTTCCTGGATAAATCGGATTTTGTTTCTGCAGAATTTAATATGCGCATGCCTGGCCAGGTGTCACGCACTCTCGAGTTGCCTGCACTTCTAATATGATTTATTTGGTAAAAAGAATAGTTAAGTTAGTTGAAAACATTATATACAACAATAAGAAAGAGACAGCTTTCTTTGGTTATGCGATGCGAATAGAGGCATTGGAGAACATCGTGACAACCAGAGAGGCAGAGGCAGACTAAGAGAAATGGTGCTAGGTGGATAGAGACTGTTAGTTAGTTGCATATCCTTTATAGGACGTTTGCAGTCAACACCTGCATTTTTTGCTGTTGTTGATGTCTTGGCAAGTTTATGTTCAGTAGTTTGCCATTGGTTTCTGAACGACCGGCACCCATACCATTTCATACAATCACCAGCGCAACGCTGTCTGCTGCCAAATCGCGCGCAGCTGTGTTTCAAACGCTGGTATGCGGGATCACGAACCGCGTCAGTAACTCCTTCGCCACAGAGACCGGCATTGAGACAGTGACATGGAGGAATATCATCTGTAGAGTTGATCCAAAACGCCAAAGACTGAGATCTGTGGAGAGACGTGAACGCCTACGCCAGCAGTCAGGGCACTTGTTCATGATGATGAGGATGATGATGATGATGATGAAGTTAGTTGCGTGTCCATTACCGGACGCTGCAACCAACCCTAGGATTTATTGACTGGTTGTGATTTTCTAGTCAATTTTACATTTACTAGATTGCAATAAAACTGCTGAGCGTAATCTTCCCAAGACATCAACAACAACTGAGAAAATGCTTGTGTTGACTGCAATGTTCTGCAAAAGGATATGCGAAAGAAAAAAAACACAAAACTTTGCCTTAGCTTTCTGGAGGGCCGACGCGCATTTCAGACAGACAAATCCATCAATAGATGGACAGATAGATAGATTGACGGACAGTAAGATTGATAGACAGGTATGTAGGCAATCAGGCAGACAGATAGACAGGAAAGTATGTAAGCAGATAGGTAGGTAGTTAGGTAGGCAGATAGGTAGGTAGACAGACAGACAGGCAGATATGTATGTAGGAAGATAGGTAGGTAGGGTAGGCAGGCAGGCAGGCAAGCAGGTATGCAGGTAAGAAGATGAGTAGGTAGACAGGTTGGCAGGCAGGCAGATAGGTAGGCCGGTGTGCAGACAGGCAGGTGGGCAGGCAGGTTGTTTAGTTGCTAGATATGTAAGAAGACGAAACAAAAGAAGAATACTCTCTGCCGTTTACAATATAAGTTAAACTGATGGAAAGAAATTAACAAAATAGCTGCAGCCAACACTCGTTACCGTTCGTTTATTTACATTATCTCCCTTGGTTTTGCCCAGAAGCAAAGACTAACAGACCAGGAGTCTCCAATTACCTGCATGTCTTTTTAAACCCCAGGTATCGTGTTTCTTAACAAACGGTGGCTGGTTTGTCTTTCTTTTATTTCATTATACCTTTATTTTGTCTTTTCTTTGCACTGGGTTCTTTGTTTATGTTATTTGCTGTTTCCCCACAGTGGATTTGAACACATGAGCACCGGACCAGCAGGCTGTGGATGTTAAGTGTGTATGGAATCAATTATGCCAACAAAGAGATTAAGAAGGAATAGTTTTAGATCTTACATAATTAACTAGCTAAAATTGGTACACGAGACAGCATTGTAGGTATGGACAAATTTCATACTAGAGTCAACATTGCAGGTACACACAATTTTATGCAAGATACAACATTCCACAATTAGACAATTTCATGCAAGAGACAACATTGCAGATAAGGCAAATTTCATACAAGCGTCAACATTGCAGATATAGATTCAAAGCGAACAAAAGAAGAAGAAGACGAGTCAGCTAGTTTGTTTTCTAATGTGTTTTTGTGTACGCGCGCGCATGCGTGCGTGTGTGTGTGTGTGTGTGTGTGTTTTGGAAGGTCACTTTCATTGCCCACAGACTGAACCCGACAAGTGCTTTAGTCTACTCCCAGATTTCAAACAGGGAGAACTTCAGCACGATGCACGAAGTCAGTAGCCACGGAGGGTTTCTAATGGTTCACTTTGATCGAGTTGATCATTTGCATCATCTTCCTGGTGTCCTGGATGCTCTGATTCCAACTTGGTCCTAGGCGCGTTATGATAACTCTCTTCAAAGGTTATGTCTGTATCAGGCTGGGGTCATCTTCCACCTTGCTTAGACAATCTGTCAGCCACTTCATGTCCAGGTGTATATTGCAAATCGATGAGATCCATAGTATTACAATTCTTTTGAATTGCCATGGAGCAGTACTCTTAGGTTTGCTAGTTCTGTGCTGTGTTTGCTATTCAGTATTGACTGAAACAACTGACTTGGCGTCTCTGAAGATGTTGTTTGTGATTCAAGAATGATGATGACCATTCATTTCATCCAGTGGGGTTGACAGTATGGGGCCGTGAGTTCTAAGATGGCTGGTAAAGCCTGTTCTGGCTCGAAATGTTCTTTGACAATGCTGGCAAAGAATGCTTGGCGTCCAAGGAGGAGGATCTCCTGCAGTGGTTTTTCTGTCCAGTCTTTTTTTTTCCTCCCACAATGCTTGCAGTCCTGTTAGCGTTACAAGTGACTGCACCCTTGCGTAATGATGTACGCCACGAATTTCTGTCTTTTGCAGCAGTATCTCAAGTGTCGTGATGAATTCCAAAAGCTTTCAGTGAGATCTTCAGAGTGGCTTTAAAACGTTTCATCTAACCGCCTTGGCAGCTTTTATCACAATGCAGCTCGCCGTAAAAAAAAAAAAAAAAAATTGGTTTAGGGAGCCTGTGATCTGGCTTGCGAGTCAAGTGACCAGCCCAGCGAATCTGATTCTTCATTAGTAAAGTGTGTATACTGGACATGGGCGCTTTTTCTAGGACTTCAGTGCCTGGGATCTTGTCTTGTCATTTAATCTTCAATAGCTTCCTAAGGCAGACTGTGTGGAAGTGGTTTTATTTCCTAGCGTGTCGCTAGTAAACAGTCCAGGTTTCACAAGCATATAGCAGTGTGGATGATACGAATGCTTTGTAGACTTTCAACTTTGTTTGCAGGCTTATTCCATTTCTGTCCCACACATTCTTGTACAGTCTGCCAAAGGCCGCGCAGGCCTTGGAGATTCTTGCACTCACCTCGTCATCAATTGTGGCAGCTTGGGACACACTGTTGCCAAGATAGGTGAATTTGCCCACAACATTTAGTCTATGACCTTTCACTTCTGTGAAGATAGATATGTATTCGTGTGCATTTTCCTCCATCAAGAGCATTTCTTCTGCAGTTTTCAAGGCCTTTATCGCTTTTAATCGATAATTGTCAAGTTGTCACATTCTGTGTTTTCTTTCTTCCATTCTTTACATAGGGAAGAATACCTCTTTTAATTGAGAATTGTCTAATTGTCACATCCTGTGTTTTCTTTCTTCCATTCTTTACATAGGGAAGAATTCCTCGACCTCCGCTTTCTATTGAATATGTTTTGCGGTTCTGTATTATATGCATAAGATGCTACTTGAGTAATAATTTTTGATGTATCTTAGGGCTGGTTTTCTTCTTTCTGTGTATTTTTAGTGATCTTTTTCTACACAGCAGATATGTTTTCTATCTTCTCAGACAGCTGCCGCTGTCTCCAAGCTGTGAATCTGAAAGTGTTGTAAATGGATTTGACTGTGGATATGTTAAGTATAGGATCTGTCCTAATAATGTTTTTGCAGATTCTACAAAGCTTTAGTGTTCCCCTTCTAAGACCATTAAACCTCTGATATATGGGTCTGCCAATCTTCAACAGTTTTCCTTTTTGTTTGGCTCTGCTATCTCTCCTATCCTGCATTGGGTATTCTATGTACGGCTTTTTTCTAACATTCAACATGTTTGTTGATTATGAATCCAAGATATTAAAATGTTATGATATTTTCAATAGCTTCATTGGTAATTGTGATTTCTGGTAGACCTGGTTTTGAGCGTGGGAATTACTTTTGGTTTTGCTTTTCGTCTTCATCATCATCAGGTGCCCTGCCAGCTGGCGTAAATATTCATGTCTCTCCATAGATAGTGTTCTTTGGTGTTCTCGATCAACTCTGCTGATGATATTCCTCCATGCCATTGTCTCAGTCTATCCAGCTTCATTTCTCTTGGTCTTCCTCTGCCTTTCTTCCCCTTGATCTTTCCAATTGTCACGATGTTCTCCAATGCTGCTCCCCTCATCATATGTCTAAAGAAAGCTGTTTGTCTCATTCTTATTGTTGTAGATAATGTTTTAGTTTCAGTAGCCTCGTTCAGACAATCGTTGTTAGTTACCGTGGCAAGTGTAAAGAATTCGCAGTATACGTCTCAGGAACCATATCTCTGTCACTTCCAAGATCTTTCTAAGTTAAGGAAAAGGTTTTGATTGTTACTGTGTCTCTGGACAAGCACTATTAACTCTTTAAACCCTGAGCACTGTTTGAGGGGACCTTTCGTCTACAGAAAACCAAACCACCACATGTTCCGTTGCAGAAATCGGCTGTTGGCACGTGAAATTTTATAACCATCACATCTTTCAGGCCTCAGTGCACAGAGGAATAGGTGGTCAGTCTTTCCCTCCTGTAGCGAATAGGGATCCCAAGCATCGATCCCTCATCCGACTGCCCTTATGCTATTCTCAGAGCAACTTCCTAACAGTTCTAGCAATGCCCGCGCTCGCTCATCTACAACACCACAAGGCAAAAGCTTTAATTTCACTCCCGCATTGTTTATTCATTGTCCATAGTTGTGCACTATACTTCTTCTTCGTTCATCCGGAGTTTTTTTCCGGATGTGATTGCGTTGTGCCTGTTTACAGCAGAGCTGCGTTCTTGCGCCGTTAGGCCGACACATCCGACTTCTGCGGGCATTTGTTGACCGGGTTAACCTTCCCGGGGGTTTCTTAGGACGTTTGACTCTCACTGTTGTGGTGTTATCCCCCATCCCAGCTGGTCCATATAGAACAGCCAAAGATCCTGGTCAGCCCTCAAGGGAAGGCAGGGGCAGACCATGGGCATTCCCCGCCATCCAAGGAGGCTTCCATAATTGCAGAGCCGATACATAGCGCTCTGGTACTGGGCTCACCCAAGGAATCGTCACGTCCTGTACATGGCTGCTTAGCCTCACTTCCGTATATTGGGCCTTCCGTTCACCATAGGCTGTTCTTCCGGAAACCAGAAGTATGCAGTCTGCAGATGACATCCACACAGTGAGCTTTCGATTCGGACTTTCCATGTAATGGATTTGCTATCCAAGCAATATTCCATTTCGTGCCACTAGGACACTTTTCCACATTTTATGAAGTCCACACAGTGGGCTTTAGATACGGACTTTCCACGTAATGGATTTGCTATCCAAGCAATATTCCATTTCATGCCACTA
Organism: Cepaea nemoralis; assembly: GCA_014155875.1. Taxonomy (NCBI): domain Eukaryota; kingdom Metazoa; phylum Mollusca; class Gastropoda; order Stylommatophora; family Helicidae; genus Cepaea; species Cepaea nemoralis. Next base: position 101,292 of record JACEFZ010020081.1, read on the forward strand.
GGACACTTTTCCACCTTTTATGAAGCCCACACAATGGGCTTTTGATTCGGACTTTCCACGTAATGGATTTGCTATCCAAGCAATATTCCATTTCGTGCCACTAGGACACTTTTCCACCTTTTGTGAAGCCCACACAGCGAGCTTTCGATTTGGACTTTCCACATAATGGATTTGCTATCCAAGCAATATTCCATTTCATGCCTCTGGGTCTTCATGCACCTTTAAATGTCAACCTGTATGTAGTTAAAGTAAGCTGCGGTCAACTTGAGCTTGTTGATATCTCCATAGAGCTTGTCCTCAAATGAAGCAGGTGTGGGCCAAAATATCTTTCTCTGTTCTGCATACGTTGGGCAATACTGCAGCAAATGTTTTGCTGTCATTTTTCCAGTTCTACAATTACATTCATCGGTATCTCCTATCTTTAGTTTATTGAACAAGTGGTATTTCAGCCTGTTATGTCCTGTGCGGAGTCTGAAGATTGCTACTTGTTCTCTTCGGTCGAGTTTTGTAATATGCATCATCCTTCTGATGGCCTGGATGCTCAGATTCCCATTTGGTTCTATAAGTGCTTTTTATCAACCTCTTTGCCTCATTATAGGTTATGTCTATGTCAGGCTGTGGTAGTCGTCCGCCCTCTTTTGCCAGTCTGTCAGCCTCTTCGTTTCCAGGTATACTGCAATGTGATGGGATCCACTGTATTACAACTTTTTGGATTTCTGGCATAGACCATGGAGTGCTGCTCTTAGGTCAGTTAGTTCTGTGCTGTTATTGCTCTTGAGTATTGAGACAGCTGACTTTGCATCTGTGAAGATAGCTATTTGCTTCTCTTTATTTTCCTCCATCAGGAGCATTTCTGCTGCAGTTTTCAAAGCCTCTACCTCCGCTTTGAAGTTACTTGAAAATTTTCCAGTTGCCATTGAATGTGTTTTTTTCACTCCATTTTTTAAATTTAGGAGAATTCCTCCTCCTCCATTCTCTATTGAATTTTTGGCTGATCCATCTGTATATGCATGGGTCCAATTCCTGCTTGGGTAATGTTCTTTTATGTAGTTTAGGGTTATTTCTCTTCTTTCGGTTTCATGCTGAGTGTTCTTTTCTCAATACCAGGAATGTTTTCTATCATCTCAGACAGTTGCTGCTGTCTCCAAGCTGGGAACTTGTGTGCATTGTGTATGGGCTTGACCATTGATATGTTAAGTATAGGATCTGCCCTAATCCTTCGTTTTGCAGTTTCTACAAAGTTGCTACGCTTCAGTCTTCCCTTTCCAAAACCATTAAATCTGTTGTACATAGGGTGTCTGTCAATCTTCTAAATTTTTCTGCTTGTTGCTGGGCTCTGCTATCTCTTCTATCCTGCATTGGTTGTAAACAAGTGATCTTTTCTAGTTCATTAATAGGCGTTGTCTTCAGGCTTCCAGTTATGATTCGCATTCCTTGGTTTTGGACTCTACTTATTTTGTTAAAGTTTGACTTAGCTGCTGTTGCCCAAGCTGCAATGCCATAATTCCAGTACTGCCTCACCCGTCCAGTATATAACTTCTTGAGAACTTTCTCATCTGCTCCCCACGTTGTACCAGCAAGCTTTTTCATGATTGCCATTCTCTGCCTTGCTCTTGTTCGATTTTTCTCAACCTGTGTCTTCCATGTCAGGCGACGATCAAAGGTGACTCCTAGATAGTTTGGATTTTCTTCATGGCGCAATATTTTTCCATTCAATACCAGCTTAGGTTGCTGAGTTTTATTTGAGAGGGAGAACACTGTGCATGTTGTTTTCTCCTCACTTATCTTCACTAGCCATGATTTTGACCAGTCCTCTAGCGCTAATAAGGCTTGCTGTATTCTGCTGTTAGCTGTACTAATATATTCTTCAGATGTCCATATGGCTAGGTCATCTGCAAAGGAGGATGTGTGTACTCTGGCTGGAAAATTTTCTGTGATGTCATTTATATATGCTAGGAATAATGTTGGTGAAAGAACTCCTCCTTGGGGGACACCTTGCTCCAGCAGCATCATTTTGCTTGTTTGTCCTTGTACTTTTGTCCTGGCAGTTCTGTTCTCAAGGTAGTGGCTGATCCATTTATACATTTTTCCACAAACATGCATGTTTTGCAGTTTTACTTTCAGTCCTTCCTTCCATACTTTATCAAATGCTTTTTCTAAATCTATCCAGACTGCTAGTGTGTGCTTTTTCTCTTGGAAGGCATCCTCTATTTCCTGAGCTATATAGGTTATTTGATCTTCAGTGGATCTGTATTTTCTGAATCCTGCTTGGTGTGGTGTTAAGAGTTTGTTTTCTTCCAGATGCCATGTTAGCCTGCCATTGATAATGCGTTCCATTAATTTTCCTACACAGCTAAGTAGACTGATAGGTCGATAGCCATTTGGTTCTTCCAGGTCTTTTCCTTTCTTTGGGACTGGTATTAGTATAGCTTCCTTCCATGCCTGTGGGACTATTCCTCTCTTCCAGCTGTTATTTAGGACTGCTAGTAGTTTCTTCTTTGCCTTGGTGCCTAGTCCTATTAGCATTTCATTTGTGATTCCATCCTTTCCTGGTGATTTTTTCTTTTTTAGGGTATTCATTGCCTGTTCCATTTCTTCCATTGTTAGATTTGCCATCATATATTCTGCTGCTGTCTCTGTATTTCTATGATGTATCTGTTTGTCTTTGATTGCTTTCTTCTGTTCGGTTGTAATATCAATGTAGTTTGCATTTGCATAGTGTTCCATTAGTGCATTTGCAGCCTTTTTGCCAGTAAGCAAGGCATTTCCTTGTTTAATTGTTATTTGTTTGTTTCTAGGTCCTTCATTGTTCATGGCTTTCACTAGTTTCCATAGTTTGTTTCCATCCCTGTCAAAATTCAGGTTTTCTGTTTTTTCCCTCCAACAATCTCTTGTTGTTTGATTTACTGTTCTTTTATATTTTGCTGAGATGGCTTTGAGAGAGATGTTTGCTTCAATTGTTTGTTCTCTCTCTGCTGTCTTCCTGGCATCTTCAACTTTGTCCTCCAAACTTTGTAGTTCTTCAGTCCAGTATGGTTTGTAATTTTTCCTCGCTCCTCTTGGAATGGACTCAGTGGCTGCCTGTATTATCGCTCTGTTTAGACTTTCCACCATTTGCTTTATGTTGCCATATCGTGTATTTATGTTTTCACAATATTTGTCTGTTAGTATGGCAAATCTGTCCCAATCTGCTCGTTTGTAATTCCAGCGGGGCAAGGGCTTTTGCTCCTGTGGAACATACTCCATATTCATTTCAAGCTTGATTGGTCTGTGGTCACTACCTGCTAATTGGTCCAGCACATGGCGATCGATTTTGTGGAGGATGTCTCCTGTGCAGAAAGCTAAGTCTGGAGTAGAAGTGGTAAGCCATCTTCTGGAGTAGAAGCTCGGTGTGTCATCCGCTTTGTTGAGTAGATGGAGATTTGAGTCTATTTCCCAGTCCTCCAATTCATCTCCTCTTTTGTCAGTATCTGGGTATCCCCATCTTTCTGAACGGCTATTAAAGTCTCCGACAATAATGCAGTTTGTGTCAGTTATTTTCATGTTTGAGAGTGTAAGGTCCTTATCTGCTGGGCTATACAGATTATAGATTCTTATTTTCACGTCCTTTATCATTATATCAACACCTATAATTTCCGTTTGGTTGTTAGAGATCACAGATACTTCGCTGCAAGGTATAGTATTTCGTGTAAGTATTAGAACTCCTCCTTTGTGTCCTTCGCGGTCGAAACGTGTGGCCTGATATCCTCTGACTGAGAATTTGTGATTGGCGTTGAGGTGTGTCTCTTGAATGCATGCCACATCTATTCTATCTTTATGAAGACGCTGTGCTAGGGAGTCTTTCTTCTTGTAAACTCCTTCGGCATTCCACTGTAGTATGTTGAGTGTCCGGGGTATTTGGTCAATAGCTCTTAACCTACTCCTCTGTGTCTTGACTCCACAGCACAGGGGAAGGTGACCACCAGTAGTCATGGGTGGACCCCCTCGAGGCAGGGGGCCCGGCACTATCACCGCCTGATGGGACTTCACGGGATTAGCACCATATCGATTAATTTTGATTTGTGACATCATGAATTAAGTTACGTTGCACTGCTTTGTCAAGCCTGTGGCTCAGTACATCCGATTTCGACAAGCATTTATTCGGGATGCTTTCCCTAGCCTTTGACTGTCCCCAGTCTACCTACAAGGCAGCAGGTTTCACGTTGCACTGCTTTGTCAAGCCTGTGGCTCAGTACATCCGATTTCGACAAGCATGTATTTGGGGTGCTTTCCCTAGCCTTTGACTGTCCCCAGTCTACCTACAAGGCAGCAGGTTTGTGTGTCTCTTCGTCTGGTCCCTCTCCCTTGACCTGTCCGACATGGGTGGCCCTACCAGTAGCTGTGCTACCGCCGGCATAGCTCTTGGGGTCATTGGGACGCACAAGCCCCTCTACCTCGTCACGGTGGACACACAGCAGAGGGGGTGCACTATACAATAAGTAAAATTAAGTAAGTAAGTAAAGGACACTCCATATTTCTGCACCATACAATAAGTAAAATTAAGTAAGTAAGTAAAGGACACTCCATATTTCTGCACCATACAATAAGTACAATTAAGTAAGTAAAGGACACTGTCCACATTTCTGCACCATACAACACGTAAAATTATGTAAGTAAGTAAAGGACACTCCATATTTCTGCACCATACAATAAGTACACTTAAGTAAGTAAAGGACACTGTCCACATTTCTGCACCATACAATAAGTAAAATTAAGTAAGTAAGTAAAGGACACTCCATATTTCTGCACCATACAATAAGTACACTTAAGTAAGTAAAGGACACTGTCCACATTTCTGCACCATACAATAAGTAAAATTAAGTAAGTAAGTAAAGGACACTCCATATTTCTGCACCATACAATAAGTACACTTAAGTAAGTAAAGGACACTGTCCACATTTCTGCACCATACAATAAGTAAAATTAAGTAAGTAAGTAAAGGACACTCCATATTTCTGCACCATACAATAAGTACAATTAAGTAAGTAAAGGACACTGTCCACATTTCTGCACCATACAATAAGTAAAATTAAGTAAGTAAGTAAAGGACACTATCCATATTTCTGCACCATACAACACGTAAAATTATGTAAGTAAGTAAAGGACACTATCTATAGTTCTGCACCATACAATAAATAGAATTAAGTAAGTCTCCCCCGATGTGTCTCCACCTTGCCGTGGTGGGGGAGCTTGCGTGTCCCAGCGACCCCATGTGCTTGCCGATGGATGAAAAACTACATATTGGACAGCATATGGGATAGGGACCAGACTAAGAGAGACACAACCTGCTGCTCTGCAGGTAGACTGAGGATAACAGTCAAAATTTAAGCTCCGGCGCACGAAGCCACAATCTTGGTCCAGATACTTACACAAACGCCTCCACCGATAATGGAGGTGAGATACTGGGCACGCTACATGCCCAGTTCAGATACTTGTCCGAAGGCTCTCAGCTGGGGGATATGAGGGATCCCCGGATGAGAGGGCCTGGCCGTTTCTCGCTCACTGCTGTACGGAGGTAAGGTGCTGAGCCGGCAGCACATGTAGCCTACCTCGTGAGCGAGTACTAAAAGGTGGAAAAACACCTCGGTCGCACGTTCCGATGAAAGTCTTTAACCATACTCATGGAGTGAGTGTAGTCAAAGGTGGAAAATTGTCTCGATGACACGAAATGGAACGCCTGGCTTGCGAATCCATTACGTGGCAGACCAAAGGAAAAGCTTGCTGTGTGGAAGTCGAAATAAGAGTCTAACTTGTCTCGAACCTGAGGAAGGCTAACCTCATTAAAAATGCCCGCTGAAGCCGGAAGTGTCAGCCTACGGGCGGCAAAATAAAAATGGCACTACGCAACTACGTCCGAGTGAAATGTCTTTCGTGACCGGAAAAGCTCTAACTAGTCTTCCCTCGTGCTAGGAAAATCTACCTTGTTTCCGAATGCCGCTCTTGCTCGGAACAGCTCTGACTAGGTAGTTCTCCTAATGTCCTTCGTGCCTGGAACAGCTCTGAAGGGCACAGAGACAAGCACATGTCCGAACCAAAAACTCGCTGAGTGGATACCGTCTGCAGACTGGCCTGGTTTGTGCGGGAGCGGCCCGTGGTGAAGGAACGCCCAATATGTTGAAGTGAGGACTTTAAAGCAGCCATGAGCAGGACGTGACGATTCCCTCGGTAAGCCCAGGACCAGGGCGCTATGTGTCGGCCCTGCAAATATGGAAGCAGCCTTGGATGGCGGAAAATGCTATGGACTGTCCCTGCCTTCCTCTGAGGGATGACCGTTGTCTTCGACCGTTCCAACTTGGCCAGCTGGGTTGTAGATGGCACCACAAAAGTGAGTCTCCCAGGAATGCTACCTGGTCAAAAAAGCACGCTGTCGTCGGATGTGTTGGCCTACGGGTTTCGGCCCAAGGGCGCATAACAGACACACAGCGATCACATCTGAAAAAACACTCCGGATGAACGAAAAGAAGAAGAAGAAGAAGAATTAAGTAAGTAATGGACACTGTCCACATTTCTGCACCATACAACACGTAACATTAAGTAAGTAAGTAAAGGACACTATCCACATTTCTGCACCATACAATAAGTAAAATTAAGTAAGTAAGTAAAGGACACTATCCATATTTCTGTACCATACAACACGTAAAATTATGTAAGTAAGTAAAGGACACTATCTATAGTTCTGCACCATACAATAAATATAATTAAGTAAGTAAAGGACACTGTCCACATTTCTGCACCATACAACACGTAAAATTAAGTAAGTAAGTAAAGGACACTCTCCATATTTCTGCACCATACAATAAGTAAAATTAATTAAGTAATGGACACTGTCCACATGTCTGCACCATATAGTAAGTAAATGACATTTTTTACAATCCATGGGCACTCAAGGCATATGGTGCTAGGCCCACATTTATGGATCAATCATTACAATCTTGGTGATATCACGTCGGCCGCAGTGACTTTCCAATATATTTCCTGGAACTTATGTTAGGCTGGTTCGACACGAGATCCAAGTTCAATTTGTAAAATCCGTCCCCGATGCTGATTCGAACCCAGGACCATCAGGCCGGCATGCGAGTATCTAGCCTCTACGCTGTCGTTGTACCATGCAAAACTACAGAGCAAACTTAGCCCTTGATCCCTCTTAATTGTTATTGGGGACTTGGCTGTAAATGACAAGACACTTTAACTGCGCTCCATTGTTTCTGATTCTTTCTACAGAATTACTTTGATATTAGAATTGTATACCGATGTTCTAAACGTGCTTATCTTTTGGTGGCTAAACACTTCATGGGCGTTGTAGCTTAGGTGCAGTGAACGTTTTTCACAATTCCCCGACAAACCAAGTCGAGGATTCGAAATCAGCCGCGGAGGGTTTGGAAGCTGACCGCCTTGCGTTGATTTCAGTTATTTGGGCAACGGTCTTTCAGAAAGCAATGGCAAAGTACTGCCGGTAAAATTTCCCTAGTAAATCTCAAACAGCCAAATAAGGATGTTGTTGATTGCAAGGTCGTGTAAAGGGCATACATTCCATTGCAGTTTCCTACTATCCCTTTCCCTTTCAATCCTAGAAGAGAAGTTATAATTAGGGCCCATCCCAGTCTCAGATTAATAAACCTGTGACCGAATCAGTCACGTTTCAGAAATTATTTTGAAATGGATTGTTGTTAATAATTAATGCTAAGTTAGGGATACGCAACTAGCTTTCAAACACTTCCCATTCTGATTTAAGTCAGAAATAATGGCAAACTACTGGACAGAGAAGTCACAAACAACATGTTGCACTATTTATTGCCTGGCATAAACCTGACAAGATGAGAAATATGCCAGGCAATAAAACGTGCAACACATTGTTTGCGGCTTCTGTGTTTACGTTCGTTAGGGAATACATTATTTTCAAACTACTTGGCGTAAAAACTAGCCAGTATATCACAAACAGTCCCAGTAATATGTGGTTGATTGCGACGTCTGTAAAGGACATGCAATTAACTTTTAAACGGTCCCTAGTCTGCTATAAGAACCTTTTGCAGAAGAAGTTGTAGCCCTAGAAAGTCTTCCGTTTCTGAAAGGTTTCCAAATCCCTCACAACCAGGCGCTGGTTGGTCCGTATCTGGTACTTCCATCTTGAGAAGTGAGAAACTGTTCTTAGGGGCAGATCATTATCGGCGAGATTACAGGGATTACAGGCGGGTATTAGAGTGGGTTCCCCTGAATAAGACCGACAAAGCGATTGGAGATGTCTGTTGGCGTGCATTTCTATTACTTCTTCTTCCGTTAGTTTTCTTACACATCTTCTTTCCGTTTCTTATTCTCGTTTCTTCCTTCTGCTTATTAGTTCGTCAGCTTCATCACCACATTACTAATATTCTTGTTATTATAAATTGTTTATTCTCTACATTTTAAATCAAATTATCATAGAATATTAATCATTAAACTCAATTTTGAATGAAATTATTTTAAATGCCCCTCGCCATAGGCGAAGCCACTCCGACTTCAGAGGTATTTGTAATGTACGTCTCAAAGTCAAGATTCAGATGTCAACATTCTAGTCCAACTGACCGGTATATTGGTTGAACCCGCTACCTCGGCATTGGAACATCGGAAGTTTAAGAACGAGCGGTCTTATCCATTCGGCTCTCTTCTTTGACATGAAAATAAGAATGGCCAAAACTACATCCAACATTACGAAAACATATTAACATCGATATATGTAAATATTAAGCCTACTAAATAACTCAGAAACGTGAGAGTTGACCGAGCACTTTGAAAGTCAAAATGAGGCCCTAGAGATGTTGATATACAGAAGACTAGGATGTATTTCACAGTTACAATAACAATAAAATGCAGAGGTGCTAGAGAGGCTAGGATTCAAAATATTGTTGATGAAAGAAACACTAAAGACACAAGTTAAATATTTCGGCAACATTAAAAGGCATAACACTCTTATATAAAAAGAAAAGAAACCATCACCCTCTTTATCCTCCCATTGAGGCTTACCCCCTCACCACCTCAATCCTAGCCCTCTTATCTTTAGCAACACCATGCAGCTCCGCCATGTCCTCCTCATATTATTTTTCTATTCCTACTCCTCTTCTCTATGCGTTTTTATGTCCTCCTCTATTTCTTTTGTGCTGTGAATTCCAGACAAAGAAATTTCTAGTTGTACTATTCTCAGGTTTTCTCTATGTATGTTATATCTACCGTCAGCGTTGTTTCCTCACCTCTTTATTCACTATTATACACACCATACTGGTGGGGAAATGGAAGCCAGTCGAATAAGAGGTAGACAGCGATAAAAGTGAGACGATAACATCAAGGAATAAAATAACTACAGAATGTCAGAAGCTACTATCAACTAGGACAAGAGACAGGACAGTGTTTAATATCTATTGCAGCCAACCTTCATTGTGGAGACGGCACCCTTTTGATTGATTGAGCCACCCTGGAAGAGGTCAGGGCCAGAAGTTGAAAAGGTCCATCACCAATTAGTTCTGAAAAGAAACACGGGCCATTTCCTGACCGCCAATGTTCATCCGGATCCTCAGGGGTAACAAGAGAGATAATTCTGGTCGCGTAGCCTGTAATCAGTAACTGTTTGGGACAGCAGCGGAATGACCAGCTTTCCTATACCTCGGGGACTAGTGGACCGGATCCTGGTCGCTTCTGTAACAACGGCAGAACTAGTGATGATGGCATGTTAACAATGTTCTTGACTCCAGCATCGATCCTATCTCCCGGCGCCCATCAGAATGTACAGATCCTTGTCAGATAGGGCTATTTGGTTTCACTTAAATGTACTGCAAATGAGAGAGAAGCAGTAGCACAGGTATTTGTAGAAAGAAGAGGGTGTGGTAGAGATGGAGGATGTGGATAAGAGAAGCATTGTGAGAACAGGCAGAGGTTTTACAAGGCAATGTGGGTATAGGAAGAAACAGGGGAAATGGTGATGGGGTTTAGATCAATAAATCAGATGTTTCATAGATTACAATGAAAGTGTGTGCGTGTGTTTGTTTGTGTGTATGTGTATGTGTGTGTGTGTGTGTGTGTGTGTGTGTGTGTGTGCATGGATGTGTGTATGTGTGTGTGTGTGTTTCGCTCCGTGGCAAAATTGTACACCCACCTGCGTGGTGTAGGCTACATCACCTATCCACGACTGATTTGCCTGTACAAATATAGGGCGAACACCATACTACACAATACGACTGAAAGGCGTGGAAGATTGTCTTTTATTTTATTTTGTTTTTTATGAATTGCTTCATTATTTTCTATTTCAATTTGAAACTTAACTGTATGGATGTGAGTCGTTGTTTCATTTCATGTAATTCATATACTCTTGACTGTGTGTGTTTCAGACTTGACGTCGTGAGCAGTTATATCACTAAAGTGTGTCTCTTTCAGACTTTACGTTGTGAGTTGTCCTAGGTAAGAGAAAGAAGAAGATGAAAGGAGAGGGGAAATACTGATTTTTTTTTGATTGGTTGGCTGGTTGGATGGCTGGTTGGTTGGTTAGCTGGCTAGCTGGTTGGTTGGTTGGCTCGCTGATTAGATGTTTGTTTGGCTGGTTGATTAATTATATTTTTGGCTGCATGGTTGGTTGGTCAGATAGTTTGGTTGAATGGTTGATTGGCTGGTTAATTGAAGACAGACAGACAGACAGACAGACAAGACAGACAGACAGACAAGAAAGAAAGAAAGAAAGAAAGAAAGAAAGAAAGAAAGTTAGGAAGGAAGGAAGGAAGGAAAGCAAGAAAGAAAGAAAGAAAGAAAGAAAGAAAGAAAGAAAGAAAGAAAGACAGAAAGACATAAAGAAAGAAAGAAAGAAAGAAAGAAAGAAAGAAAGTAGAAGACAATGTAAAACGACAAAGACCATCATACATGTTACAGAAGCGCCAACACCAAACTGTCAAAGGAAGGAGTGTATACCTTCCAGTTCCCCAATGACCAAGTGTCCAGTCAAAGTGGCAATTTGATCGCCAGGACAATGACGGCACCCAGACAACATTAGCAGTCTCAGGTTACGGCCGGTCCCTGGATAGTAGAGGCTCTGGGACTTCTCTCGGAACACACTCCTTGACACCTTTCTAGTGCAAGGTGAGAAGATGGGGGATTATCCGTGGACACAATGCCGACAGATGGTAAGAAGATTAGATCAAATCTAAGGGCGGGTCGCTTTAGAGGAAGTAGAACAATTTGAAAGAAATTCTCGAGTCTTGACCGTTGATATTGAGAGTGTGTGGATTGATTAACCTTCACATTTGGTGGGACTGGGGATTATGACATGAGGTAGCCAATTCCATTTCCCCAATACGCCTTACTTTCAGAGACATCTGATGTGACTAGAAAGATGCGTGACTTACCGTCCACCTACATCCAATCCAACATTAACTGTTAGTTGCATATCCGTTACAAGACGTCACAGTCAACCCCAGAATTTTTTGGCTATTTGTGATTTTTCCTCGGCCATTATAAACATCATCATACAGTGCCTTGCTAGCTGGCGTGGGCGATTATGCCTCTCCATAAACTACTATCTCCGACGTCATGGATCAATTCGTGTGTTGACCCCCTGCCGTGCCATAATACAAGATTGTTAAGAATCTTCTCACGCTGTCTTCGTCTATATCTCTTTCCGCAAATTCTTTCCGGTTGTCACATCATGTTCCAGTTTTTGTTTTTACATACCGTGGTCAAAGAACGATGATTGCCTCAGTCTGATATTTGTGATAAATTGTGATAAGTCTTGGATAAAACAAACTCCGTGGCGAAGGCGTTACGGAACGCAGTTCGTAATCCTGCATACCGCGTTAGGTATTTTATGAAATGGTATGGCTGAAGGTCCTGCAGAAATCAATGGCAAACTAATGAATGCAAACTTTCCCAGGAATACGAACAGTTAAAAAATTAATAAACAGCTGTCAAAGGCATTGAGGCAAAGAGCGTCGAATTGCCACATTGAACCTATACTGTTTTATGTATGTGAAACATGGATAATTTGCAGAAGAGCTAAGAATCATCTAATGGCAGTGAACAAGTGGTTTCTGAGCAAAATGCAAAGAATAACACGAACTGTCATAAAAACAAATAAGAAAAGAAATTAATTAAAGAAATCAGACATAGACAGTCATTATTTCTTCGGCGTGCTACGACGAACATATATTTGAAAGTGTTGTGATAACTGGCATACTTGATGGGAACATTGCAAGGATAAGACAAGGAGAGAAATATCTGGCTGGCTTTGGTACAAAACATAAGCGAGACAAGAGCACATACCTGATCCGAGACTGGTGATCGTGTCAGATGGCGAGCCATGACCGCCAAAGCTGATCGGCAAGGCACACCATGATGATGATCTTCTCTGTCTTCCTTCCCTCATCTCTATCACTCGTCATCGAACAGAAAGGGGTGAACTTTTTATGGACAGTATTTCCTGACAATGCAGCAGAGATCATGGAAATCTCGACATATGAAGCCCATAGTCGAGCACTCTCCCGCTGTTTATGCTTCACCTCGACACCGCAAGGTACAGGAGGAACATGATGTGACGAGACGAGATAGATGAGAAGAGAAGAAAAGAGAAGAGATAAGATGAGATGAGTATAGATTGCACGAGATGAGATGAGAAGAGATGATATGAGACGAGATAGATGAGAAGAGAAGAAAAGAGAAGAGATAAGATGAGATGAGTATAGATTGCATGAGATGAGATGAGAAGAGATGATATGAGACGAGATAGATAAGAAGAGAAGAGAAGGGAAGAAACGAGAAGAGATGAGATGAGTATAGATTGCATGAGATGAGATGAGAAGAGATGATATGAGACGAGATAGATAAGAAGAGAAGAGAAGGGAAGAAACGAGAAGAGATGAGATGAGTATAGATTGCATGAAAATGAGATGAGAAGAATAGAGAAGAGAAGAGAAGAGAAGAGAAGAGAAGAGAAGAGATGAGATGAGATGAGATTATATGAGACGAAAATAGATTGCATGAGATGAGAAGAAATCAGATGAGATGAGATGAGATGAGATTAATTGAGTTCAGATGACATGAGTAGAAATTAGAAGAGATGAGAAGAGATGTGGTGATATTAAACTAGAATCACTTCGTTACGAAATGGTCAAGTCGTCTGCCTCGCGTTCCGAAGATTGTGGGTTCGTTTCCGGACACGACCACGAGTGCAGTGTTCTCGGAGACTTCCGTGGGTCGTCGCTGGAGTAGTGAAGTTCGTGCTCGATGTGACGCTTTCGGAAATCCCATCTGTGGACTGTGACCCAGCCTTAAGGAATAAAACCTTGGCAATATATTTTTTTGACTGCTGAACACATTATATGATACTGGAGATATACCTCCTGAATTATGTAACTCTATATTTATTGCAATCCCAAAGAAATCAGGAACCTTGGAATGTGATCAACATAGAACAATTAGTATAATGAGTCACATCACAAAGATTTTGCTAAGAATTATCATGCAAAGAATGAGGAAGAAGATACAGCCTGAAATAGGGGAAGAACAATGTGGGTTTGTGGAAGGAAAGAGTACAGTAAATGCTGTGTATATGCTGCAAACAGTTATTGAACATGCTATAGAAGTAAACAAGGATATAAATCTTTGCTTTATTGACTATACAAAGGCTTTTGATAGAGTTAGACATGTCAGCATGGTGGATATGCTTGCAGATCTACAAATTGATGGGAAAGACATTAGACTTATAAAAAACATATATTGGAAACAACAAGCTGCAATAAGGATTGATAATGAAGTGGGACAGTATCAGCCAATTAAGAGAGGTGTTAGGCAGGGATGTATGATGTCTCCAGATCTTTTTTTCCGTGTACAGTGAAAATATTTTCAGAAATGTAGAGGATATAAATGGAATCAGCATTGGAGGACGAAACATCAATAACATTAGATATGCAGATGATACAGTATTAATTGCAGACAATGCGCAGGACCTGCAACAATTAGTAGATGCGGTTGTTGTACACAGTGAGCAACTGGGGTTAGAATTAAATTGTAAAAAGACTCAGGTTATGGTCGTCAGTAGGAAGTAAGAAGTGCCACAATGTAATATACAAGTAAATGGAAATATTCTTCAACAAGTGAATCGGTACAATTATCTTGGAACAGTTATAACATCTGATGGGAGATGCCTTGAAGAGATTAGAACAAGAATCGCCATGGCGAAAGTAGCCTTTAGCAAGATGAAAAACATTCTGACCAATAAAAAGATGTCAATTGAAACGAGAAAAAGAATGTTAAGGGGATACATAGAGCCTGTTCTTTTGTATGGATGTTAAACTTGGACAATGAGCAGTCAAGCTGAAAAGCATCTGATGGTTGCAGAAATGTGGTTTCTGAGGGAAATGCAAAGAATACCATGGACAGACAGAAAAACCAATGACCAAGTACTACAGGAGACAAATGAACATCGTAAACTGATTAGAGAAATTAGACGTAGACAGTCAAAATTTTTTGGACATGTTATGAGAAGAAATGGGTTGGAGAACTTAGTGACAACTGGCAAGATCGAGGGGAACAGACCAAGAGGAAAACCGAGAGGAAAATACCTGGATGGCTTGGCCACATGGCATGGACGAGACAGGAACACTGAGCTGATCCACGACACTGGTGATCGAGTGAAATGGCGAGTCATGACCGCCCACGCTTTCCGGCATGGCACATGATTGATTGATTGAATATATTTTTTTGTTTTTGTTGGTACTCTGGCTTTGAACTCAAGCGTAGTCCAGACTCGTGCTACTTACTACTTCTAGTGCAGTGGACTGATTTTTTTGTGAGTGAATTAACTTTCCCCGTTACCAGTGTCCCTTGATATCAGGCGAACTCACTCTGACTTCTGGTGTAATTGTAATTTATGTCCCCCAGTCAAGAATGAGAAGTCAACATTTTAGCCCAACTGACCGGTGTAGGGGTTGAACCCCTTATGACTTCTTCTTCTTCTGCTGCGTTCATCCGGATTTTTTTTTCGGATGTGACTGCGTTGTGCCTGTTTACAGCAGAGCTGCGTTCTTGCACCGTTAGGCCGACACATCCGACTTCTGCGGGCATTTGTTGACCGGGTTAACCTTCCCGGGGGTTTCTTAGGACGTTTGAATCTCACTGTGGTGGTGTTATCCCCCATCCTATCTGGCCCATATAGAACAGCCAAAGACATCCTGGTCAACCCTCAAGGGAAGGCAGGGGCAGACCGTGGGCATTCCCCTAGCATCCAAGGAGGCTTCCATACTTGCAGAGCCATCACACAGCGCTCTGGTACTGGGCTCACCCAAGGAATCGTCACGTCCTGCACATGGCTGCTTAGCCTCACTTCCGTATATTGGGCCTTCCGTTCACCATAGGCTGTTCCTCCGGAAACCAGAAGAATGCAGTCTGCAGATGACATCCACACAGTGAGCTTTCGATTAAGACTTTCCACATAATGGATTTGCTATCCAAGCAATATTCCATTTCGTGCCACTAGGACACTTTTTCCACCTTTTATTAAGCCCACACAGTGAACTTTCGATTCGGACTTTTCACGTAATGAATTTTCTATCCAAGTAATATTCCATTTCGTGTCACTAGGACACTTTTTCCACCATTTACCAAGCCCACACAGTGAGCTTTTGATTCGGACTTTCCACGTAATGGATGTGCTATCCAAGCAATATTCCATTTCATGCCTCTGGGAGGCTTTTGTAACCGACATACCTGTGGTATGAAGTGTGGCAGTCTAAATACATCTTCATGCACCTTTAGATGTCAACCTGAATGTAGTTAAAGTAAGCTGTAGTCAACTTAAGCTTGTTGAAAACTCCATAGAGCTTGTCCTCAAATGAAGCAGGCGTGGGCCAAAATATCTTTCTCTGTTCTGCATATATTGGGCACTCCTGCAGCAAATGTTTAGCTGTCATTTTACCAGTTCCACAATTGCATTCATCGGTATCTCCTATCTTTAGTTTATTGAACAAGTGGTGTTTCAGCCTGTTATGTCCTGTGCGGAGTCTGAAGATTGCTACTTGTTCTCTTCGGTCGAGTTTGTAATATGCATCATCCTTCTGGTGGCCTGGATGCTCTGATTCCCATTTGGTTCTATAAGTGCTTTTTATAAACCTTTTTGCCTCATTATAGGTTATGTCTATGTCAGACTGTGGTAATCGTCCACCCTCTTTTGCTAGTCTGTCAGCCTCTTCATTTCCAGGTATACTGCATTGTGATGGGATCCACTGTATTACAACTTTTTTGGATTTCTGGCATAGACCATGGAGTGCTGCTCTTAGGTCAGCTAGTTCTGTGCTGATTTTGCTCTTCAGTATTGAGACAGCTGACTTTGCATCTGTGAAGATAGCTATTTGCTTCTCTTTATTTTCCTCCATCAAGAGCATTTCTGCTGCAGTTTTCAGAGCCTCTACCTCCGCTTTGAAGTTACTTGAAAATTTTCCAGTTCCCACTGATTGTGTTTTTATCACTCCATTTTTTAAATTAAGGAGAATTCCTCCTCCTCCATTTTTAATTGAATCTTTGGCTGATCCATCTGTATATGCATGGGTCCAATTGCTGCTTGGGTAATGTTCTTTTATGTAGTTGAGGGTTATTTTTCTTCTTTCGGTTTCATTCTGAGTGTTCTTTTTCTCAATACCAGGAATGTTTTCTATCATCTCAGGCAGTTGCTGCTGTCTCCAAGCTGGGAAGTTGTGTGCATTGTAAATGGGCTTGACTGTTGATATGTTAAGTATGGGAACCCCTTATTACGGTATCAGGAGGTTTAAGGGCGAGCGATCTTATCCACGCTTCCATGCTGAACTCTTAAGTTCACGCTCTCGCCATTACACCCCATTTTGTAGAATTCGCCATTACACCCTTTTTTGTAGAATTCGCCATTACACCTTATTTTGTAGAATTCGCCATTACACCCCATTTCGTAGAATTCGCCATTACACCCTATTTTGTAGGATTCGCCATTTCACCTCATTGTGTAGAATTACTAAGCACGGCCAGATTATATTTACGTTTCAGAGCAAACTAATTATACATGGAGAGCGCAAACTATAATATGCAAATTTAATAATTCAATAGAAGAAAACTGACTTCTGCCCTGACTGACCCCTTTAAGAGACATCTCTTGACATTCTCCCTTGCCCCGGCCTTGGACAGAGCCCGGGGATTGACTCGGGAAGGCCTGTATAATTATCCCAAATGTAAATATTGGCTACGAGGGTAGCTTCGGATATGTTTACCGTTGCACATATTGATATTTGAGAAGAAAAGACATCGTGTTTGCTTTCTGTGGCAGTTTTCTAATTAAGTGAGTGAAAGTCGCTTTTTAGTGAGTGTGTGTGTGTGTGTGTGTGTGTGTGTGTGTGTGCTAATGTGTATGTGTGTGTAGGTGGGTGGGTAGGGGACGGGGTGTGATTGTATGGGAATGCATTATATAGTAACTCAACACTGGCTACTACTGGTTATTTTAAATATCGTATTTTACGGACTATAAGACGCTACGGACTATAAGACGCACCTTAATTTTTAAGCATTTTTTTTTTTAAATAACTATATAACTTAATAAAAAAATTAATTTCAAGTATAAGACGCACCTTATTTTGGAGGCAATTTTTTGAAGAAAAAAGTGCGTCTTATACTCCGTAAAATACGGTATGTGGGGGAAAAAAATGAACGGGGATGACGAGACACCGAGGTGAAGGCAACTGTCGGATTCATGTGCCAGTAAACGGACGGATATATCTGGGACAGATACAGAGTGCCAATAGACGGAATGGTATGTCTGGGACAGATACAGAGTGAAAATAGATGGAATGGTATGTCTGGGACAGATACAGAGTGTCAATAGACGGACGGGTATGTCTGGTACAGATACAGAGTGCCAATAGACGGAATGGTATGCCTGGGACAGATACAGAGTGCCAATAGACGGACGGGTATCTCTGGGACAGATACAGAGTGCCAATAGACGGAATGGTATGCCTGGGACAGATACAGAGTGCCAATAGACGGACGGGTATGTCTCGGACAGATACAGATGTGTGGACAGACATAATAAAGAGAATGGGTTAGGCAGACTGTATACCGTTGATAGATACAACAGTGAAGACAGAGAAACTAACAAGGAAACTATACGCTTGCTACAGCATGCTATTTTCAACGAGATATGAAAATATTATGTGTTCCGAGTCACTGGGGCCAGAGAGAGAGAGAGAGAGAGAGAGAGAGAGAGAGAGAGAGAGAGAGAGAGAGAGGGGGGAGTACAATGTAGGGACGGTGTAAAGCGGATAGATACAGATGTGCAGACAGTCACACAGAATAAAGAGAGTACCATACATGGAAGATATATCACGGATAGATACAGATGTGCAGACAGGCAGAGTGTAGAGTTTGCGATAGACAGACGGTATGTGACTAACAAATACTGATGTGTAGACAGACAACCAAACAATGAGGGTATTGTAGATAGATGCACGTTGTATTTGCTGTTATGGCAACTTTTTTATCAGGTCAAGGGGAAGGAAAGTCGTCTTTTTGTGTGTGCATGTGTGTGTGTGTGTGTGTGTGTGTGTATGTGAGTGTGAGGGAGAGAGAGAGATAGTGTGTGTTTGTGTGTGTGTGTTTGTGTGTGTGTGTGTGTGTGTTATATTGTAAACGAAATGCGAAAACAATAATTATGAGTGACAATACACTGGGGTCATGGCAGCAGCCAGGAAGTAGTCGTACGGCATATAGCTGATGATACAGATGAGTAGGTGGGGGGGGGGGGGGGGGGGGGGGGTCAGTTTGCTGAGAGGTCTAACGCGTTCTAGCATAATTTGTCTCTGGTGGCCACGGAGTTGTGGGTTCATTCACACGCCGGGTAAGACGGACTAAAATGTTGACTTCTCGTCCTTGGCTTGGGGACGTAAATTATAAGTACCGCTAACGTCGGAGAACTCTCGCCTGATGGCGGTGGACACTGGTAACAGGGAAAGGTAACCCTCACACAAAATCAGTCTAGTGTGCTCTTTAGAAGCAACAATCCCCTCTGCCGTGCGTCCACCTTGACGAGGTAGAGGGGCTTGAGCGTTCCAATGACCCCAAGAGCTATGCCGACGGTAGCACAGCTACTGGTAGGGTCACCCATGTCGGACAGGTCAAGGGAGAGGGACCAGACGAAGTGACGCACAAACCTGCTGCCTTGTAGGTAGACTGGGGACAGTCAAAGGCTAGGGAAAGCATCCCGAACAAATGCTTGTCGAAATCGGATGTACTGAGCCACAGGCTTGACAAAGAAGTGCAACGTAACTTTATCATTTCATGATGCCACAGATGAAAATTAATCGTTATGGTGCTAATCCCGTGAAGTCCCATCAGGCGGTGATAGTGCCGGGCCCCCTGCCTCGAGGGGGTCCACCCATGACTACTGGTGGTCACCTTCCCCTGTGCTGTGGAGTCAAGGCACAGAGGAGTAGGTTAAGAGCTATTGACCAAACACCCCGGACACTCAACATACTACAATGGAATGCAGAAGGAGTTTATAACAAGAAAGCCTCCCTAACACAGCGACTTCATAAAGATAGAATAGATGTGGCATGCATTCAAGAGACACACCTCAACGCCAATCGCACATTTTCAGTCGAGGGATATCAGGCCACACGTTTCGACCGCGAAGGACACAAAGGAGGAGTTGTAATACTTACACGAAATACAATACCTTGCAGCGAAGTATCTGTGATCTCTGACAACCAAAGGGAAATTATAGGTGTTGATATAATGATAAAGGACGTGAAAATAAGAATTTACAATCTGTATAGCCCGGCAGATAAGGATCTTACACTCTCAAACATGGAAATAACTGACACAAATTGCATTGTTGTCGGAGACTTTAATAGCCGTTCAGAAAGATGGGGATACCCAGATACTGACAAAAGAGGAGATGAAGTGGAGGACTGGGAAATAGACTCAAATCTCCATCTACTCAACAAAGCGGATGACACACCGAGCTTCTACTCCAGAAGATGGATTACCACTTCTACTCCAGACTTAGCTTTCTGCACAGGAGACATCCTCCACAAAATCGATCGCCATGTGCTGGACCAATTAGCAGGTAGTGACCACAGACCAATCAAGCTTGTAATAAATATGGAGTATGTTCCACAGGAGCAAAAGCCTTTGCCCCGTTGGAATTACAAACGAGCAGATTGGGACAGATTTGCCATACTAACAGACAAATATTGTGAAAACGTAAATACACGATATGGCAACATGAAGCAAATGGTGGAAAGTCTAAACAGAGCAATAATACAGGCGGCCACTGAGTCTATTCCAAGAGGAGCAAGGAAAAATTACAAACCATACTGGACTGAAGAACTACAAATTTTGGAGGACAAAGTTGAAGATGCTAGGAAGACCGCAGAGAGAGAACAAACAACTGAAGCGAACATCTCTCTCAAAGCCATCTCAGCAAAATATAAAAGAACAGTAAATCAAACAACAAGAGATTGTTGGAGGAAAAAAACAGAAAACCTGAATTTTGACAGGGATGGAAACAAACTATGGAAACTAGTGAAAGCCATGAACAATGAAGGACCTAGAAACAAACAAATAACAATTAAACAAGGAAATGCCTTGCTTACAGGAAAAAAGGCTGCAAATGCACTAATGGAACACTATGCCAGTGCAAACCACATTGATATTACAGCCGAACAGAAGAAAGCAATCAAAGATAAACAGATACATCATACATATACAGAGACAGCAGCAGAATATATGATGGCAAATCTAACAAAGGAAGAAATGGAACAGGCAATGAATACCCTAAAAAAGAAGACATCACCAGGAAAGGATGGAATCACAAATGAAATGCTAATAGGACTAGGCACTAAGGCAAAAAAGAAACTACTAGCAGTCCTAAATTACAGCTGGAAGAGGGGAATAGTCCCACAGGCATGGAAGGAAGCTATACTAATACCAGTCCCAAAGAAAGGAAAAGACCTGGAAGAACCAAATGGCTATCGACCTATCAGTCTTCTTAGCTGTGTAGGAAAATTAATGGAACGCATTATCAATGGCAGGCTAACATGGCATCTGGAAGAAAACCAACTCTTAACACCTCACCAAGCAGGATTCAGAAAGTACAGATCCACTGAAGATCAAATAACCTATATAGCTCAGGAAATAGAGGATGCCTTCCAAGAGAAAAAGCACACACTAGCGGTCTGGATAGATTTAGAAAAAGCATTTGATAAAGTATGGAAGGAAGGACTGAAAGTAAAACTGCAAAAAATGCATGTTTGCGGGAAAATGTACAAATGGATCAGCCACTACCTTGAGAACAGAACTGCCAGGACAAAAGTACAAGGACAAACCAGCAAAATGATGCTGTTGGAGCAAGGTGTCCCCCAAGGAGGAGTTCTTTCACCAACATTATTCCTAGCATATATAAACGACATCACGGAAAATTTTCCAGCCAGAGTACACACATCATCCTTTGCAGATGACCTAGCCATATGGACATCTGAAGAATATATTAGTACAGCTAACAGCAGAATACAGCAAGCCCTATTAGCGCTAGAGGACTGGTCAAAATCATGGCTAGTGAAGATAAGTGAGGAGAAAACAACATGCACAGTGTTCTCCCTCTCAACTAAAACTCAGCAACCTAAGCTGGTATTGAATGGAAAAATATTGCGCCATGAAGAAAATCCAAACTATCTAGGAGTCACCTTTGATCGTCGCCTGACATGGAAGACACAGGTTGAGAAAAATCGAACAAGAGCAAGGCAAAGAATGGCAATCATGAAAAAGCTTGCTGGTACAACATGGGGAGCAGATGAGAAAGTTCTCAAGAAGTTATATACTGGACGGGTGAGGCCAGTACTGGAATATGGCATTGCAGCTTGGGCAACAGCAGCTAAGTCAAACTTTAACAAAATAAGTAGAGTCCAAAACCAAGGAATGCGAATCATAACTGGAAGCCTGAAGACAACGCCTATTAATGAATTAGAAAAGATCACTTGTTTACAACCAATGCAGGATAGAAGAGATAGCAGAGCCCAGCAACAAGCTGAAAAAATTTAGAAGATTGACAGACCACCCTATGTAAACAGATTTAAGTGGTTTTGGAAAGGGAAGACTGAAGCGTAGCAACTTTGTAGAAACTGCAAAACGAAAGGATTAGGGCAGATCCATATCTTAACATATCAACAGTCAAAGCCCATTACACAATGCACACAAGTTCCCAGCTTGGAGACAGCAGCAACTGCCTGAGATGATAGAAAACATTCCTGGTATTGAGAAAAAGAACACTCAGCATGAAACCGAAAGAAGAGAAATAACCCTAAACTACATAAAAGAACATTACCCAAGCAGGAATTGGACCCATGCATATACAGATGGATCAGCCAAACATTCAATAGAGAATGGAGGAGGAGGAATTCTCCTAAATTTAAAAAATGGAGCTGAAAAAAACACATTCAAGTGGCAACTGGAAAATTTTCAAGTAACTTCAAAGCGGAGGTAGAGGCTCTGAAAACTGCAGCAGAAATGCTCCTTGATGGAGGAAAATAAAGAGCAGCAAATAGCTATCTTCACAGATGCAAAGTCAGCTGTCTCAATACTGAAGAGCAATAACAGCACAGAACTAACTGACCTAAGAGCAGCACTCCATGGTCTATGCCAGAAATCCAAAAAGTTGTAATACAGTGGATCCCATCACATTGCAGTATACCTGGAAATGAAGAGGCTGACAGACTGGCAAAAGAGGGCGGACGACTACCACAGCCTGACATAGACATAACCTATAATGAGGCAAAGAGGTTGATAAAAAGCACTTATAGAACCAAATGGGAATCAGAGCATCCAGGCCATCAGAAGGATGATGCATATTACAAACTCGACCGAAGAGAACAAGTAGCAATCTTCAGACTCCGCACAGGACATAACAGGCTGAAATATCACTTGTTCAATAAACTAAAGATAGGAGATACCGATGAATGTAATTGTAGAACTGGTAAAAATGACAGCTAAACATTTGCTGCAGGATTGCCCAATATATGCAGAACAGAGAAAGATATTTTGGCCCACACCTGCTTCATTTGAGGACAAGCTCTATGGAGATATCAACAAGCTCAAGTTGACCTGCAGCTTACTTTAACTATATTACAGGTTGACATTTAAATGTACATGAAGTTTTTAGACTGCCACACTTCATACCACAGGCATGTCGGTTACACAAGCCTCCCAGAGGCATGAAATGGAATATTGCTTGGATAGCAAATCCATTACGTGGAAAGTCCGAATCGAAAGCTCACTGTGTGGGCTTCATAAAAGGTGGAAAAAGCGTCTAGTGGCACAAAATGGAATATTGCTTGGATAGCAAATCCATTACGTGGAAAGTCCGAATCGAAAGCTCACTGTGTGGATGTCACCTGCAAACTGCATTCTTCTGGCTTCTGGAAGAACAGCCTATGGTGAACGGAAGGCCCAATATACGGAAGTAAGGCTAAGCAGCCATGTGCAGGACGTGACGATTCCTTGGGTGAGCCCAGTACCAGAGCGCTGTGTGATGGCTCTGCAATTATGGAAGCCTCCTTGGATGGCGGGGAATGCCCATGGTCTGCCCCTGCCTTCCCTTGAGGGCCGACCAAGATGCCTTTGGCTGTTCTTTATGGGCCAGCTGGGATGGGAGATAACACCACAACAGTGAGAGTCTAACGTCCTAAGAAACCCCCCGGGAAGGTTAACCCGGTCAACAAATGCCCGCAGAAGTCGGATGTGTCGGCCTAACGGCGCAAGAACGCAGCTCTGCTGTAAACAGGCACAACGCAATCACGTCCGAAAAAAAAACCGGATGAACGAAGAAGAAGAAGAAGAAGAAG
Source organism: Cepaea nemoralis (assembly GCA_014155875.1). NCBI lineage: Eukaryota > Metazoa > Mollusca > Gastropoda > Stylommatophora > Helicidae > Cepaea > Cepaea nemoralis. The sequence goes on from JACEFZ010020081.1 coordinate 125,192, forward strand.
AGTATGTCCACATTTGTTTGCCTCAATATAAACATCCATATCTAAGTAACCAACTGAGGGGAAATTATGAGATTTATTATATACCCGTATCATTATGTCCACCCAAGAAAATTTTTTTTGTTCTGGAGATTTTACAGCAGATTTCAAAGTTTGTTTATGTGTGGTATATAATTTACGACTTACAGATTCACGTCCATCATTTTAACAGTATTACAGCTTCACCAAGACACATCCCCGCATTTTTTAAAATTTTCTCGTGATTTTCGTTTTGAAACAAACAGCGCGAAGTTAAATGGGATTGTTCAGAGGTGTCTCCAAATGGGGGTTCTTTCATGAAACGTGATTATATAAATAAACTAGCTGACAAGGCTCGGCTTCTGGTGGGGATCGATCCATCCATCCATCCATCCACCCACCCACCTTTCTGCCTACCTACCTACCTGTCTGTCTGTCTGTCAACCAGTCCGCACTATTAGATATTGATAAAAGTTACTGGAAAAAATGTGAGGACCATGTGTTGAAAGAGGAAGAGGACTATTGGAGAAAGGATGGATTGAATTTTATGCAACCGAGAGCAATCATCAACCTACTGGAATCGCCGACACAGATTAAGGTCTGAGCAGATCGCAGACCTTAATCTACGTACACACTTACTGGGATATTTTACTCCAACTAATCAGACAAATTGCAGGCCCTAAACATTACAGCATCAGCAGAAGAAACAAGAAGGAAATGAAAAATAAGGTAAGAAATATATTCCTTCTACTTTCCTGTTAATTTACAAATTAGTTACCCCGTGCCTCTGTAAATTTTGTCTTTACTAATATTACACATTGCACCTCTCTCAGGATTCTCCGTATGGAAGTGGTCAAGCCGTCTGACTCAGGCTCCGAAGGTTGTATGTTCAATTCCGGGCCACGTCCTTCATTTCACGAGTGCATTTTTTCGGAGACTCCCGAGGGTTGTCGCTGAAGCTACGGAGTTCGTGCTTTGTGCGACGCTTTCCGCGCTGCGGAAAGAAACTGAGCCATATGGGATAAAAACCCGGTACAATGCAGCCGACCCTGTCGATTTTAACCCTTTACAGGGCAGACGCTTGTCCGTTTTGTAGCCCTGAACGGGCAAGATTTTTTCAGGTTCTGTAAAAATTTCGGGTCGCGTTAGTAAAAACATCACAAATAAGGTGTTAGTCAACCGATTTTAGTTAAATAAACAACACAATGAAGGGAAAAGCATGCAGAATATGTTACTCACGTGATTGTTGCCGGTAATCCATATATGAACACAAATATTTACGAAATACGGCATGTTGTTTGTGATTTTCCGTCATCTATACGGCAATTTACAAACACATTTTCAGAATCATAATCACTTTCTTTAAAGTCCGACTCACGACTGCTAATGCAAAGTAACGCTTTGCACTGATATCTAGCTCCGATTAATAATCAACTTCGTGCCCTTTAATGTCATTTAAATTGAACAGAGCGAAATCTCGGCTATCACTTGAAGAATCGCCGAAATCCATTTTGAAAAACAGCGTAAAACCCCCAAAAACTATCAAAACAAGTCCATAAAAGTCTGTTCAAAGTCATTGTAGCGCGTTTACAAATGGCGGCCACGTTGTCAAGCTATCGGCGAAAGTGAAAGTAGCTGACGGAAGTGTCGGAAAGCCGAGAGATCGCGTTTTTACAATGCATAATAGTATCGGCCGGAGTCGGACGTTACGCTCGTATTTAGAGACCGGCCGGTACCGGACGCTACGCCTTGTAAAGGGTTAAGCTACTTCTTTCATTGCACCCACTCTCATACGAATCCGGATACGCTTTTGTGTGTCATCTGAATTGGCAGGTCTCCCATTACTGTAAACATAACTTTGTTAGCGAGAAATCACTAGTTGTTCAGCAAAACATCAAAGGAATGTCGCCGCTTTTGATGATTTAAGTTGTTTTTGGACCTATCAAAGACATATTCCCTTGGGTGGGGGTAAATATAAGACGGCTGGAAAAATTTCATAACGATGCAACAGACAGTTTTCAAAATAATTGATCGTGAATGAAGGCATTCAAATCGGGACATACTATAACTACAATGCCATGAGAGCTTAAGTTACTGTATAGCTCTTGGTTTGGGCTGGAAAAGAATCACTTCCCTTGTGCACTGATATTTTCTCCCATAGATTACACAAGAAGAATCTCAACACAGTGCACAAATCCATAGCACTAACAAGGATCCATAAATGTGTATATCACAAATGCTGTCAATATTATTTTATAAGTGGATTTCAAAGTTTGAAATCTGCCTTTACGGCAGCCTGCTCTTTTCAATTTCAAACCGACGAGAGATTTGTAACATGACAAATTGTGTATTCAGGCCTTAGTATTTTGCCCATGTCCAAGAAAACTAGGCATCCAATCCACTGCCCTAGAATTAGGGAGCTGTATACCATACTGTTATTATTTTGTAAACACCCAGCTCACACAGTGAATCAAACCAGGTCTGCCTAAGTTAAAAGGTGGATGTTGTAACATATAACCCACTTCGACATTCTTCCACAGCAGCTGTAAATGCAAACCCGCAGGAGCTATAAATACAAACCCACAGCAACTATGACTTCAGACCCACATCAGCTATAAATGCAGACTTACAGCAGCTATAAAAGCAAACCTGCAACTACTATAAATGCAAACCCAGAACAGCTATAAATGTAAACCTACAGCTGCTATAAATGTAAACCTGCAACAGCTATAAATGCAAACCTACAGCAGATATAAATGCAAAAACAGAACAGCTATAAATTTAAACCTACAGCTGCTATAAATGCAAACCCAGAACAGCTATAAATGGAAATCTGCAACAGCTATAAATGCAAACCTGCAACAGCTATAAATGTACACTCACAGCAGCTATAAATGCAAACCCAGAACAGCTATAAATGTAAACCTGCAACAGCTATAAATGCAAACCTGCAACAGCTATAAATGTAAACTTGCAGCAGTTATAAACGCAAACCTGCAACAGCTATAAATGTAAACCTACAGCTGCTATAAATGCAAACCCAGAACAGCTATAAATGGAAATCTGCAACAGCTATAAATGCAGATCTGCAACAGTTATAAATGTAAACTCACAGCAGCTATAAATGCAAACCCAGAACAGCTATAAATGTAAACCTGCAGCAGCTATAAATGTAAACCTGCAGCAGCTATAAATTTAAACTCACAGCAGCTATAAACGCAAACCTGCAACAGCTATAAATGTAAACCTACAGCTGCTATAAATGCAAACCCAGAACAGCTATAAATGTAAACCTACAGCTGCTATAAATGCAAACCTACAACAGATAAAAATGTAAACCCACAACAGCTATAAATCCATATGTCAGGCAGTGTTGCTAAACTCCTCACTCTACCTTCTTCCTTCCTCCCTTACTTTTTTATTACAATCCTACATAGGTGCACATTATTATCCACCCAATCCCAACCACACCATGACCCACCTACACTGTTAACAGCTCATATGTTGCGAATGAAAAGTTAGTTGCATATCCTTTACATGATGCAGCAGCCAACCCCAGAATGTTTGGGCTGCTCGTGATTCCTGGCAAGCTTATGCTCAGTAGTTTGCCATTGCTTTCTGAATGGACAGGCACCCACACCATTTCGTAAAACACCAACACAAGGCAGTTTGCTGCCAAATTGCCTGCAGCTGTGTTTCAAACGCGATACGTAGGATTACAAACTGCATTTGTAAACCCTTCGCTGCGAAGCCGGCATGTTGTGAATACATTCACTGTAAAATGCCCCCTTTTTTTCATGGCTACGGCCTTGGTGTACCTGCTTCATGTTTTATTTCATTCCGCTTCATACTTTTGGTACACATGGGCCTATGTTATTCTGCCTCTGTGTGGCCACTGCAGCGCCTTTTTCTTGTCCTTACTTTTGGGGGTCTGGACGTATACCAAACCAAACCCACTGTCTGGGGGGGGGGGGGGGGGCTGCGTGGTCTCAAGGTATGGTGTCCGCCTCGACTACTGGAGGTCCTGGGTTCCTGGGTTAAAGCCCCCGACGATGCCAGGATTTATTTCTCGTTGACTTCTAGTAATAAATTTCCCCTGGTCTCTGGGTAGTGAGATCGGACAGCCCGTGTGTATTGTTGCGCACGTAAAAAATCCCTTGGCAGTTGGAAATCAAAAAAGAGTAGCCTAATGGCGCTGCCCAGGCAAAATTTCGAGTTAAAAATCTACCCAAAGTATTTCAGGACCCTCGCCGGTGCTACGGAGTTCGTGCACTGAGCTGAGTTTCTCCAGACTCAGGTTTGAGTTAGGAGGAGAACGGAGCACTTATGGGTTGCACCCGAGATGTTGATCCATCGACTAAACTAAACTAAACCCACTGTCTGATGAACCGTAAATTGGAATGGTATGTGATGATGATATCTAATAACAGAGATGATAGCTGGCAATAGATCATTGATATATCTATTTTGTTAATCTGCTGAGTTTTTTCTTTTGTATATTTTTTAAGTAGTTGTACCAATGTGTGTGTGTGTCTGTCTGCGTGCTGACAAAGGCTGTAGCAGCAATGTACATTTTGTCACATGTGATTGTGTTCTTCTAAAGCTTAATCATTCACTTCTCGTTTTCACAGGTTTAAACCCCCCACCCCCCACCCCCCACTGTATTATATACTGTTTGTAACTATTACATCACTTTGAAATGACCCGAAACAAAATAGATACCTCAAACGATCAATGAGCTAGCAGAACTGTTAATAGTTATCAGGCCCAATCTGATTGTAACGTAATGGCGTTTAGAATCATCTTCTGCAAATAAATTGTACTTTAATTGTTCCTAGAAGTCAACACCAAGTATGTCTAGATAGCTAATTTAGAGATTTAAAAATAGTTCAACCCTAATGACACATAGAAGAGTTACAAAGAAGAGTTCCGTGAACAGATGTCTGTTATACTTCCTTTTTTCTACTACAGATCGTTGGGAGTGGGTTGTGTTGTGTAGCCTATTCACGTCTGCAGTTACGAATGTTTAAGCTACAGTGTCCATTTTCCAAGCTAGAAGTGGTCCTGGCGACAAGTGAAGTTGGAGATGGAAGTGGCAGAACCAGGTAGATAACCTTTCAGATAAGTGCAAATTGCTGACCACACACTAGCCATCATAGACACTTACCATGCGTAGTCTCATGATTTAAGTACATTTTATGTAATATATATTTTGCGTTTGCTCGCTTTGAAATCAAGCGTAATCTATACAAGTGCTACTTCTAGTGCACTGGACTGATTTTTGCATGTGGATTAGCTTTCCCTATAGCCAGTGTCTCTCGCCATCAAACGAACCCACTCCAATTTCAGAGGTACTTGTAATTTACATCCCAAAGTCAAGGAGAAGACAACTGAGCAGTGTAGGGCTGAAACCGCCACCTTATCAGCACATCGGATGTTTAAGAATGAGCGCTTTTATCCATTCAGCCATGCTGGCCTCCATTTTCCTTGTATTATATGCAATAGACATTGTTTTTTAAGCCATTCATTTAAGTTTTAGTGACATTACTTTATATATTCTATGGAAGTAATATTGAAAGTGAATGTCTGTAATGTCCCCCACTCATCCCTCCACCCACTCACAGATCCCGCCACCAACCCAGACATCTTGCACCCACCCACACACACATCCCTCACCCACCCACATGCATCTTTCCACCCACTCACACATACCCCAATCCACTCAAGCTCCACCCACCCACACATGCTCCACCCACCCACACACACATGCTCCACCCACCCACACACCCTCCAACCACACACACATACCCCTCACACATGCACATCCCACACCAACACACACATATCCCTCACCCACTCACACATCAACCACCCATACCCACACATCTTCCCATCCACACACACATTTCCCCACCCACCCACACATTTCCCCGCCACCACCATTTCCCGCCCACCCACACACCCTAACAACCACACACACATCTCCCATGCAAACACACATGCCCCACCTACCAACACACATCCCCCACCCGCCAACACCCACACATCCCCCACCCGCCAACACCCACACATCCCACTACCCACCAACACCCACGCAAACACACCAACCCAAACACATATCCTCCTCCCACACATCCCTCATCCAACCACACGCCCCATCCATACTCACATCCCTCCAACCACCAACCCACTCATCTCTGCACCCACCTACACACCCCCCACAAACCCACACCTCCCCACCCACTCACTCAGATCCCCACCCGCACACATCTCCCCACCCACACACTTCTCCCATACTCCAGCACACCTCTCCCACCCACCCACCCACACAATCCACACATACACTCCCTATCCACACATTCCCTCACCTACACACAAACACCGACCCACACACATCCCCAACCCACACACCTCTTCCATCCATATACACATCAACCACACTCATCCCCCAACCCCCTACACACATCCATCCACACACCCCCACCCACCAAGAAGGAGGAAGAGTACTATTGGAGAAAGGATGGATTGAATTTTATGCAACCGAGAGCAGTCATCAACCTACTGGAATTGTCCGACACAGATTAAGGTCTGGGCAGATCGCAGACCTTAATCCACGTGCACACTTATTGGGATATTTTGCTCCAACTATTCAGACGAATTGCAGGCCCTAAACATTACAGCGTCAGCACAATGTCAATGGCAACAGTTTGTATTCCATAGTGATGAATTTTCATTTCCGCAAGCCCTCAGCGGTGACAAACAACTGACATTGAAAAAAAAAAAACACACACTAAGCGCATTGAATACCAACAGAAGAGTAATATTGCAGTGGAAACTGACATACTGTGGCATAACAAGAAACGTGAGAGCAAACACGTTGTCAAATTAGGGGACAATACATGCACATACAAATGAATCTATAAACTTCAATGAAAAGAGGACCGACATCTTGGTCGTTAAGAAGAAAGCCCACTACAGAGACACTAACAACTATTTTCATAGTGCAAAACTGGTAATCATGTTCCATCTCTGAACGGTTAACAGCAGAGTAGACAATCTTTCACGAAGACTCAAAGTGGGTCTGTCAATCATGCGTACGTGTGAACAAACTACACAGACAGCTGAACAGATCCTTAAAAATGGATACATGACTGACTAAATATGCGGTATCATTTCTGGTCACTCCATACGCACATTAACGTGCAGCTATTTGGAAGCTTTCACAAACTCAATATAAAAAGCTAAATGCATCCTAGTAACATGACTCCTTGTGTGCACGTTATTAACCAGCAGCTGAAGAAACAAGAAGGAAATGAAAAATAAGGTAAGAAATATATTCCTTCTACTTTCCTGTCAATTTACACATTATTTACCCCATGCCTCTGTAAATTCTCTGTCTTTACTAATATTACACATTGCACCCCTCTCAGGAGTCTCCGTGGTGAAGTGGTCAAGCCGTCTGACTCAGGCTTCGAAGGTTGTATGTTCGATTCCGGGCTGCGTCCATTTCAAGAGTCCATTTTTTCTGAGACTCCTGGGAGGTCATCGCTGGAGCTACGGAGTTCGTACTTTGTGCGACGCTTTCCGCGCTGCGGAAAGAGACTGAAGCCATATGGGATAAAAACCTAGTGCAATGTAGTCGATCCTGTTGACTTTTAAGCAACGTTTTTTTATTGCATCCACTCCCATACGAATCTGGCTACGCCTTGTACTTGTGTCGTAACCCGAAATGACGTGCTTTACTGTAAGAATAGTTTGTTAGCGTGAATTCACTACATTTTCGCCAAAACATCAAAGAAATATCGCCGCTTTCGATGATTTAAGTTGCCTTTGGACCTATCAAAGACATATTCCTTGGGTGAGGGTAAATATAAGACGGCAAGAAAACTTTCAAAATGATGCAACAGACAGTTTTCATAAAAATTAATTGTGAATAAAGGCATTCATTTCTGAACAGACTATAGCAGTGCTGATGATAGTTTTGGAGCAAGTCGTGGTTGGTTTGAGCACTGCAAGAAGAGTTCAAACCTGCACAACATTCAGATAACAGGTGAAGCAACGAGTGCTGATACTGCAGCTGCAGAGCGTTTCCCTGCAGAGTTAAAGGCCATGATTGAGGAGGGTGGTTACTCTCCCAAACAAGTCATCAACGTTGACGTGGCAGGGCTTTATTGGAAAAGACTGCCATTATCCATTGGCACCTTTCCGTCTTGACAGACGATAGTTTGGTACATTGTGCTTTAAAAAGGCTTAATAACTACGATCCATGGCGGTGGCGAGTGTGGCTGATAAGGCCAATTCTTGCTGCAAATGTTTGCCCACAGTAGGTGCATGTGAAAACATGGTCATTTCCACCATTTTGCACCATATTACGTCTCTCACGTTCTGTGTGTGCTTTATCTGCAATCATTTTCTCCTTTGTCTTTATTCCGTTTCTGATAGTTGCCCTCCATGCAACACGTTCAGCGGCGATGTGCTCCCAATGTGCATTATCAATGCCTGTATCAATCATGTCCCGCTTACACACATCTTTGTATCGTAGTAGAGGCCGACCCTGAGATCTCCTACCCGTCTGTAATTCACCAAAAAAGATGTCCTTTGGTATTCTACCATCAACCATCCTAATGTGTAACGGAAAAGACTGCCACTAAGGACTTATATTTCGAAAGATGACAAGACTGTGCCTGGCTTTAAAGCTGCCAAAGATAGGCTTACTCTTCTTCTAGGTGGCAACGCTGAAGGAGATTTCAAGTTCAAGGTCAAGGCTACTGACAACATTGCGGATTCATGGAGTGACGTAATGTCAGCATGCATGAATACTGTATGGCGAAAACTTGTGGCCAGAATGTGTGCACGACTTTTGTGAATTTGACATATTCATGCTATTCGACGACAGATCGTTAACTTAGCCACTAAAACTGGCTTTGAAGGGATGAAGATAATGGACATAATAAATCAGGATGACCCGAACAGAGAACGGAGCTCCAAAGTGTTGAGGGCAGTAATAAGTGACATCAACTGTTAAAAGGAGCTTTACTTAGAGAAAAGGAAAAAGGCTGTGCAGCAGACATTGGAAAATTTCTTTGTTCAAGCAGAGAAGAGCCAGGAAAAGAGGCAGGAAGAGGTTACAGTTCCATCCTCAGATGAAGTGGCAGAATGTAATGCCCCTACGTCCCAATAACTCTACCACTCACCCTCCAACCCACCTCTATTTAGCCAATAAATATCAACAACCATCAAAATAAACATTACATAATACACTGTATTTCATTTAATTCTGTGGGAAATAGTGTTTCGCTATACATCGTTTCACTTAAAGTCGCGTTTTCCAAGAACCTAACCCTGACGTTAACCGGGGCCTCCCTATATTTTGTTTTCCCTCGTTCATTAGACATGGTGATCTTTCTCTGTCAGTGACAGCAACCCACATTACACATCATGGTTCACCATCTCACAAGAAACAATTCTTACATCGAGTCTTTGTTCTTGCCCTGACTTCTTCTTCTGCGTTCGTCCGGATTTTTTTTTCCGGACATGACTGCGTTGTGCCTGTTTACAGCAGAGCCAACACATCTGACTTCTGCGGGCATTTGTTGACCGGGTTAACCTTCCCGGATTCTTGCCCTGACTATATCACATAGCCAAGCCATTTAGGTATATATATTTTTTTTTTGGGGGGGGGGGGGGGGGGGGGGGTCTTCCTCATGCTCCTTACATATTAAGGTTGCCAGATTATGAAACAAATTTATCTCTTCCACTCATTGGACCAGCAAAGCTTACAAAGCATCGACTCATCTAATCCCTCAATTTACAATTTTCAGCTGCCTCTTGAAGGACTGCTTATTTCACTGTTTTGTCCGCCAATGATTAACAAATTATGAAATTATTAACAGTTTACCAAAATTTGATCATTTGAAAATACATAAAATTTAGTAAGTTTAATGTACAACTATTGTGTCGGTACAGATTGAGTACACAACCTACCAATTAATTAATTACCAAAATTCCTGTATGATTTAACACTAGCTGTCCTTTCTTGCCGACTCTGCGGTGAAAGTTACGGACGCAATTCGTAATCCTGCATACCACGTTCGAAACACAGCTGCAGGCTGTGAAAACAGACCACCTAGCCTTGGTTTTTATAAAAATGGTATGAGTGCTGGTCGTTCAGGAAACAATGACAAATTACTGAATGTAAACTTGATAAGAAATCACAGTCAAAAACTGCTGGGGTTGACTGCAATGTCTTGTAAAGGATATGCAACTAACTTAACTGTCCTTTCTTAGCAGAAATAATTTGGTCCAAACTGACTTCGGTAGAAAATGAAAACAAGGATTTTGTTGATAATAGATGTTACCATTATGATTTTTGTATTGGGTCGGGTGACTTCTGTTCCTATCTCATATTATTACCGCCATCTTGGATTACTAAATCAGCTCGGCTCTGTCTTTCATTCGAAATAAAACATTAGCAGAACTGTTACGTCTGTGTGGATGAGTAATAGTGCATTCAGTAAAACGTGAAATTGAAAGACAATTCTCGGTACAGTAGATGAAGATTATACCAGTCGTGCTTTTAAAAAAAGATGGTTAATTTATTTTTGGTATTGAATCATAACATAAATTAACTTGACGAAACTGAGATGAGGAACGAACATGTACACGGAGAATGTTAATAAAAGAAAGATATGCACCGTGCATTGCAATGTCGGTGAACAATTACACGCTATACATAAAAGCGTGATCAATATCTCTTTTTCTTGATCAAAATGGATCCTTTGATGTTACAATACTAGCCCTTTTCTTTGGTTCAAGCCGCCACATTTACATATGAAATGAATCATAGAACTAAAAAAAAAACCTCTCTTATCTAGCTCCACTAGTGCATTATCAGTGAACAACGTGCGTTTAAATGCACAATTCACTATCAGACAAGGATCTAGTGACAAGGTAACAAAGATTACTTACCCAGTGTTGATAAAACTTAAGATAACATCGAAATATTTTGAAATAGAGGAAACGAATATGCAATCCTGAGACAACATAAGCAGACGAGTATTTTGACACTAAAGAGGGTGCGGCGCCCGTGGAATACAACCGTCAGCCCCGTAGAAATGTGGGCATAGTTTCAGCGCTTGCGCACTGGCTCGGGATCTTTACCATATCTCACTCGCGGCCTGTAGAAAATTATATATAATATAAGAGATTTGAAATTCGTTTTGTCTGATCGTTACTTTGATGTGAAATATGTTTATATGTTACTATGCTGGGGGTATGAATCATATAGCTTTCATGTAACGTTTCGACATCTGTATTAATCAATTAATTTGACATCTCCGCAATGAAGTTTGCAGGCAATACTTGATGTTTGTTGCTCGCTTGGTATGGTATATTCTGATAGACATGTTCTTCATTTCTTAATACCTCCCACCTTTTGCTCACTGCTATCAACGTTTCCTTCTTGTGCGGTGTTTACCATCATCATCAACAAGTGCCCATCCAGCTGGCGTAGGCATTCATGGCTCTCCACATATCTCGGTCTTTGCCATTCTGGATCAACTCTGCCTGATGATATTCCTCCAAGCCACCGTCTCAATCCACCCAGCATCATATTCTCTTTTTCGGCCTCCTCCTCTCTTCCTCGTGATCTTTCTAGTAGTCACGATGTTCTCCAATGCCTCTCATCTCATCACATGACCAAAGTCTACTTGTTAGTTACTCTGGCAGTCCAAGGAATCCGCAACATTCGTCTCAGGAACAACATCGCTGTTGCCTTCAAGTTCTTCCTAATTTGATCATTTACATTCCAAGATTCAGTATCATACAGTAAAACAGTCTCTATATAGCATTTCAGCACCCTCTTTCTTACATTCAATGGTAGTGACTTATTATAAGAAAGATATTTATTTAACGAGTCCAAATTATTTGTTTGTCTCTACCTCCCCTTTTCTTCCTTTAGGATCATCATCATCATTCAATGCTTTGCCTGCTGGCGTAGGCGATTATGCTTCTCCACAAACTGCGATCTTCGACGGCATGGATCAGTTCGTGTGTTGACTCCCTTCCGTGCCATGGCACAAGACTGTCAAGAATCTTCCCACTCTGTCTTCCTCTATATCTCATTCCGCAAACCTTTCCGATTGTCACAGCATGTTCCAGTTTTTGTCTTCCCATAACGTTGCCAAAATACGATGACTGCCGCTTTATGATGTTTGTGATAATGTGATAAGTTGTCTTCAGCTTCCCTTAAATCGTCCAGATTGCTCATTTTGGCTGTCCAATTAATTTTCAGCATTCTTCTATAAAACCACATCTCCAAGGCTTCCGGGGCTTTTCCCCCACCTGTTTACTAGTTGTCCAGGATTCCCAGCCGTATGTTAAATCTCTTAACTAGCTTATTCATATTCGTTTTTTTTTAAATTTTAGTATTTATTCTATTATTTATAATTTAGGCAAAGCGAAACACATTGCTATCAGTGGATTATCATAAGATTCGACATCATAGAACCCAGGGCTTCCCCCTCCCCTCTCTCTCTCCCCCCCCCTCTCTCTCTCTCTCTCTCTCTCTCTCTCTCTCTCTCTCTCTCTCGTCGAATGACGCAATATGTTGGTGTTGAGTGTTGATCACTCCCCCGATGTGTCTCCACCTTGACGTGGTGGGGGAGCTTGCGTGTCCCATCGACCCCATTTGCTTGCCGATGGATGAAAAACTACATATCGGACAGCTTATGGGATAGGGACCAGACTAAGAGAGACACAACCTGCTGCTCTGCAGGTATAGACTGAGGATAGCAGTCAAAAGTTTAAAAGGTGCACGAAGGCAGACGTTTTTGGTCCGGACAAAACTCTTAAGGCTCCCTGTCGAGGGCTGTGGCTGAACGCCTCTAAGCCACAAACCCTCGGACCTGAGAGTCAGGCCGATACCCGTCTACCGGAAAATAGAAACATGATACTGAGCAAGCTACATGCTCAGGTCTGATACATGTTCGAAGGCTCTCAGCTGGGGGATATGAGAGATTCCCGGATGAGAGGGCCTGGCCGTTTCCCGTTCACTGCTGCACGAAGGTAAGGTGCTGAGCCGGCAGCACATGTAGCCTACCTCGTGAGCGAGTACAAAAAAGTCAGAAAAGTGCCCCAGTCGAAGGACATGGTTACGGAAACTGTCTGTATCTAACTCATAGAGAGTGTAGACAAAAGTGGAAGAACGTCTCATCAACGCGAAATGGAACGCACGGCGAGCGAACCTATTGCGTGGTCTGAAGTCACAAGCAAAAGCTTACCGAGTGGATGTCACTCGCAGTCTGACCGCTACTGGTGTGCACTTGAGCGATCAGTGGCAAGCGGGATGCCCAACACATGGAAGTGAGGAACTAAAGCAGCCATGAGCAGGACGTGGAAACTCCTTGGGTGAGCCCAGTCTCAGAGCAATATGTGCCGGCTCTGCAATTATGGAAGCCTCCTTGGATAGCGAGATAATGCCCATGGTCTGCCCCTGCCTTCCCTTGAGGGCCGACCACGATATCGTTGATCGTTCTATCTTGACCAGCTGAGATGTGGGTGACATTACAACAGTCTAACGTGTCTCGAAACCAGAGGAAGGCTAACCTCACTAAAATAATGCCCGCCGGAAGTCGGAAGTGTCGTCCTACGGGTGGCAAACTAAAAATTGACACTACGCATTTACGTCCGAGTGAAATGTCTCGTCCGAATGTCTCTTCGTGTTAGGAACCGCTCTGACTACCTAGTTTCCGAATGCCGCTCTTGTTCGGAACAGCTCTGACTAGGTAGTTTTCCGAATGTCTGTCGTGCCTGGAACAGCTCTGACGGGCGCAACGACAAGCACATGTGCGAAAACTCGCTGAGTGAATACCTTCTGCAGACCTGTCTGGTTTGTGCGGGAACGGCCCGGGGAGAACGAAAAGCCCAATATATTGAAGTGAGGAATTAAAGCAGCCATGAGCATGACGTGACCATTGCTCGGTGAGCCCAGTATCAGGGCGCTATGTGTCGGCCCTGCAACTATGGAAGCAACCTAGGATGGCGGAAAATGCTATGGACTGTGCCTTCCTTCTCTTGAGGGATGACCGAAGTCCTCGACTGTTCGAACTTGACCAGCTGGGATGTGGACGGTACCACAAAAGTGAGAGTCTCCCAGGATTGCTAACCTGGTCAAAAATGCACGCAAAAGCCGGATGTGTGACCTAAGGGTTTTCAACCCAAGGGTGCCTAACGCACACCGCAATCACATCTGAAAAAACACTCCGGATGAACGAAAAGAAGAAGAAGAGTGTTGATCATTCCAGAAGCTCGTTGGTTGTAAACACATCGGACTCACCACATCATACGTCCCTCCTTAATGGAACCACACTTGAATTTAAACTCAGATGGCTTGCGAACGCGGTTTGTGAGCCCGTATACCCGGGTTCGAAACACAGCGGTGCTGGTTTTTTCGAAAAAGGTATAGGAGTCGGTCGTTCAGAAAGCAATGGCAAACTACTGAACGTAAACTTTGCCCAGGAATCACGAACAGCGAAAATGCTGGGGTTGACTGCTACGTCCTGTGAAGGACATGCAACTTAATTATTAAATCTCAAAACTGGTTGCCTTATAATGTTACTGTATTCCAACCAGCAGTCGTTCACAGACAGTCTTCAAAAACGGGCGGGTTCAACCCCTACATAATAGATAGTCCCAATCTCCGGCGCTCTTCAAGGCAACAGGTCAGCTGCCTCACGCTCCAGCATGACAGGGACAGCACATCCATGATAGTCTTTGTAAGCGAGAAGTGTACATGCTTGAGACCCGCGCATACCCCATCTGTCCTTGTTTATCTCCTCCTTGACCATTAAGAGCGTCCCAAACGCCGGTTCTCTACAGTCCAACAGACCCACTCGCTCGCTGCCTTGCACTCCAGTATCGCCTGAACAGCGCGCATCCATGATAGTCTTTGTAAACCAGAAGGGTATATACTTGGTTTCCACCCATACGGTGATCAGCGTGGCCGAATGGATAAGACCACTAGTTCTTAAACTTCCGGTGTGCTGATAACGAGGCGGCGGTTTCAACCCCTACACAGGTCAGTTGGACTAAAATGTTGACTTCTCTTCCTTGACTTGGAGATGCAAATAACAAGTACCTCTGAAGTCGAAGTAGGTTCGCCTGATGGCGAGGGACACTGGCAATCATCATCATCAAGTGCCCTGCCAGCTGGCTTAGGCGTTCATGGCTCTCCACAGATCTCGGTCGTTGGTGTTCTGGATCAACTCTGCTGATGGTATTCCTCCATGCCACCGTCTCAATCCATCCAGCATCATTTTTCTTGGTCTGCCTCTGCCTCTCTTCTCCTTGATCTTTCCAGTTGTCATGATGTTCTCCAATGCCTCTCTTCTCATCACATGACCGAAGAAAGATATTTGTCTCTTCCTTATTGTTGTATATAATGATTTAGTTTCATTAGCCTGTATCAGGCAGTCATTGTTAGTCTGGCAGTCCAAGGAATTCGCAACATTCGTCTCAGGAACCACATCTCGGTTGCTTCTAATTTCTTCTTAATTTGTTCATTTACATTCCAAGATTCACTGCCATACAGCAAAACTGGTTCTACATAGCATTTCAGCACTCTCTTTCTTACATTCAGTGATAGTGACTTATTGCATAAGATACTCTTCATTTTCTGAAATGCGGCTTTTGCCTGCCCTATTCTGCTCTTAATCTCTGTTGTACATCTTCCATCTCATGTTATACTGGTAATAGGGAAAGCTAATCCACAAGCAAAAACCAGGCCGGTGCATTAGACGTAGTAGCATGCGTGTCGACAAGGCTTGAGAATCGAGCGAATGCAACAGATCCAGATTCATGTTATGAACAACGTCACGGCATTCATGTCAACACTTCTTGTGGCTCCGCCCCCGTGCCTTTTAGGGCATACTGCTAGAAACATACACGTATAACTATGCACCTCTTTCTTGGTTTCAAGTTCACTGCAAAATAAAAACAAACTTCATCAGCTGTGTCGACACTCGACAAACGCACGATTCAGGGGATACTAGACCATTGCAACATACTGAACAACCAGGAAATAGATGAACTTACAAAACCATGGGGATATTTACAACTATATGATTTACACACAGCTTATGGAACGGCAATAATTTTTATTGCACTTCTTTCATGACAACAAAGACACAAGCTGCGGCTGAGCATGTGAAAAATGAGGATTGTCTTCACATTTCAAGGCAAGACCAGGGCACAAACATTGAAATACCATCATCTCATCTTGTTCCACTTGTACCATGCGTTGTCGTGGTGAAGCATAAACACAAACAGCGAGAAAATGCCCGTTTATGGATTTCATATAATCATATATCGAGACTCCCATTGACTGTTATTCCCTCTGTCCATCGTTTACATGGTCGGTCTCATCTTCTGGTTCCATTTGGTCTCTACACCATTGCTTGTTGTGGTATACTGACATTCCGTTTATTTAATAGGCTGCAGAGGTGTTCCTCTCGTCTCTGTGTGTGCGACAATAGTCACGTGATGGCAAGACACCTACTTGTCCTTCTACAAGCTTAGCGTGTTCCGTAGCTCAGCTGTGGAACAATCTTCCACAAGAAATCAAAGACACCACAAATCACTATATAAACAGTCGTAACCTATTTGAACACTATCTCAGTACAGACTACATGCGCCCTCCTTCCCATGCAAAAAAAAAACAAAAAACAAAAAAAAAACTGCCAAATATAATAATAATTATCTCAAATGACATTCCCTTAAGTGTGGTACGTTACCCCTACCTTTTTTTTCCACATATCCCTTAGAGGACATTGCAGTCAACACCAGCATTTTTCAGCTGCTGTTGATGTCTTGGCAAGATTACGCGCAGTAGTTTGCCATTGCTTTATGAGCGACCGGCTCACATACCCTGTAAGTAACCAACGCGGCGCGATCCGCTGCCGAATCTCGCGCAGTTTCGTTCTTGACATGGATATACGGGATTACGGAGAAAGTCGTTAACCCTTAAGCCAGTGAGACCGGCACCCCTACCTTAAGTAACTATAATTGCCAAGTCATAAATGTGTTTTAGTGAGTCATGCATTGTTGATTACTGAACATTTTCCATGGGTTTTAATGAATATTGTTCTGTTATTGTCTAAGATTAGCTTCGTAAGTGATGTATGAATGAAATTATGTATAAGAGCAGAGGGATCAGAAGGGCAGAATGTCAGACGGGCCTGCGTGCCCAATTCTTAACTCTTTGAAAATAAAGTTTGTTCGTTCGTTCGTTCTTCAGACTTCAGCCCGTTTGCCAGCATTGGAACATAAGCTCTAACCAATACACCTCAAAACGTCTCTTATGTTTTGGATCGATACCGTAGTACTGAACAAACTTTACAGTTAAAAATTCTGCGTTTCATGCTAAGCTTAATTTCCTGTTTCCTTTCACAAATTTCCCAGTCACATTCTAGTCCTGCCCAATTTACTGTAATAAACGTAAACAAATCTGGCGTCAGCCAACTTCCCAACAGCAAACACTGCACCGGGATACCATGCAACTGAAACTAAATGCTTTTATTGGAGTCATTAACATGCAGGTTTAAGTGCAAACGAGCAGGAAGAAGAACCTCGTTAACGTGCTCACTTTTGTGAGTACGTCACAGCAGTTTCTTACACGTCATCGGACTGCGGCCTCTTTACCCCTTAGGCTACATCTTTTACCCTTCCTGGAAAACTCACTCACATAGAGAGAGAGAAGAGAGAGAGAGAGAGAGAGAGAGAGAGAGAGAGAGAGAGAGAGAGAGAGAGAGAGAGAGAGAGAGAGAGAGAGAGAGACGCAAGCACAGAGGCACAGGCACACACAGAGCGACCCACACAGAGACATAGGCACACACAGACACACACAACAGAGACACACTCACACACACACAGAGGCACAGACGCACACAGAGATCCACACACAGACATAAACACACACAGACACACTGACTCACACGCACGTAAGCACCATTCTTTCTTTGTTCCTCTTCTTTCTTCTTCGTATACGTTCAGACGTCACCCTGAATATATTTAAAAACAGCAACACGGGGCAGCGAATGGTGGGTCGGCCTAGAGTAAGTTGGTGGAGGGCCCATGACCCCAAGGGGGATACAGAGTGAAAGAAGGAGAAGCAGTCAACTTGGGGTTGTTGATATCTCTATAGAATGCGTCCTCAAATGCAACGGATGTCATCATTATCATCATCAAATGTTATGCCAAAAAGCGTAGGCGGTTATGTTTCACCATCTCACATGATCACCAGTTGTGTATCAGCTCTGTGTTTTTTGTCTCGACCATGCCACGTGGCCAAGTAATCCAGGTATTTACTTCTCTGCCCATCCCTTGTTCTTTTCACCTCAATCTTGTCATTTGTCCCCAAATTTTCCAATTTATTTCTATTCATAATGTGCCCAAAAAATCTTCACTGTCTACATTTAATTTCTCGAATCAGTTTACAATGTTCATTTGCTTCTTGTAGGACTTGTTCGTTGTTGTTGTTGTTGTTATTGTTGTTGTTGTTGTTGTTGTTGATGATGATGATGATGATGATGATGTTGTTGTTGTTGTTGTTGTTTTTGTTGTTGTTGATGCTGCTGCTGCTGCTGCTGCTGTTGTTGTTGTTGTTGTTGTTTTTTTTTTTTTGTTGGTCTGTCCATGGTATTCTTTACATTCTCCACAAAAACCACATTTCCACTGCCATTAGATGGTTTTAGCTTGTTGTTTCAGCTCATTGTCCACGTTTCACATCCATACGAAAGTGCAGGGTCTATGTACCATTTCAACATACTTTTTCTCGTTGCAATTGACATCTTTTTATTGGTCAGCATGTTTTCCATCTGGCAAAAGGCGACCTTTACCATAGCGATTCTTGTTCTAATCTCTTCAGATGTTATGGCACAAAATAGAAAACTCAAACTCCCCACAACGCTTTAAGTCAGACAAGACAATGCAGATTTATACAGTTCGCCGGTGGTTAGACAGGACACGGCAACAATGACAGACTAAATATTATTCATAACAATTTAAACATTCGTCATACGCTGCCACAAATAATCTGCAGAAACAAATCATAAATTGCAACAAGATATCAAAAGTGTTTAGTATATTTGAAATTGCAGACACAATGAAACTATTAACAAATCACTTTAAGTAGGTGGCAGCAATGTGTTGCCACCATCGGTGCCACTTAAGTATCCTGTCGTCAGCTAAGAGTTAATCTTACTCGTATTTCGAGAATAAAGACACTTGTGCAGAGATTAAATTTTTTTTTTTGTAAATACAGTATTGTGTTTCTGTGTGACGCATTCATTGGCCTATACATCCACATCATTACAGGGGACAACTAAATGTATCATTCTGTAAATTTGTAGCCTTAGGCTCAAACCGGTGTAACCTTTGTGGACTTCTTCTTCTTCTTCTTCTTCTTCTTCTTCTTCTTCTTCTTCTTCTTCTTCTTCTTCTTCTTCTTCTCTTCTTCTTCTTCTTCTTCTTCTTCTTCTTCTTCTTCTTCTTCTTCTTCTTCTTCTTCTTCTCCGTCTCTTCCTCCTCCTCCTTCTTCTTCTTCTTCTCCTCCTCCTCCTCATCTTTCTTATTCTTCTGTTTGTTCCTCCTTCTCTTCCTCATCTTCCTCATTCTTCTGCTTATTCCTCCTCCTCCTCCCCAACCTCTTCTTCTGTAGCATTCAATGTTTGCTGTGCGACTAATGCCATCTATCTAATGCAATCATCATCACGTGCCCTGCCTACTGGCATGTTGTTTGTCCATCAAGAATGATGATGACCATTCATTTCATCCAGTGGGGTTGAAAGTATAGAGCCGTGAGTTCTAAGATGGCTGATAAGGCCTATTTTGGCTCGAAATGTTCTTAGACAATGTGGGCAAAGAATGCTTGACGTTCCAGGAGGAGGATCTCCTGCAGTGGTTTTTCTGTCCAGCCTTTTCTTCACAGCTCTTGCAGTCCTGGTTGCTTCACAAGTGACTGACCCTTAAGTAATGATATACGCCACGAATTACGGTCTTTAGCAGCAGTCTCCCAGGTGTCAAGATGAATTCCAAAAGCTTTCAGTGAGATGTTCAGAGTATCTTTAAAGAGTTTCCTCTGGCCGCCTTGGGAGCGTTTACCACAACGCAGCTCGCCGTAAAAAAATTTGTTTAGGGAGCCTGTGAATCTGGCATACGAGTTAAGTGACCGGCCCAGCGGATCTGATTTTTCATTAGGATAGTGTTGATACTGGGCATGGACGCTCTTTCTAGAACTTCAGTGTCTGGGATCTTGTCTTGTCATTTAACTGTCAATATCTTCCCAAGGCAGACTGTGTGGAAGTGGTTTAATTTCCTAGCGTGTCGCTGATAAACAGTCCAGGTTTCACAAGCATATAGCAGTGTGTTACGGGAGATAACTACCGCGTGACCGTGATATCCAGGCAACCGAGAGTTCACCGACGTTGGAACCTAGTTACCACTATAATATCAGTGTCAAATTGATCATTTAGGGATATCGCTAGCTTAAAGTGACAACAAAGAGGTGATAAAACTTCAAGATATTTTAACTAGCGAATAACTAGAAAAGGAAACAAGACGAAATGTAGGCATCAAAAGGGCAATTCTGCTACTTTTTCTTCGGATCATCAGAAGTAACGAGGTTTTTTTTTTTTTTTTTTAAATAATAATTTTTAAAAAGGGCAAGAGAATCGACTGTGCACCAGGTTTTAGTTTTATCCCACGCGAGTCAGTATCTTTCCGCAGGCGGCCTACCGAAAACGTCGCACAAAGCACGAACTCCGTAGCTCCAGCAACGACTCCCAGGAGTCTCCGAGAAATTTGCACCCATGAACCGAATGACGTAGGCAGGAATGGAACCAACATGCCGCGGAACTACTTCGCCACGGAGACCTTCAAACATAACCAGGTGTACCAAGCTACGTGGAGGGTCCCAAATAGCTTGTCACAATGTTTCCATACTATTCTATAGCCCTGGCTGGAATAGGTCTTTGCTGCCAACCCTCCTCCGTTCCCCGGACTCACTGTCACTCTCTCTTTCGACCACGGGGTCTATTTCCTGCAGTGTATTTCTGGCTGACACAAACATACCATGACGATCGTCTCAGTCACTATAATTAGAATTTAATACCGTAATAAAGGACAACACAGAAAAACATCAAGACAGCTGAACCTCTAAAAATCTAAAAAAAACAAAAACTGAGGAGAGAACTCTAGTCCAGATATGAAGCAAGAAAACTCTGAACATCCCAGACCACAGATCTCTATCTTGTCCTGTTAGGTCACATCCACATTACCCGGCAAAGTTTCAGGTCTCTCTTTCCAGCGTAGGTTGTTCGAACAACAGTTTTTCAGGTTTCCGCGGCCAACACGATATAGTCACTCACCTGGTCTGGGAAAATGCCATGGGATCACTTGGCACAATTTTGGTTGGGAAATAGTGTCCTGAGACCAGATTGTATATAGGGACTGATTCAGAGTCTTTCGCTGTCCAGGACAAGGATGGGAATTAGGCGTAGGTCCAAGCAGAATCCTCAGCAAATACTCGACCTTAAGTCGATGTGAAGACTTGAGTTGCAGTATTGATACTCGTTTAATTTTTGTCCCTATTCTCCCACAAAAATAGAAACATTCTACCTGGTATGGCCACTGATTTGCCCTGGCTTCATATTGTTCATTCAGCTGCATATAACTTTTGGCATAGAAGTTCTGTCGAGACCTTCAGCTCACTTTACGGTCAAAAGAAGGACCCTTTTCATTCCTCCAGTAGGAGACGGCACTTGACTTGCTAAAATTCTTTAAAACTTCAATACAGTGTGCCGACAACAACCGATAAGGTTTTCAATGGACATTCATGGCCCAAGAAATTACACTAGTCCATATTTGGTGCAAGGCGCGCCATCGGGTTTTCCCCAAGACACGCCAGACTTCCAATCATTCTATTAAGAAGATCGGGTTGTAGAGGTAACCCAGAGAACTATCCTTCAGGGGAATTGATCGGACAAGAGAACTGAGAGTTCCCGAAAGCCATTTCCCCCTGTTTTCCCAAAATCAAAGAAGGCATGAGGACATGAGCTACTGGCGTTTCGCTACATAGGCCCCCTCTTAAGAAAGTCGAACCCTACGAACTTTCTACTGCCAGTGGTTCTGTTCGAATGACCCCACCCTCACATTCAACCATAGGATGCCGTGATAGAAAATCCGCTCCCACTTTCTCCCTTCCGGGGATGTATTCGACCGTGAACTGATACGGTTGTAGGAGCAATGACCATCTCATTAACCTCGCGTTCAGTTTCTTAGAAGTTGCCAAGAAAGTCAGAGGTTGATGGTCGGACTGCACTTTGAACGGTACTCCATACAGATAAGGTTGAAATTTCTGTACCGCCCACACTAGAGCCAGACATTCCCGTTCGACGGTGGAGTAATTCCGTTCTGCGGGCAACAGTTTTCTACTTGCATACGCCACCGGACATAGCACCGAAGGATTATCTCGCACTTCCTGCAACAGAGTTGCCCCAATTCCTATGTTACTCGCGTCGGTTCTTAGAACAAACGTTTTCTCCAAATTTGGGAGTTGCAGGACTGGCCTATCCACCAAAGCCTGTTTCAGCTTCCCATAAGCTTCTTCACAGCTTGGGGTCCAGACTATAGGATCTGGCGATCCTTTCTTCAGGGCTTCGGTTAACGGCGCCCCAATTTCGTTGAACCTCGGAATAAATTTCTGGTAAAACCCACACAGAGACAAGAAAGACCTAACATCCTTTTTGGATTTAGGACGGGGTGCAAGTCTGACCTTCTCAATATTCTTTTCTTCCGGTACCAGTCCCCCCTGGGTAATAGTATGTCCCAGAAATTCCAAGGATTGGTAGCCAATCATGCATTTGGCTGGACGGGCGGTTAACCCTTCCTCTTTTAACCTAGTGAAGATCTGTCCCAAGGATTTCAGGTGATCCCTCAGATTGTCAGACGCGATGAGAATATCGTCCATAAATGAGACCACAGAGGGATCCTTTAAAGGCTCTAATAACCTTCTCATCATGCGAGTGAACACACTGGGCGCATTGCTCAGCCCAAATGGCATCACCTTGAATTCGTAATGCCCGCTCGGAGTACTGAAGGCGAGCAAGGGGCGAACCTCGGGCTTCACAGGGATCTGATAATATCCCCTGCTTAGATCAATTTTCGAAAAGTACTTTGCCTTATTTAGTCTGGCAAACAGTTGATTTGTGTTCGGTAACGGTTCAACTTGGAATGTCGTACAACTGTTTAAATGTCTGTAATCAATATATAGGCGGTGCTCCCCACTGGGCTTCCTCAACAAGACAACCCCAGCATTATAAGGAGAAGTCGAAGGAGTGATGATGTCATCGTCCAGAAGCTTCTGGATTTCGGCTTCCAGGGCCTTCTCTTTCGAAAAGGGCACTGGATATATTTTTTTGGCGAACGGGGTCTTGGGTAGTCAGAGTCATATCAAACTCGACCAACCCTGTCCGCCCTGGCCGATCGGTAAGAATCTGCTGATGGGACTCCAACAAACGGATGATCAGGTCTGTTTCTTCAGCCGACAGATCAGGATTTATATGTACATCCCTATAGGTTTCCCCAGGGTGTAAAGGATACCCCCTATCCGCGTCTTCGCCCGATTCAGTTTCCATCGCGACCGCCATAGTCATGAGTGGGAGAGAAGTACCATCAGATCGTTCTTCATACTTTTTGAGGAGGTTAATGTGGAAGATTTTGGATTTCCCCCTGATCCGGATGGCATAGTTGGTGCGGGACACAACCCTTTCCACCGGGAAAGGCCCCTGCCAACCAATCTCGAGTTTATTGGAACCTACTGGAAGTAACAACAGAACCCGATCCCCCACTTTAAGAGACCTATCTTTCGTCCTTCTATTGTAGTAGGCCGCGTGTCTCTTTCTGGCCGCTCTAAGATTCTGAGCTGCCAAAGCCCAACCCGTCTGGAGTTTCTTCTTTAACTCTTCGACGTATTTGTATGAGGATACAACTTCTTCGGAAGTTTCCTCCTCTGTCCAACATCTCAATAGGGCTTCTAAGGGACCCTTGATTGGCCTCCCGAATAGTAGAGTGGCTGGTGGCAACCCGGTCGACCCATGGGGAACCTCCCGATAGGCGAACAAGGCGGCTGGGATATATTCATCCCACCTGTCTGGTTTCTCTTGAGCCAGCTTTCGAAGCATGGTCATCAAGGTACCATTAAACCTCTCTACTTGCCCATTCGTCTGAGGGTGGTATGGGCTTGTGTGAATGTGGTTAGTCTGGAAGATACGAAAGACTTCCTCCATCAGCTTACCACAGAACTGAGACCCATTGTCTGTCAGGATCTGGTTTGGAAATCCCAACCGAGTAAAGGTCTCCATCAGTGCATCAGCCACTCGCTTAGAGTCGATTGTGGCCAACGGTATCGCCTCGCCCCACATGGAACAGCAATCCACCATCGTAAGAATATACATATTCCTCTTCCTAGTCCGAGGAAGAGGACCAACAAGATCGATGGCAACTCTCTCGAAAGGAGATTCATAATGGGCATGTCGCCCAGAATTACCGGAGCCGTCCAGTGTTTTGGTGCCACACGCTGGCACTCTGGGCACGACTTGACGTACCGACGCACGTCTCCAGTCATCCCTGGCCAGTAGTAATGGCAGGAAATGCGCTGGAGTGTTGCCCCGACACCCATATGTCCACTGAAAGAAATGGTGTGTCCCATATGAAGAAGCTGTTCCCGATAAGCCTTAGGAACTACCAGCTGTCCATGCTGGCGCTCCTCCACTCCGGCTCTCTGGTACAGTAACCGATTCTTCATATAATACTGACCCCGTCTTGGTGGGTCAGCACTTTTAGGCAACTGGTTGAAGCAAGGTTGCAAAGTAGCATCCTGGCTTTGAGCAGCTCGTAACTCCCCAGGCAAGGGATTCACGATCAAGGTTGGCGTCTGCTCATCCTCCGATTGAGATCTGGTTTGCATCGCCCCTACGTACATGGGTTCTGTTGGGATCCCTAGAAAGACGTAGCGACAACCCAAGATCATTGGGAAGATCAGATCGAGCAGAACGGCTGCCTGTATAGTGCCGGTAACATATTTTGATTTGATGTCCACCTTCGCAATTGGAAGAGACATCGCTACCGCACTCTTTGTCGCCGTTTGAATCTCAATAGATTCCCCGGTTAGCTGCTCTGGGCTCATTGTGATGAAATTACAGCCTCAAACTGCAGACCGGTGTCATAGAGACACTCAACTGGTTGTCCGTTCACAAGTATCGTCTCTACTACTGGTGGTTTCTCTGAATCTTTGTTCTCAAGACCCCTCCCTTCTACCTCCTTGTTAGACCCCTTCCCGGTTTCTACAAGACAGGCAGCATAGTGAGAGTCTTTCGGTTTGCGCCGGCAATCGGCCGTATTGTGTGTGGGAGATTTGCAGTAGGCGCACCACTTTTCACTCCACTTTCTTTTAGGAGATCCAGGTGGACTCTTACCAGAGGGTTTCTTAATTGGAACTTTATCGAAAGGATCCTCCTTCTTGGTGTGAGCTGTTTTAGGGTTCTTCTTCTTTCCAGACCATGTGTCTGGTGGTCGGGGATTGGGTTGTGACAGTTCCCCATTATCCCCATGAGCTAGCACATACCTTTCCGCTAATGTGTTTACTATGTCTAACCTTTCTGCCCCATTTTCAAGCAAGAAGGTTTGCAATGGCTTAGGCATCATCCTCTTCATTTGGTCCACGACCACTAATTCTTCTAAACTTTCATAGTCGTTAGCAAATCCAGCTAATGACATCCACTTCAAAAGGTAAGACTTCAGTCTAACACTGTAGGCTGCGAACATCTCTCCTGGCTCTCTCTTCGACTTTCTGAACTGCTGTCGGTATGTATGGGCTGTCATCTGGAACCTTTTCAATAATGCTTTTTCCAGGGCCTCATAGTCATTCTCCATACCAGGTGGCAACCTTGAGTAGACCTCGTACGCTGTCCCCCTCAGGCCCTGTGAGAGTTTCAAGTTCCATTTCCCACGTTCCAATCCCATAGCCAAAGCCATCGACTGAAATCTGTGAAGATACTGGTCGATCTTATCTTTGTGTTCATCGAACGGGAGCAATGGGAACTTCATTGCCTGGTATGGACCGCCACTAGAAGTTGTTGAGTCAGGGAGAACTGCGCCTCCCACTGCACCCTCGCTTTCCTTGGCAGTTTGAGCTTTCAGCTCCAACTCCCTCATACGGAACTCATGGTCTCTGACTGCTTGCTCGGCCTCCATCTTCCTAGCCTCAGCCTCAATTTTCTTGGCTTCGCGCACAGCCTGTCTGAAGTCTCTTTCCACTTCCTGAACATATTTCTGTAACTCCGCTCCATCATAGCCCATCTCACGCCCTGTAGCCTGTACTTCAGCAACATTAAATTTAGCTGATGCCATCTTAAACTCAGAGGGAAAGTGAATAAGTAATTGTATAGAAAATGATTATCTCACATAACCAAAATATATATATTACACGACCACAACACGTCGTATGTCGGTCAGTCTGTGTCAGGAAGAGTACAGACAATAGCCAGGCACGGTAGTCAGAACCTATTGATAGTAGACAAGAATAACTGTCCCTATCACTATATCAGCCAGAACTCCACCAGGATTTCAAATATCCCGCGACGTGCCCCCAGAAATTGTACCAAGCTACGTGGAGGGTCCCAAATAGCCTGTCACAATGTTTCCATACTATTCTATAGCCCTGGCTGGAATAGGTCTTTGCTGCCAACCCTCCTCCGTTCCCCGGACTCACTGTCACTCTCTCTTTCGACCACGGGGTCTATTTCCTGCAGTGTATTTCTGGCTGACACAAACATACCATGACGATCGTCTCAGTCACTATAATTAGAATTTAATACCGTAATAAAGGACAACACAGAAAAACATCAAGACAGCTGAATCTCTAAACATCTAAAAAAAAACAAAAACTGAGGAGACGAACTCTAGTCCAGATATGAAGCAAGAAAACTCTGAACATCCATAGACCACAGATCTCTATCTTGTCCTGTTAGGTCACATCCACATTACCCGGCAAAGTTTCAGGTCTCTCTTTCCAGCGTAGGTTGTTCGAACAACAGTTTTTCAGGTTTCCGCGGCCAACACGATATAGTCACTCACCTGGTCTGGGAAAATGCCAAGGGATCACTTGGCACAATTTTGGTTGGGAAATAGTGTCCTGAGACCAGATTGTATATAGGGACTGATTCAGAGTCTTTCGCTGTCCAGGACAAGGATGGGAATTAGGCGTAGGTCCAAGCAGAATCCTCAGCAAATACTCGACCTTAAGTCGATGTGAAGACTTGAGTTGCAGTATTGATACTCGTTTAATTTTTGTCCCTATTCTCCCACAAAAATAGAAACATTCTACCTGGTATGGCCACTGATTTGCCCTGGCTTCATATTGTTCATTCAGTTGCATATAACTTTTGGCATAGAAGTTCTGTCGAGACCTTCAGCTCACTTTACGGTCAAAATAAGGACCCTTTTCATTCCTCCAGTAGGAGACGGCACTTGACTTGTAAAATTCTTTAAAACTTCAATACAGTGTGCCGACAACAACCGATAAGGTTTTCAATGGACATTCATGGCCCAAGAAATTATACTAGTACATATTTGGTGCAAGGCGCGCCATCGGGTTTTCCCCAAGACACGCCAGACTTCCAATCATTCTATTAAGAAGATCGGGTTGTAGAGGTAACCCAGAGAACTATCCTTCAGGGGAATTGATCGGACAAGAGAACTGAGAGTTCCCGAAAGCCATTTCCCCCTGTTTTCCCAAAATCAAAGAAGGCATGAGGACATGAGCCACTGGCGTTTCGCTACACCAGGGTTGTTTTTATTTGCGCTCGCTCGCTTTGAACGCAAGCGTAGTCCATACACCCTACTTCTAGTAGCACTAGGCTGAATTTTGCATGTGAGTTAGCTTTCCATATTACCAGTGTCCCTCGCCATCCGGCGAACCCACTCCGACTTCAGAGGTACTTGTAATTTACGTCCCCGAGTCAAGGACGAGTGGACATCATTTTAGTCCAGCTGTCCAGTGTAGGGGTTCAACCTTTTACCTCTTCATCAGCACACCGGATGTTTAAGAACACGCGTTCTTATCCATTCCGCCATGCTGACCTACGTATCCAGAGTTTCTTGACAAAAACTTTGTTGAAATGTTCGTTTCTGTATCTTTTTGTCTCTTTCGTTTGCCAAGCTTCTCGGTCACATTACACGTTTATTCGCCTTTAATATCAGCTTGATAAACTACTCTTATTTTCAATCATTGTTTTAGTACAACAAAAATTCTAGCATGCCACTTATATTAAATTTGTCAAGAGGATGTGGGGTTTATGGCCAGTTTACAACAAACAAATTCACAGTCTCGCCATTAAGAAAGGCGCATATAAGAGACATAACTCATCCGTGAGAAGTTGGGTACTTCTATTTCGTTCCTCTTTCGAGCGCTTATGGGAATGTCCACGAATGCTGTGATGTCGGTTCCTAAATCAATCAATCAATCAATCAATCATCAATCCTCTTTCGAGGGAAGCGCGTCAAACTAATCTAGTCTAGTCTAGTCTAGTCTAGTCTAGCTGTTGGATCAACATCATGGCACATGGGTGTAACCCATAAGCACCCCGTTCTACTCCTAACTCAAACCTGAGTCTGGAGAAACTTAACTCAGTGCACGAACTCCGTAGCACCGGCGAGGATCCTGAAATACATTGGGTAGATTTTTAACTGGAAATTTTGCCCGGGTAGAGCCGTTAGGCTACTCATTTTCGATTTCCAACTGCCAAGAGATTTTTTTTTACGTGCGCAACAATACACACGGGCGTCCGATCTCACTACCCAGAGATCAGGAGAAATTTTATTACTAGAAGTCCACGTGAAAAAAAAAAATCCCGATCCTCACAGGGGCTTGAACCCGGGACCTCCAGCACTCGAGGCGGACACCATACCTCAAGACCACGACGCAGCCCCTCCTTCTCTCCCCCCCCCCCCCCCCGCAGCGCGTCACACATCGTTGTGTATCTCAAGGTCAGCGTGTGCGACTTCGGCATGCATGTGTGTCATGTTTGTTTCCTCTAGACAGATTCCATCCAAGGTCACGAGCTCTATCTACCCGTGCTGGGGTTTCTTTTCTAACAATTTTGCCAGAGAAGCAGCCTAAAGTCCTGCTCTATGCCATTTCCAACTGCCATAGGATTTTTAACGTGCCCAACTTGCACAAGTAAACTCCAATATTTCGCACTTATCCGACTTGCTAAGAGCCTAAGTCTAAGTGTCGATCATGAAGGACAAGGTGTCGGCAACCGTGAACGCAACCGTGTTCGCGGTTGCCGGTCAGGCAATTCGGCCAGACATGGTAGCGCTGTCGAATCTGCACAAGCACCACTCAAACCGAAGGCAGTTGTGAGACACACCCAGCCCGATAGACAGGGTTTCGGTCACCATGACAGAGCGCGGTTGTGGTCAAAGACGACGGCCAGGAAACGCAGAGATATTGGGGTCAGGAGATCCGTGAGGAGTGGGCGAAATGAGTACAAAAGTGCCCAACGGTCGCAGTAGGGCTAATGGGTGTCTTTGGGAAGATCTATGCAAAGTTCCCTAACATGAAGCGATATCTGGCAGATGGCACCGCTGCGGTTAAGCTTCGTCGTCAGATCACTTTACGATGTCCGAGTATCAGCTGCGGACCTGGCCAAGTGGGTAAATCTACTGACACGCCATATGCCCCCTGTCAAGGAAAGGGTGTTGCAGTAGAGTATGTGTGTCTGCGTGTAAGGTAGCCCTTTGTCAAGGGCTTCACGTTGAAATTCACGTTGAGCAACAATAAAGTACTCACTGTACCGGCAGCCGTAGGGGATGAAGCAAGGAGGCAGGCAAACAGAGTGGTCACTGCAAGGCCAATGTGCATTTACTTCGTCAAAGCTGGGTAGACACGCGGAGGCAAGGAAGGTGCAGTCTTACCGTCCACCATCGGTGGTGCGAATGACTGATACTTGGCAGTTAACTTGAAAGGCTATCGTCATAACCATGATCATTAACCGACAGTTCCAATTATAAGAATGGCCATGGCGATGGTAGCCTTTTGCATGATTAAACTACACAAGCCAGTTTTGTGCAAACAGAAAGACATGTTAGTCAGTTTAAAATTACCATGGTAGATAATCGACATTACTGTGCGAACATGTGTATATTTCAGCTTGAAGGATTTATCTAGTTAATTTACTTTACATTGTGTGAATTCTGCAGTATGTACCTGACGAGATGTAGCGAGATATGCCAGGCAATAAATCGTGCAATCTATTGTTTATGTCTTCGTTATTCAATAAAAAGGTGTAAATTGCATCGAGAAAAAGAGTGTTGAGGTACTGCACAGAACCTGTGGTTTTTTTGTATGGACGTGAAGCGAGGACAATAAACAAACAGGCTGAAAAAAACTGATGGCTGTGGAAATGTTGTTTCTGAGGAAAATGCAAAGATTACCATGTATGGACAGAGACAAAAACCAAAATTGTTTGGACATGTTATGAGTAGAATAAATTACAGAACTTGGTGACAACTGACAAGATCGAGAGGAAGAGAAAAAAGGGGAGGGCAGAGAAGTAAACATCTGGATAGCTTGGCCACGTCGCATGGTCCAGACAGGAACACTGAGCTGATCCACGACTATGGTGATCGAGTGAGATGGCGAAGCATGACTGCCCACGCTTATCAGCATGGCACATGATGGAGATGATGACATTATACTGCACCCTTCGTGGGCTTGGTAGTTAACGCTGATCGAGCTGACAGCCCCATACAAATCGAGAATCGAGGGCATCACATATACACGATAGAGAGTTACAGTGACATTGTCGCAAGTCTGAGACAGGAAGGGTATACAGTGCACACCGCTTAAGGCGATCTCGGATGTGGCGAATATCTCTTGTGAAGAACAATTTGTGTATCCCAGGCAATTGTTCTTCTTTGTCTCTTGTCTCTTATAAGAATAATTTCTGATAAGAAGAACTATTTCTTGGGTCCAGGTGAGTTCGTCTTATCAGGACTGCACTGTACTGTCAGGCAACTTGCCGTAGATAGACTTAAATCTCCCACGCCGTGTACGACGTGCTTAAACAGCTAGGCATAAAGGGTCAAGCGAGAACTCAGGCAGAAAACAATTAAGCAAGGTAGAAGAAAAGGCCTCGTGCTGGCTCTGAAACAACAGAAATGTTGAGAAGGATCAATCACTGCAGTAATATGGTTCACGTTCATGTCTGCAAGTCCAAGCATATCACGCCCACAGTCTAATTTAGAAGCTAGCGAACAATCTGTCATCTAAAATCTTGAACTTTTGTCGACTCCATAGCCATCCTTCCAAAATAGGGAAATGCATTTGAGAACGGGACTCTGCAATGTAGTCGAAACACTACGTTGTTGCAGTCACAGAGATGTAGGAATGTCTGCCGACGTCCAACCTCCGGCAAAGTTGCCTGTGGTGGTGTAAGTCGTCTTGAGAGGACAGCGCTCTGCAGCAGAGACGGGGTGAGAGATGGGGAGCCCAAGTCTACAAAGAAGTAGCCCAGAGGAAGAGCTGGCTCTTAGGGGGCGAATGCAGGTTTGGATCCTTTATGATAAACAGTGACAGATTGGTTTCTGAATTTGGAGGTAGCACGCGGACTCTTTTCAAGGTCCTGAAATCATGGACACAATGCATAAGGTTTAACAGTCTTTCCGGGGAATCACGAACAGCAACAACAACAACAACAGCAGCAGCAGCAACAACAACAGCAGCAGCAACAACAACTACGGAAGCAGCAAATACAACACCATCATCAACAACACCATCAACAACAACAACATCACCAACAACAACAGCAATAAAAACCACATCAACACCAACAACAACAGCAGAAAAAACACATCATTATCAACAAGAACAGCATATACAACAACAACAACAACATCAACAACAACATCATCATCAACAACAACAA
This sequence comes from Cepaea nemoralis, assembly GCA_014155875.1. Taxonomy (NCBI): domain Eukaryota; kingdom Metazoa; phylum Mollusca; class Gastropoda; order Stylommatophora; family Helicidae; genus Cepaea; species Cepaea nemoralis. The sequence continues at coordinate 157,252 of JACEFZ010020081.1, forward strand.
CATCAACAACAACATCATCATCATCAGCAACAACATCATCAACAACAGAGGCGTTCGTGTATAACGATACTGGATGAAGGAACGATCTTTATTTTCAAAGGTTTAAGAATTGGACTCGCAGATCCGGCTGACATTCTGCCCTGCTTATTTCTCTGCTCTCATACATAACGAACGAACGAACGAACGAAAGAACAAACAAACTTTATTTTCAAAGAGTTAAGAATAATAGAAATCAAACCAGCCTCCCCGACAGAAAGTTAGCCAGTAAAGAACCAGTTTACATGCCTTAAGTAAGACACATCGGGCATACGGTGCTAGTGACCCATATGTTTATCGGTCAATCAGCACCCGATGTGGGTGATGTGGTCTGTACTTCGCCAGCGGTGGCCTTTAGTTCCCATGACATTTCCTGGTACGCTCTTAAGGTAAGGTCGACCTGGTAATCTAGGCCAGTTATTATTTTATTTTTTTAAAGAAAAGCCTATCCGCCCCGATGAAGACCGGACCCATGTCCACAGTGCCAGCAGACACTACTAATTAGCCACCGCCGGTTTTTTGTAATATAAAGAGTTAGCCATAACCCATGTCTCCGGCCACGGCTGGAACTTATTTGAAGAGCACAGATCTGGACTGACAGAAAGAGTTAACCACAACCCGTGGTCTAGGCCACGGCTGGAACTTATCTGAACAGCACGGATCTGTTCTGGGATTGATTGATTGATTGATTGATTGATTGATTGATTTAGGAATCGACATCACAGCATTCGGGGCATTCCCATAAGTGCTCCGTCCCCATCCTCAGCAGCCAGCGAAGAGTTAACCATAATCCGCGTCCCAGGCCAAGGTTGGAACTTGTCTGAACAGCACAGATCTGGACTGACAGATAGAGTTATTAACCATAAGTGTCCCAGCGAGGACTAGCACTTTTTATAACAGCAACGACCTGATTGAGAGAACGAATTAACCCTAATCGGCTTGTCCTAAGTAATTTAAGTCACTCGTGGGTTTTCTGATAGCGAAGACCTGGATTGACAGAAAGAGAAGAGTTAACATTAATCCATGTCAAAGGTGAGGACTGGCACTTGTCCGTTGTCTGGCAGAAAACTGCACTGACAGAAAGAAAGAGTTAACCCTAACCAGTGTCCCAGGCGAGGGCTCCAGGCACTTGTCCGTTGTCAGAACAGCAAAGACCTGGATAGACCGGCAACTATATTACATTACAATCTTTATCAACTGGAGAGTTCCCAACGCGTCCATGGATTCAATGGCAACAAGCAGAGGCAGGTTTGGGATGTTTTATATTTTAGCGTTTCGCAAGATTCCCAAATTCACGCCTGTTTAACATAATGAACAAACTACAAATAATCAGGTAAGTGTATCGCTAGCGTTACAGTTCTAATAAATTATCTGATTGATTGTTGTCATGTAACTAGCGCGTTTTTATTATGAGATTTCCTCGTTTCGTTCCAGTTCCAGTTGCCAAGCCAAATGGAACGAAGAAAACAACAGAAACGCGCTAGTTCGTTAAAAGTTGAAGAAGTCATGTTAATTGTTATTATGTTTCACGTGAGTTGAGTCAAGCACCAACATCACATCACAGCACTTAGTAAATTCCCATACATCTCATTCTTCCTCATCCGCAACAGCCAGCGAAGAGTCCCAACCCTAATGACTGATGATGATGGATGTTTCCTTCTCCTTCTATGAACCAGTGTTCAACCCCCAACAGAAAATGACAAAACATATGACTTTCCTGAAGGATATATTCATTCAGTTGTTTGTTCTGCCAGTCCACACATACACTTGCATGTTAAATTCACCATCATGCGACTGACGAAGCATATGGCTTTCCTGAAGGATATTATATATTTAGTTGTTCTGCCAGTCCACACATACACTTGCATGTTGAATATCATTATCATGCAGCCAGTACTTCACAGAATATCACTCACATCACAGCCAGGCAGAAAATATTCTGATTTCCCGCCATTTCTTCGACCTCATACGCCAGCATGACAAGGTGTCTGCAATACCCTGTGTCCATCATCGTGTTATTTGACCCCAGCCTCTTCTTCCTGTAACCATGCCTACCATCACCTTCTCTCCCAGCCACTGTGACGTTTAATAAGATATTGTAGTTTCCAAGACACATTGATGTTGATGAGCCAGATTTTTTAATCTTCAGACCGTGTAGAATTTCAGTATTTCTCTTCTTCTTTGTCCATGATAATCCATGCATTTTTTTGGTAAAATGTTAGCACAAAAGCCCCAATTTTCTTTTGTAGTGATTGCAAAATGATTCATAGCTTACATCAATATGTTGCCACTGGAATGATGCATGTTCTCAAAACTTGTACTTCAACTTGTTTGCTGGTGTCATGCCATAGGTTCTTGCCATGGGCCTCTGGGCAGGGTTGCCGATGGATTAGATATGCATGACTTCTGTTGGCCCACTGTAGGTTTGACAGGTGTGTCCTCAATATTGTCACAAGTCCATGGTCTGACTTGTTGAACAATACTTTGGGTTGTCATAGTAACACTTCCACATTGGTATGATTGGTCTACTCAGCCCCATTATTATATTAGGACTACATTTTGGTGTCATTAAGTAAGTGGCTGGTTAGATTTTTATATTTTAACTCTCTCTCACTTCCTCCATCTGTCATTCCAGAATCACAGAGTAAGACATCAATTGTAATTAATTTCACAAAACACCTTGCAGTTGTCCATCATCTATTCTTACGTTTACAATTGACATGATCACATAGTCACACTATTCCTCTTTGAATAAAATATTGTCAATATAAAATAAAAACTTGTTAACTGACATATCCACAATTGTTAACCAACACATGGCGACACTATAAATGGTGCCATTGTCACGACACGTCTGACCCAGTCTAACTTCAACTACGGTCATCCACTGAGTTCCCAGCTTAAGAGAGACCATTCTCTTCTGGCCATCTTCAAAGCATGCTTCTCGCTGTAAGGCAGTTTACATGCTTCAATGTGATCAGAGCTCACATTTCAGCTCAAGACAGTTCTTAATACTGCTTTCTTTCTGCATTGCTATGGCCAGCCTGCGTCCAAGTTGTTTTATCAAGCCCCATTGTTGTTATGTAGCCAAGATATTAATTTAAAAGTTTATAGTGTTTTCAGTTTTACAATTCAATGTCCCCGGGAAGGTTAACCTGGTCAACAAACACCCGCAGAAGATGGATGTGTCGGCCTAACAGCGCATAACAGGCACAACGCAACCACGTCCGAAAAAACTCTCCAGATGAACGCAGCAGAAGAAGACAGTTCAATGTTGTTTATGGCTGCCATAATGCATAAACTCACTTATGTTTTGTGTTACATTTTCAGTTGCCAGAAATGACAGCAAATACTGGTTCTTCTTGCCAGATTGGAATCGCAGCTTTTATTCCTGATGGGAGTATTGAAACCTTAGGATGTAGATTAACAAGTGCAGAAGAGGATGCCAGGCGGTTGATCCAGCAACTAGAAGAGATTGGTTTTAATGCCAAGTTGAATAGTGAGGCCATTAGCAGAGACCTGGTTGGCAATATAAATGGGAAAAATCTGTACATTAAAAATCTAGATCATAATGGTTTGGTTTGTGGCAATGAAGACAATCGACATCTATTGCATGCTCAAGAACAAATGAAAGAATCAAATAGACAGTTGCAGCAGAGCTTTCCAAGCACTTCTAAACTTCAGAGCAGTAACGGTTATAAACAAAGACCTATTACATCACTTTCTTCTCATGGTTTGACATCATCTAGTGTAAGTTGTGGCCGAGAAGCAAAAGTCATAAGAAATTCTACGAAGAAACTTGCGTCTTTTGAAAATGTCTCCAAGAAGCAAATGAGATCTGAGCAGATGGATAGAAAGGTGATGAGGATAGTTTATGGTGTAATATTAGGCACTGTTTGTTGTGCTTTTATGTTTGTTATGCTTGTATGTTTGTTACACTTGTATGTTTGTTGCACTTGTATGTTTGAAACATTTATGTGTTTTTTACGCATATGTTTGTTATACTTATTTGTTTGTTACATTTGTATGCTTGTTATGCTTGTATGTTTGAAACATTTATATGTTTTTTATGCATATGTTTGTTAGACTTATTTGTTTGTTACATTTGTATGTTTGTTACGCTTACATGTTTGTTATGTTTGTATGTTTGTTACATGCATATGTTTGTTACACTTATATGTTTGTTATGCTTAGATGTTTGTTATGCTTTTATGTTGGTTACCCTTATATGTTTGTTACGCTTACATGTTTGTTATGTTTGTTTGTTTGTTATGTTTGTATGTTTGTTACACTTATATGTTTGTTATGCTTACATGTTTGTTATGTTTGTACGTTTGTTAGACTTATATGTTTGTTACACTTATTTGTTTGTTACACTTATAATATATGTTTGTTACGCTTGTATGTTTGTTAAGCTTGTACATTGTTTTCCTGAATGGTTCTTCAGATAATTCCAAGAGTCGAGACCCCATTGTGAGGCTAGTTAACATGCAGCTTTGTGGGCCGTTCAATCCTCAGAAAGACCGGGCTTCAACTCTTAAGTTCGATGCATTGGCCTTCAAGTTGTTTGAGCCGTGAAAGGAGCTTGCATCTATCGGGGTTAGGTTGATGTGGAGGCTTTCCTCTCAAGTATCATCTCCATTGGGGAACTGTGTTGCAGAGTGTTACTTCCCCTTTCCATGCTGAGAAATCATCAGGGTGTGCAGGACTGGTACTGACACTTCACATCCACGGAAAGGCATATTAGGATGTAACCAAGTCGTGATTCAACGCAGGACACACGGAGTGGCTGGGGTTAAACCCTGGGTTGGGCATGTTTCCTCCATTAGCTTTAGGCATTTCATTGTCAGCTGACACTAACTCAATTCCCAGAGGAATATTCAGCTTCATACTTGGCATACCACAAACTTGCTGTAACAGTTCATATTTTGGGCTAAAAAAATCAGATAGCACCTGCCAAAAGCATCTTTTCTTTTGAAATTAGCTTCAGATAGCATCTGCATAGTATACCATGTTTCATTTTATTTAGTAAAATCCCATTTCGTTCAGTCTCCATTTCATTCAGTCTCCATTTCGTTCAGTCTCCATTTCATTCAGTCTCCATTTTATTCAGTCTTCATTTAATTCAATCTCCATTTTGTTCAGTCTCTATTTAATTCAGTCTCCATTTCATTCAGTCTACATTTCGTTCAGTCCCCATTTCATTCAGTCGCCATTTCGTTCAGTCCCCATTTCATTCAGTCTCCATTTCGTTCAGTCTCCATTTCATTCAGTCTCCATTTCATTCAGTCCCCATTTAATTCAGTCTCCATTTCATTCAGTCTCCATTTCATTCAGTCCCCATTTCATTCAGTCCCCATTTCATTCAGTTTCCATTTCATTCAGTCTTCATTTAATTTAATCTCTATTTCATTCAGTCTCCATTTCGTTCAGTCTCCATTTCATTCAGTCTCCATTTCATTCAGTCTCCATTTCATTGACATGATGAATTGTACCAGGTATATTCAAGCCAGAGTCAGAGATCACATCTCTAAGCCACTCCTCCCTTTCTCCCCGAACAATCACAGAACTTATAAAATTATGTTGGTCTACACCCACTCCATTTGTGTCCAAACTCTTTGACCATTTCAGCAACTTCAAGTTTACTGCTGATTTCTTTAAATACATTTAGGTTGACGTCTGAATATGTATGATCAGAAAGAACAACAACTCTCTCACGCATTTAACACTTCAGTTTAGAGTAAATTATTTTGAGGTTTTATCCCTTTATAAATAACTAGCTGACCCGGCCCGGCTTCGTCCAGGCCCTGGAGGGGATCTATCTATCTATCAGTCTGTCTGTCTGCTTGTTTGTCTGTCTGGCTGGCTGACCCGGCCCGGCTTCATTCAGTCCCTGGTGGGGAGCATCTAATTTAATTCATATACGTAGTCATATAAGCTCTCCCGTTCCCGACTATCTGTCTGTCTATCTGACCGGGCCCGGCTTCACCCAGTCCCTGGTGGGGAGCATCTAATTTAATTCATATACGTAGTCATATAAGCTCTCCCGTTCCCGACTATCTGTTTGTCTCTCTGTCCCGGCCCGGCTTCACCCAGTCCCTGGTGGGGAGCATCTAATTTAATTCATATACGTAGTCATATAAGCTCTCCCGTTCCCGACTGTCTGTCTGTCTGTCTATCCCGGCCCGGCTTCACCCAGTCCCTGGTGGGGCGCATCTAATTTAATTCATATAAGTAGTCATATAAGCTCTCCCGTTCCCGACTATCTGTTTGTCTCTCTGTCCCGGCCCGGCTTCACCCAGTCCCTGGTGGGGAGCATCTAATTTAATTCATATACGTAGTCATATAAGCTCTCCCGTTCCCGACTGTCTGTCTGTCCCGGCCCGGCTTCACCCAGTCCCTGGTGGGGAGCATCTAATTTAATTCATATAAGTAGTCATATAAGCTCTCCCGTTCCCGACTGTCTGTCTGTCTATCTGTCTGACCGGCGTGGTTTCGCCCAGCTCTTGGCGCACAGTAACTTAAAACAATGTCCTTCCACACACCATTCAATGAAAACTGTAGAAAAAGATGGGTTACAATGTTATGCATTATGCATTATTTTTATGAAAACTTTGAAAATGCCTTAAAGATTATATCATTATTTATTATAACTCATATGCCTAAAAATAACTATAGACAAAAAGTTTAACAATAGTGCAAGTAAGTCCAACAATATGACTATAAAGTATATAGAAATGTTATTAAAAGTTATGCCCCTTGAAATAACTTTTCTAGAGTGAAGTGCCCCTGCTATATAGACATATAATGAAAATGGAAAAGTAAATGTTATTAAATAAGTCAAAGATTTTACATTAAGAAATTATTATAGTCGGTTGCAAATGAATGAAAGGAAGACGTGTAGAAAATTTCATCTCAATCGGATGTACCGTTATCGAACGCATCCAATACCCACAAACAAACAAACATACACTCTGTTTTATAGATATAGATGTGGAACTTAATAGCTGCTGTACAAAAACAGTCAAGTTTATCATGAGAGCTTGCGTGATAGTGTCATATCAAAGACAGTAATTGCAAGAAGAAGAAAAAGATCTAGTAATAGGATGTCACAATTCATGGCCAGTAACTTTTACCAAAGTTTGTACTAATTTTAATTTTTAAAGATTCTGTTTATTTGTGTGCAGCATCAATATAGTTTTGAAAAAAAAAAGAAGCCAGTTGGAAATAACTAATCATTATAAAATAACAACATATGAAAACTCAAAAACAGACATTTTGTTAACCAAAATTGGGAATGGTCTTATTTAAACTCTTGTTGTCTCAAACAACGTATTGTTTGTGATCGACTATTCTCCACTTATATTAATCAACGCTTGATGTTTATTATACTTTCAAAACTTAGTCTGAGCTTGGTGAAGAAATCTGGACAATTATTTGAATGTGCAGCTCAGTATGTTTTATTGAAGGTGTGAGTATGTCGTGCATGTATGTGATGCACATGCAGTTTTTCATTGTGTGTGTCACCTTATCATGTAACGTTAAAGAATTTAATAAGAGCTTGGAAGCAATGGAGATGTGGTGCCTGTGATAAATGTTGTAAATACCTTGGACTCCCAGAGTAACTAATTACGATTGCCTGGAGAAGGTTAATTAAAGTATAACATTATATACAACTATTAAAGGTTTAAAAACGATTTAAAGTTGAGTTTATTACACCAGGTTTTATTCAATATGGGTAAGTCTCTTTCCACAGGGCATTCTTCCGGAAAGCATCGCACAAAGCAAGAACTCCGTAGCTACAGCGATGACCCTAGGAGTCACAGAGAAAATCACACTCATGAACTGAATGGTGAAGTCTGGGATTGAACCCACAACCTTCGGAGCATGAGGCAGGTTGCTTAATCACTTTGCCATGGAGACTCCAATTCACAGTTTTTAGAAATAGGCAAACAGCGTTCCTTGATCGTCTAATAAGAAGAGTGGTGTTGGAGAACATTGTGACAACTGGAAAGATCAGTGGAAAAAGAGGCAGACTGAGAGAAATGAAATTATGCAGGATGGACTGAGACAGTGGCATAGAGAAATATCATATCATCAGCAGAGTTGATCCAGAACACCAAGGATCGAGATCTGTGAAGAGACATGAACGCTTCACTAGTTGGGAGGATGCATGAAGATGATCACTGATGTCACCTCCCGCAGTTATCTGTCTTGTTCTGTTCTCTTTAGTTCCATGTATGTCTGCGTTGATAGATATGTTCACTTCGACTTTATAATAGTGTCCTCATTGCCATTCTCTGAATGTCCTCTTTGCCATTTTCTAAATTTAATCCTTGCCTTTATCTAAATGTCCTCCTTGCCATTCTCTAAATGTCCTCTTTCTCATCCTCTAAATGCCACCATAAAGAGCTAACTGGCAACCATTTCCAAATTGTGCACTCTTATGTAAGTAAAGATAATTGCTCAGACAGGTCACCAGGAGCTGGAACAGCATCTGGTCAAAGCAAGGCATCAGCTCTCTCAGCTAGAAGAAGAGCTGCAAGACGAGAAGGAAGCTAAAGAGAAAGCTCAAGAAGAAGCAGAGAAACTAAGAATCCACTTGGATGATGTCACGTCTGCACAGGTCTGTTCATAGTTTTACCCCATGTTTCTTCTTCTGCCAGTTCCGTGGCAATGAGTTTATGGACACAGTTTGTAATCCCACATACCTGAGTTCGAAACACAGCTGTGGGGGGATTTGGCAGCAGACTGCCTTACATTGTTTTTTATGAAATTTTATGGGTGTCGGTCGTTTAGAAAGCAATGGCAAACTACTGAACGTAAACTTGCCAAGAGATCACAAACAGTAAAAAATGCTGGGGTTGACTGCAATGTCCTGGGCAGGATATGCAATTAACTTTTCTTTTTTTCTTCTATCCCACTACCCCATTTGTGGGTCACTGGTGTGCCAGAGTTGATGTTTTCGTAGTCCAGATCTTCCACTGTTGCCTGTTGTACTCATACATCATCATCATCGTCCACTTTTGCCCAGATGCGTCAAGGAGAGTAATAGTTGACATTGCAATGTCCAATGAGTAGCACAGGATAGTGTCATTTCATGTGATTGAAGAGTGTCTTTGATGTCTTCAATTCAGTTTCTTCTGTGATTGTAGAGTGTCTTTGATGTCTTAAGTTCAGTTTCTTCTGTGATTGTAGAGTATCTTTGATGTCTTCAGTTCAGTTTCTTCTGTGATTGTAGAGTGTCATTGATGTCTTCAATTCTGTTTCTTCTCGGTCATCTCATTTCAGATCTTCTTTGATGTACCGATTGTGCTGATAGTTGATGGTGTTGCATTCTAACGAGATGGCCAAATCGTTTGATTTCTGCCTTTCAATATATGTGACACAAGGTGTTGATCTCACTGTCTGTCTGATAACATCATTTCTTACTCTGTCTCAGATTGTTCAGTTGGCAGCTTTTCTCAAGCATTTCATCTCACAGGTGTTAATTTTGCATAAGTATGATTTATATATAGTCCAAATTTATCATTGGTAACATAGGGTTGGTGTGAATATGCTATTTATTATCTGTCATTTTGCAGACATAAGTATATCTGGATGTTTCAGTATGAGTGACAGTTGATATATAAGCTTTTTTACATCTGATTTCAGTTTCTCTGTCTATTCTGCCATCTTCTGTGATTATACTTCCTAGATATTAACATTCTTGTTTCAGAGGTGTGCTATTCATCTGAATATTATTCATCCATATCGTAGCAATTTAGTCATCAGTAAGTTTGTTTGGTGGTTTCCAGCTCTTCTTCCATGTTTGCTGGTAGATACACATGAATGTTTCTAAAGACATCTGGTTTTATGGCATAAGAGACTGACCACTTATGATGGTTTAAACAGCTCTGTTACCAAGAGAAGGCCAGAAGCTGGTCTTTTCTTATCAAAGATAATTTCCTGTATAGGACGCAGAGGTGTTTCCAAGGCACCAGGGCCGGGTTATATACTGGCCAAGACCTATTGACGCGTCCTCGTCGAGCGTCCTGGGCAACAGGTCCCTTCGGGGTCCTGGCTAAAGTCAGTAGGATCGCCGATTCCTCCGAAGTCGGAGAGTGTCTGCCTGTACGGCGAGGAACCACCAGTCTGCACACCAATAAGCCAGACATGGGACAACGGATACTCACGCAAAACTCAGATTCTGTATGACATCACACTGATGTTGGACAACAGGATGCCTTCATCCGACATACAGGACTTAGCGTTGGAGCTCAAGCCAACGAACACAAGCAAGCAAGCATTTCCTGTATGAAAGGTTTACAAAATGGCCCCATTCAAACTCCACATTGTCAAATTTCTGGGACATGGATTTTACAACTTCAAATATATTACACAAAATTATATCCAATGAATGTATATACATCAATAAACCATTTTATACATTTGAAATAATATGAACCAAATATGTACATCTGTCTTTCCCCTTATCCAGTCTGTGATTTCCTGATGTATATCTCTGCAAATTAATTGAGAAAAACAAGGTTTTCCCTATCTCTGAAAAAGTCTCCCGATGACATCATTGGGCTCCACTATGTAAGAAAATAAATGGTTTAGTAACACTCAACCTCAGTAGCTGTTAGAATACTACACCTAAAGAGTCTCGATTTCAGTGGGGAGGACTAGATTAGGTTGGATTCTAACAAGGTTGTCTGCTCTTGACAGCCATCAGCGGAGAAATGGCCGCCAGCTAGGGAACAATGAGTGACTTCCTGTCCATAGTCCTCCTGTACTTTCATACAGTTTTAGGCTGATAGGTGGTGCGTAGAGTTGCATATACCCACAACCATCCACTACTGCATATGATATGGCGTTAGTGATGGAAAGGGGGAAATTTGTTGTCATATATGGCTTTTCTATGACACGAAAAACATCTAAGGTTACATGTCATTAATAGTTGAGTTCTGTTGATAACACCATAAGCAATACCTTTCCATCACACCCATAAAGGAAGCAAAGAACAGTAGCACTGTAACCCACCATGCATGTCATAAGAGGCAATAATGGAGGGTTGGCATGAGACTGGCTAACTCATCTCATAGAAAACTTCATTTACAAAATGCAACCAATCATGAATAAGTCTACAAATTCCAACCAATCATGAATAAGTCTACAAAATCCATCCAGTCATGAATAAGTCTACAAAATCCAACCAATCATGAACAAGTCTACATGATCCAACCAATCATGAACAAGTCCACAAAATCCAACCAATCATGAACAAGTCCAAAAAATCCAACCAATCATGAATAAGTCTACAAAATCCAACCAATCATGAATAAGTCTACACAATCCAACCAATCATGAATAAGTCTATACAATCCAACCAATCATGAATAAGTCTACACAATCCAACCATTGATGAATAAGTCTACACAGTCCAACCAATCATTAATAAGTCTACACAATCCATCCAGTCATGAATAACTACAAAATCCAACCAATCACGAATAACTACACAATTCAACCAATCATGAATAAGTCTACAATATCCATCCCGTCATGAATAAGTCTACAAAATCCAACCAATTATGAATAAGTCTACACAATCCAACCAATCATGAATAAGTCTACAAAATCCATCCCGTCATGAATAAGTCTACAAGATCCAACCAATTATGAATAAGTCTACACAATCCAACCAATCATGAATAAGTCTACAAAATCCATCCCGTCATGAATAAGTCTACACAATCCAACCAATCATGAATAAGTCTGCAAAATCCATCCAGTCATGAATAAGTCTACACAGTCCAACCAATTATGAATAAGTCTACACAGTCCAACCAATCATGAATAATTCTACAAAATCCATCCAGTCATGAATAAGTCTACAAAGGATTTCCTGTGAATTTGTTGAGTGCCTATGTTCCATTGGGAGTTGAAACGCAGAAGAAGAAAAGAAGACATCTAGGTAGATAAACTTATATTTCTTCTTTGAAAGATATTCGTTTGCTTTGTTTTAAACTAATGCAGGCTGCTTAACTGCAGTGTTCATTTGATCTTGCTGTGTTTTTATAAGGCTAAATGACTACCGTATTTTACGGAGTATAAGATGCACTTTTTTCTTCAAAAAATTGCCTCCAAAATGCAGGTTCGTCTTATACTCGAAATTAATATAATATAATAATATAATGTTATTTTTTATTTAAATTGCTTAAAAATTAAGGTGCGTCGTATAGTCCGTAGCGTCTTATAGTCCGTAAAATACAGTAAATGTAAACAATTTTACCCTTTATTCTGGACATTTGTCTTTAGGCTGAGTTGGAAATGAAGGTAGCAGAGTTGATGTCTGCAAAACAAAAGCTGACAAGACGGATGTCTGAGCTGAAAGATGAAGCAGATAGAGAGTCCAGCCTCAGATCCAGCTTGGAGGAGTCACATGCAACGCTATTATCACGTCTGCATGACATAGAAGCAGTTGTGGACTCTCTTAGAGCAGAGGTAGTTTAAGTTTCTGATTTTGTTTTGAGAATTAATGATAAGACTGGGAGGTTAATGTTAGAATTAGCTGCCGGTTTGATTGCCACAAAATGAATAGGCTGGTAGACTGGCAGCACCTGCTTCTGTGTGTGGCTAGCTATATTCTGACAAGGCTAATGTGGTGAAGGTTATCTGGGATCGAGTGGAAAGTTCAACAAAACAGGATCCTCATCTGGATAAACTGATTCAGCGGGGAGTGAGTAGAGGGTCTGGATGGCACACAATGCTAAGGGTAAAATGTAGATAAACCTAATCAGGCTGCCACTGGAACCATCTTTTGGGGGAGTCTATTGTGACTGATCTATTCAGAAGTTCCTCAAAATATTCAGCCCATATGTTCTTTTGATCTTTAATGTTAGTGAGAATGTTCCCATTACTATCTTTGATCAATTCCCATTACTATCTTTATCAGCCCACTTGGTTGTTTACATCTTCTTGCTATTTTCCTGACGGTGCTGTCAAGATCTCTGAGGTTTTCTTACGCTGCTGCTAATTCTGCCTCCTCTGCTATCAATCAATCAATCATGTGCCATGCCGGAAAGCGTGGGCGGTCATGACTCGCCATTTCACTCGATCACCAGTGTCGTGGATCAGCTCAGTGTTCCTGTCTCGTCCATGCCATGTGGCCAAGCCATCCAGGTATTTTCCTCTCTGTCTTCCTCTTGGTCTGTTCCCCTCGATCTTGCCAGTTGTCACTAAGTTCTCCAACCCATTTCTTCTCATAACATGTCCAAAAAATTTTGACTGTCTACGTCTAATTTCTCTAATCAGTCTACGATGTTCATTTGTCTCCTGTAGTACTTGGTCATTGGTTTTTCTGTCTGTCCATGGTATTCTTTGCATTTTCCTCAGAAACCACATTTCTGCAGCCATCAGATGCTTTTCAGCTTGACTGCTCATTGTCCAAGTTTCACATCCATACAAAAGAACAGGCTCTATGTATCCACTCAACACTCTTTTTCTTGTTTCAATTGACATCTTTTTATTGGTCAGAATGTTTTTCATCTTGCTAAAGGCTACTTTCGCCATGGCGATTCTTGTTCTAATCTCTTCAAGGCATCTCCCATCAGATGTTATAACTGTTCCAAGATAATTGTACCGATTCACTTGTTGAAGAATATTTCCATTTACTCGTATATTACATTGTGGCACTTCTTCCTTCCTACTGACGACCATAACCTGAGTCTTTTTACAATTTAATTCTAACCCCAGTTGCTCACTGTGTACAACAACCGCATCTACTAATTGTTGCAGGTCCTGCGCATTGTCTGCAATTAATACTGTATCATCTGCATATCTAATGTTATTGATGTTTCGTCCTCCAATGCTGATTCCATTTATATCCTCTACATTTCTGAAAATATTTTCACTGTACAGGGAAAAAAGATCTGGAGACATCACACATCCCTGCCTAACACCTCTCTTAATTGGCTGATACTGTCCCACTTCATTATCAATCCTTATTGCAGCTTGTTGTTTCCAATATATGTTTTTTATAAGTCTAATGTCTTTCCCATCAATTTGTAGATCTGCAAGCATATCCACCATGTGGACATGTCTAACGCTATCAAAAGCCTTTGTATAGTCAATAAAGCAAAGATGTATATCCTTGTTTACTTCTATAGCACGTTCAATAACTGTTCGCAGCATATACACAGCATTTACTGTACCCTTTCCTTCTACAAACCCGCATTGTTCTTCCCCTATTTCAGGTCCTCTGCTATACCATCTAAATATTGTCTTTTATCTGTCTTTATGGACTTTTGAACGTCTTTATTTGCTTCTGTGTATTTTTCACGGGCTTGTTCCCTCTGGTTTTGCTATTGTTTACATCTGCTCTTTTGGAGGCCAGCATTGTTCAATGGATAAGAGCACTCGCTCTTAAACTTCCAGTGTGCTAATGCTGAGGTTGGGCCCTCAACCTCTACATCAGTCATTTGGACTAAAGTGTTAACTTCCTGTCCTTGACTTGGGTACATAAATTACAAGTACCTCAGATGTCGGATTGAGTTTGCCAGATGGTGAAGGGCACTGGTAATAGGGAAAGCGAATCCCCATGCAAAATGAGTCCAGTGCACTCCACAGTAGTGGCAACTACTAGAAGTAATAGATTGTGTGGACTACGCATGAGTCCAAAACAAGCGAACGGGAAAAAAAATCCCCAAGACTTCTATACATGATTAATCCTAAATGCTTTTAACCAGCCTCCAACAGACTTCCATTTATACCTCGTCCACTAGCTGTTGTAAGACCTGGTGCTTATTTCAGACTTACCTATGTCGTTCCTTGGTTTCTTGATTCCTGAGAGATTCTACATTGCATTGATTTTCTTGTTTATAAAATGTTATGTGATTCTTGAGTGTCAGTATAATTTTACTTATCAGTAGATCATGACCTGATTCTACGTTCGTTTTCTCATCTGATCTCTCATCTCATCTCATCATCTAATCTCATCAGGTTCCTCTTGTGTCTTGTGGTGTTGATGTGAAACATAAACAGAGGGAACGTGCCTGTTTAAGGGCTTCATATATTGGGATTCCCATGGACCCTGTTATTCCCTCTGTCCGTTATTTATGTGGCTGGCCTTTTCTTTTGCTTCCATCATTGCTTGTTGTGGTATACTGTTAGTTGGTAATCCAGTTATATGACCAAACCATTCAACTTGCTGTTTTCTGATGAAATCTAGTGCTGCTATAACCACCACTAGCCTAGATGTCTTCATTTCTGATTTTTTCTCTTCTTGATACATTGAGAATTGATTGATAGAAAAAGAAAAGGAAAGATTCTACATTTGCCACTCTAAGAACTTTTAGATCATGTATCTCATTCAAGTTGCTGGTTCTTTGAAGGACATTGCTGTCATCCATCCATCCATCATGTGCCATGCCGGTAAGCGTGGGTGGTCATGATTTGCAATTTCACTCGATCACCAAAGTTGTGGATCAGCTCAGTGTTCTTGTCTCAAGCATGCCACGTGGTCAAGCCATCCAGGTATTTACTTCTCTGACCTCCCCTTTACAAATAGATAATATGACCATTAAAAGAACGGAAACATACAAATACCTGGGTACAATCTTCAACTGCTCCAACATAATAAGGGAAAAAATACAAGCTAGAATCAACTCTGGAAATAAGATATACTATGCACTACAACATCTGCTAAAATCAAATGCGCTATCTCGTAACACCAAGATCACAATATACAAAACACTGATTAGACCAATTGTGCTGTATGGCTCTGAAACCTGGAGTACAACTAAAGGAAACGAAGCCTTGTTACAAACCTTTGAGAACAAAGTCTTAAGACTCATCTTTGGGCCCATTAGGGATACACAAAGTGGAGAGTGGAAAAGAAGAAGCAACAAAGACTTTATGATCTGTTTAAGTCCCGCTAATCACTGGTATAATGAAGGCTAATAGACTGCAATGGCTGGGGCATATAGAAAGAATGGAAGGTAATAGGGAAACAAAACTCGCTTACACTCAAGAAATAAATGACCGTAGACCCCGAGGTAGACCAAGAAGACGGTGGAGAGATAATATACATACAGACCTACAAGCACTTGGAATCAGCAACTGGCAAGAGAAGGTCAACCAGAGAGACTAATGGAGACGGCTTGTATCTGCAGCAAAGAACCTCAATGGCTCGGAATGCTGAAGAAGAAGAAGAGACCTCCCCTTGTTCTCTTCCCCTCGATCTTGCCAGTTATCACCAAGTTCTGTAATTTATTTCTTCTCATAACATATCCAAAAAGTTTTGACTGTCTACGTCTAATTTCTCCAATCAGTTTATGATTTTCATGTGTTTCTTGTATGACTTGGTCATTGGTTTTTCTATCTGTCCATGGTATTCTTTGCTTTCTCCTCAGAAACCACATTTCCACAGCCATCAGATGTTTTTCAGCTTGTCTTCTCATTGTCCAAGTTTCACATCCATACAAAAGTACAGGAATAATATAGCACCTCAAAACTCTTTTTCTCGTAGCAATTGACATCTTTTTATTGCTGTCATCAGAGTGTGCCAACCCCCCCCCCCACCCATCTCTGGCTGTTTCTTCTGCCTCATGAGGCTCATGCTCAAGGTGTCTGCAATGTTTTGTGTCTGTCTTTGTCCTGGTTGACCCCTGCATCTGCTACCAGAAACCACGCCTCCCATCACTGTACTCTCCAAGCCACTTTGCTATTTAATATGGCTAAAGCATGATAGTTTCTGAGACACGATACTATTTGTGAGCCAGGTTTCTTCCATGTGCAGGTCTTGTAGAGTTTCAGCATCTTTCTCCTTCTTGGCCCACGATATCCTAACTGTCATGTTAATACAGATATCTATTTTTAGATTTGCTCTCTCTAGTTGAACTCAAGCGTAGTTTACACATCTGCTACTACTTCTAGTTCACTGGGCTGATTTTTGTGTGTGGATTAACTTTCCCTATTACCAGTGACCTTCAAAATCAGGCGAACCCACTCCGACTTCTGAGGTACATTTATATCCCCAAGTCAAGGTGAGAAGTAAACATTTTAGTCCAACTTACTGGTGTAAGGGTTGAATCCGCCACCTCAGCATCAGCACACCGGATGTTTGCTTGATGTTTTCTTTTATGTGGAAAAATTCCTTCCTCCTGTGGCATATTGAGTGACTAAATTAAAATTGGTGAATAATTCTCAATTTTTGTATATCCTGTGCTGAACCATGACCTGGTTGCATCCTGTGATGTCTCTCTACAGATGTGAAGCTCCTGTACCAATCTTGACCTGGTCGCATACTGTGATGTCTCTACAGATGTGAAACTCCTGTACCAGTCTTGCACACCCCACAGGTTTGTGAGCTTGGAAAGGGGAAGGAAAGCTCTGCAACATGGAGATGGTACTTTGGTACTGACTCGAAGGAAAATGTACCACACCAACTTCACTGTGATAGATGCAAGCACTTTTCATGGCTCAAACGACATCAATGCCAATGCATTAGAGTTAATACTTGCAGCTGTTGAATTGGTTTGGGTTGGGTGGAGTTGAGCTGGGTTTAGTTGAGATGGATTTGGTTGGGTTGAGTTGGGTTGGGTTGAGTTGGGCTAGGTTGAGTTGAGTCAGATTGGGTTGGGTTGAGTTGAGTTGGGTTGGGTTGAATTGAATCAATAACTGACTCACAGACATTCCCATACATCCTTTATCCTCATCTGCAACAGCCAGTGAAAGGATTCACATCCACCCAACCAAGTAATTTTGGTGAGCTGCATTCACTCGTGCAGCGTAACATTTTCTACCAAAGGACACTAGAGTCACAGGACTTTCTTTCCAAAACCATGGGGCATATATAGTTCTACAAAGGGTTTGGCTGAAGGCATCTACTCTATTGGGAGATGTCAGGCAGAAGAAGAGACTACTACTCCTGCTGAATACTTCATGACAGTTATGAAGAATTAATTCCCTTTATCCACACTGTGTCATTTGTTTTTTTCTTGTGTGCTAGTGCAAAACACATGTAACAAACTGCAGCAGTCTGAAAGCTGAAGTTGGGAAACTGAAAGATGAGTTAGCTAGGGAGACGGTGAAGAGACAACAGATGGAGGACAGTTATATGGTGTTGGCGTCAGAGAAAGGTAAGCTTTAACTCAGTCTTTACCCAGAAGTTCAGCATTCGTAGATTAGTTACTGATTAATTGACCAAAACAACATTCCATGTCTCTAAATACAGAAGCCACAAACAATATATTGCATGATTTCTTGCCTGGCATATTTCTCTGCATCTCTTCAGGTGCGTATTGCAGAGATATACATCATACAACTTCCACATCGCCCATAGCTGTGTTTCGAAAGCGGTATACAGAATTACAAATTGTGTTTGTAACCCCTTTACCACAGAGGCCTCTTGTTTAGGCCCACACGATTGATTCTGTCATACAGTGTTAGTCCTATTCTGCACACACACACCGATTAAATAAATATTTATAGTTTATAAACAATTGTTTTAGCTATTCTCTATATTTTTTTATGTCTACTGCTCTTTCTTTTGCTCTGTAGGTTACAGAGAAAGAACTTTCCAGTTATACTATGACCATGTGACCAGATTTTTCTCACTGTTTGTCCTGTCCAGCACCAATGTCTTTTCCTCACCTCTTGATTCACTAGATTCTGTCCAGTTCTCTACTGATTCTGTCTAGTTCTCTACTGATTCTGTCTAGTTCTCTACTGATTCTGTCTAGTTCTCTACTGATTCTGTCTAGTTCTCTACTGATTCTGTCTAGTTCTCTACTGATTCTATCTAGTTCTCTACTGATTCTGTCTAGTTCTCTACTGATTCTATCTAGTTCTCTACTGATTCTGTCCAGTTCTCTACTGATTCTATCTAGTTCTCTACTGATTCTGTCTAGTTCTCTACTGATTCTATCTAGTTCTCTACTGATTCTGTCTAGTTCTCTACTGATTCTGTCTAGTTCTCTACTGATTCTGTCTAGTTCTCTACTGATTCTATCTAGTTCTCTACTGATTCTGTATAGTTCTCTACTGATTCTGTCCAGTTCTCTACTGATTCTGTCTAGTTCTCTACTGATTCTGTCTAGTTCTCTACTGATTCTGTCTAGTTCTCTACTGATTCTGTCTAGTTCTCTACTGATTCTGTCTAGTTCTCTACTGATTCTGTCCAGTTCTCTACTGATTCTATCTAGTTCTCTACTGATTCTGTCTAGTTCTCTACTGATTCTATCTAGTTCTCTACTGATTCTGTCTAGTTCTCTACTGATTCTGTCTAGTTCTCTACTGATTCTATCTAGTTCTCTACTGATTCTGTCCAGTTCTCTACTGATTCTATCTAGTTCTCTACTGATTCTGTCTAGTTCTCTACTGATTCTGTCCAGTTCTCTACTGATTCTATCTAGTTCTCTACTGATTCTGTCCAGTTCTCTACTGATTCTGTCTAGTTCTCTACTGATTCTGTCTAGTTCTCTACTGATTCTGTCTAGTTCTCTACTGATTCTATCTAGTTCTCTACTGATTCTATCTAGTTCTCTACTGATCTGTCTAGTTCTCTACTGATTCTGTCTAGTTCTCTACTGATTCTTGTCTAGTTTTCTACTGATTTGTCTAGTTCTCTACTGATTCTGTCTAGTTCCTCTACTGATTCTGTCTAGTTCTCTACTGATTCTGTCTAGTTCTCTACTGATTCTATCTAGTTCTCTACTGATTCTATCTAGTTCTCTACTGATTCTGTCTAGTTCTCTACTGATTCTGTCTAGTTCTACTGATTCTGTCTAGTTTCTACTGAATTTGTCTAGTTCTCTACTGATTCTGTCTAGTTCTGTACTGATTCTGTCTAGTTCTCTACTGATTCTATCTAGTTCTCTACTGATTCTGTCTAGTTCTCTACTGATTCTATCTAGTTCTCTACTGATTCTGTATAGTTCTCTACTAATTCTGTCTAGTTCTCTACTGATTCTATCTAGTTCTCTACTGATTCTGTCTAGTTCTCTACTGATTCTGTCTAGTTCTCTACTGATTCTGTCTAGTTCTCTACTGATTCTATCTAGTTCTCTACTGATTCTGTATAGTTCTCTACTGATTCTGTCCAGTTCTCTACTGATTCTGTCTAGTTCTCTACTGATTCTGTCTAGTTCTCTACTGATTCTGTCTAGTTCTCTACTGATTCTGTCTAGTTCTCTACTGATTCTGTCTAGTTCTCTACTGATTCTGTCCAGTTCTCTACTGATTCTATCTAGTTCTCTACTGATTCTGTCTAGTTCTCTACTGATTCTATCTAGTTCTCTACTGATTCTGTCTAGTTCTCTACTGATTCTGTCTAGTTCTCTACTGATTCTATCTAGTTCTCTACTGATTCTGTCCAGTTCTCTACTGATTCTATCTAGTTCTCTACTGATTCTGTCTAGTTCTCTACTGATTCTGTCCAGTTCTCTACTGATTCTATCTAGTTCTCTACTGATTCTGTCCAGTTCTCTACTGATTCTGTCTAGTTCTCTACTGATTCTGTCTAGTTCTCTACTGATTCTGTCTAGTTCTCTACTGATTCTATCTAGTTCTCTACTGATTCTATCTAGTTCTCTACTGATTCTGTCTAGTTCTCTACTGATTCTGTCTAGTTCTCTACTGATTCTGTCTAGTTTTCTACTGATTTGTCTAGTTCTCTACTGATTCTGTCTAGTTCTCTACTGATTCTGTCTAGTTCTCTACTGATTCTGTCTAGTTCTCTACTGATTCTATCTAGTTCTCTACTGATTCTGTCTAGTTCTCTACAGATTCTGTCTAGTTCTCTACTGATTCTGTCTAGTTTTCTACTGATTTGTCTAGTTCTCTACTGATTCTGTCTAGTTCTCTACTGATTCTGTCTAGTTCTCTACTGATTCTATCTAGTTCTCTACTGATTCTGTCTAGTTCTCTACTGATTCTATCTAGTTCTCTACTGATTCTGTATAGTTCTCTACTAATTCTGTCTAGTTCTCTACTGATTCTATCTAGTTCTCTACTGATTCTATCTAGTTCTCTACTGATTCTATCTAGTTCTCTACTGATTCTATCTAGTTCTCTACTAATTCTGTCTAGTTCTCTACTGATTCTATCTAGTTCTCTACTGATTCTATCTAGTTCTCTACTGATTCTATCTAGTTCTCTACTAATTCTGTCTAGTTCTCTACTGATTCTATCTAGTTCTCTACTGATTCTGTCTAGTTCTCTACTGATTCTGTATAGTTCTCTACTGATTCTGTCTAGTTCTCTACTGATTCTGTCCAGTTCTCTACTGATTCTATCTAGTTCTCTACTGATTCTGTATAGTTCTCTACTAATTCTGTCTAGTTCTCTACTGATTCTATCTAGTTCTCTACTAATTCTGTATAGTTCTCTACTGATTCTATCTAGTTCTCTACTGATTCTATCTAGTTCTCTACTAATTCTGTCTAGTTCTCTACTGATTCTATCTAGTTCTCTACTGATTCTGTCCAGTTCTCTACTGATTCTATCTAGTTCTCTACTGATTCTATCTAGTTCTCTACTGATTCTGTCTAGTTCTCTACTAATTCTGTCTAGTTCTCTACTGATTCTATCTAGTTCTCTACTGATTCTGTATAGTTCTCTACTAATTCTGTCTAGTTCTCTACTGATTCTATCTAGTTCTCTACTGATTCTGTATAGTTCTCTACTAATTCTGTCTAGTTCTCTACTGATTCTATCTAGTTCTCTACTGATTCTGTATAGTTCTCTACTGATTCTGTCTAGTTCTCTACTGATTCTATCTAGTTCTCTACTGATTCTGTATAGTTCTCTACTAATTCTGTCTAGTTCTCTACTGATTCTATCTAGTTCTCTACTGATTCTATCTAGTTCTCTACTGATTCTGTATAGTTCTCTACTAATTCTATCTAGTTCTCTACTGATTCTGTATAGTTATGTACTGATTCTATCTAGTTCTCTACTGATTCTGTCTAGTTCTCTACTGATTCTATCTAGTTCTCTACTGATTCTATCTAGTTCTCTACTGATTCTATCATGCCATTTTAATCCTTCTGTTTTGTTTAGGCATCATTTAACTGATTAAGGGCTATAGGATGATTAATCACCTTAAATGACTTTCCTATCTTCCATAGGCTTTTATACAGTAGTTCTCCTTATACAACCCCTTTTAATTTTATATATATATATATAACACAGCATGTCTGCTACCATATTAACAACTTTTAAGTCATAACTGTTTCACACCCCTACTTCCCATTTAACATCATCCATTTTATTTTGTTTCTCACTGAATCTGCTAATGAATCGTTGTAGTTTATCAGTAATTCTTGTAGTCATTCTTGGTGTTTCTACTCCAGATAAACTGTTGCTGAATGCAAACAGCACACATTGTGAAAACCAGCGTGTTCTCCTTGAGTTAACTTCCTTGCAGACACAGTATGGTGACCTAATTAGACAGCTGGAGCAGACGCAGACACTTACTGATAACTTAGCCGTGAGTTTGTTATATTTTGTATTCTTTTCATTTATCCTCTTTTTCTTCAGGTGCCTGGTCTAGAGTAGACATCGGCAATCATGATGCTCTAAAAAATATCATCCAGTGCCTCTCCACAAACTGTAGTCAAGTGAGATTAATTAATCAGCAAAAACAAGAAGAAGCCGTACTAAAACATAATCTCAACTGAAAAAAATGGACGTTTGCAGCTAAAGCCTTCATCAGCAAACAAACAACAAACATACACTGTTACAAACAACTACATGAAGAACTCTACATAAAAATGTAAATTAAGGAGTTACTCATCTGTTTCCTTGTTAAAGACTGGGCACATCTGATTCAACGCTGCATGTCATGGTTATGAAAATGGAGCTAGACTGCAATGAGTAATTGATTTCAGACCTGTAATCATAGATGATGCCGTGTCAAACTGACATTCTTACTGTATTTTTTCTGTCTGTGTAATGTGTTTGTGTAAATCTACAGGCAGGCAAGAAGGTAGCGGAGGAACAACGTACAAGTCTTGAGAACAGAGTCCAGACATTAGAAGCGGATCATGACCAGCTGAAAAGTCTCTATGAAAAGTTAAAGCAGGTTTGATGTCAGTTTTATTCAGTGTACTTTCCTAGGGGATTGTGTTCTTCAGACCACAAGTGGAATTTTACCGAAGAGGGTCATTGCTGGAGAGGGTCATCGCTGGAAAAGATCATCACTGGAGAGGGTGATTGCTGGAGAGGGTAATCTCTGGAGAGAGTCATCTCTGGAGAAGGTCATTGCTGGAGAGAGTCATCTCTGGATATGATCATTGCTGGAGAGAGTCATCTCTGGAGGGTTATCACTGGAGATGGTTATCTCTGGAGCAACAAAATTCATGTTTTGTGTGGCCACAATATAAGCTTAATTTTTTTCTATTTGTTCTGGAAGATTTTGAAAAAGATGCCCATAGAGACAGTAACCACAGTGCAAAAAAGTTTGAGTATATTTTAATGAAGAAAACATAAACATAAAAGATCAGCCAGATATCTTTAGTATGTTCAAGCCAAATGTTGAAGATATAATAACTTATCATGCATTGCCTGTTACACACAGTCAACAGCTGAGGTCTGAACATAAAAAAAAACTGTCACGGTGATTTGGAAAGAACAGTGGTGGATGACATGGTCCCTGGAAGAGGAGCCAGGGGGTCGACCTGCACAAAGTTGACCAGCACGAAGTCGACCAGCACAAAGTCGACCAGCACAAAGTCGACCAGCACACAGTCGACCAGCACAAAGTCGACCAGCACAAAGTCGACCAGCACAAAGTTGACCAGCACAAAGTCGACCAGCACAAAGTCGACCAGCACAAAGTCGACCAGCACAAAGTCGACCAGCACAAAGTCGACCAGCACAAAGTCGACCAGCACAAAGTCGACCAGCACAAAGTCGACCAGCACAAAGTCGACCAGCACAAAGTTGGCCACCACAAAGTTGACAGCACAAAGTTGACCAGCACAAAGATGGACACGGGACATTGCAGACAGCTTGGATTCAAAAGTGCATGAGTCAGGGAAACTGGCAAAGAATAGGGAATCTTATTGGCAGGCCGTAGCGAGAACGACATTCTGCAATAGACCTGCTACACAGTAATGCACCAAATTGGAGAACTTGGTGAAATCTGGCAAGATTGAGGGGAAAAGAACAAGGGGAAGGTAGAGAAGTGAATACCTGGATAGATGACCAGTTGGTAAGGTGGAGACAAGAACGCGGATCCACGACTCTGGTTATGAGATGGCGAAACATGACCGCCCACGCTTATCGGCATGGCACATGATGATGATGATGACATGGTGATGATTTATTCCTGCATGGATAAAAAACTAGGACAGTATATCTGAGGTGTTTACCGATCGCCCAAAAATTGTTTTGTAGAGTTGCTTCTGTGGGCCAGATTTCAGTTCTCTTTGTGACATTGTCAGGACAGTCTTGAGGTGTTTGTGTTTTGAGTGCTCTACAGCTGTGGGTGGTAGAGTGGATATTCTTGTAGGATTTGAACTAGTGTTTATGTGCTCCACAGCTGTAGGTAGTAGAGTGGATATTCTTGTAGGATTTGAACTAGTGTTTATGTGCTCCACAGCTGTAGGTAGTAGAGTGGACATTCTTGTAGGATTTGAGCTAGTGTTTAAGTGCTTCACAGCTGTAGGTAGTAGTCTGACATTCTTGTAGGATTTAAGCTATTATTTATGTGCTCCACAGCTGTAGGTAGTAATTTGGATATTCTTGTAAAATTTGATCTAGTATTTGAGTGCTCCATTTGAGTGCTCCATAGCTGTATGTGGCAGTCTCTGGATAATATCATCATGTCAGCATAAAATTATGTTATAATCCACTTTTTTCAGTCTGAAAGCAAATTAGCTACAGAAAAGTCTACCTTGGATGAGGACCTCATTAGACAGAAGGCAGAAAAAGACAAATTAATAAAAGAGAACTTTGAAAAGAAACAGCAAATGTAGGTATTCTTACAAATATTTATCTTTAGGGTGCGCCTCTGTCATATTTTACATTGTCTAGTCTTCAGTGTGCCGGCTCTGTGGCGAAGGGTTTATGAACACAGTTCGTAATCCTGCATACCACATTAAAAACACTGCTGCTGGAAATTTGGAAGCAGACCGCCTTGCAATGGGTTTTTTATAAAATAGTATGGGTGTCAGTTGTTCAGAAAGCAATGGCATACTACTGAACGTAAACGTGTCAAGAGATCACAAAAAATGCTTGGGTTGACTGCAAAGTCCTGTAAAGGACATGTAACTAACTTTTTAGTCTTTAGTGTATTAAGTTTGTTGTTCCAGAGAGTTTAATTTCATGGTTTTCTGACTTGTACATTTCATGCTGAACCCTAGAAAGTTAGAGAAAATTCCATCAAACTGTAACAGCAGGGACCGGGTTGACATACTTAGGTCAGGTAGTACTGTGGGGTTAGGACAAAGCATTAATAATAAAATCTAAAATTGGGTAGGGAGTAGGGAGGTCAAACTGCTTATCACTCTTGGCCAGTAGTAATACATATCAGTACATGAAGAACACAGCCAAAAATTGATTCCTGTCATTCTGCTGTCAACATTGTCAGAAAAATAACAAGTTCCATAGCATATGGTAATATAGAACCTTCTAAAAGGGTCAGGTCGCTTAAACATCATTCCATCACAATCACAAATTTAAGACACAAGGGAAGGAAGGTTCAGGGACCAGACAAGACAATGGGATGTTGCAAAAGTAGGAACCGAGAGTGAGCAGTGGAGGAAGGGAAATTATTGTTTGGCTGGGACTCTAACAGTGATGATAGGTGCCAAAACCAGCTGCAAAAATTAGTCTATTATTAGACATCACAGAACGGACGCTCATATTTCAATATGGTAGGAGCGTATAATAGGTCAACTAAGTTGATTACGTTTGATTGTTAGCAATAAATAAATTAGTACGTGGGAAACACAATAGATCATGTGTTCCAAACATCCTCATGTCAATCTTGTCATAAAAATGACAGGTTTCATAAGTGAATTTTGAATCTGAAACATTCTAGAAAAAGCGTGTTGCGTATTCCACCGCAAGGGTATTTAAGACTTGAGGGGTGGAAGGCCCGGAAAGAAGAGCAGAAAAGACTACAGGATGTACATCAACAAAGCAGTAGCAAAAGCCAGAAGGAAAATAGCCATCCTGAGGAAGCTAAGTGGGACCACATGGGGAGCCAGTGGGAAAATACTTTGCAAAGTTTATCAACAGAGCATACGACGACACCTGGAATATGGGTCAACTGCGTGGTGTTCGGCATCAAAAACCACACTACAAGAGCTGGACAAGGTGCAAAATCAAGCACTTAGAGTCACCCAGGAGGGATGAGATCAACCCCTATAGTGGAAATGGAGAAGATGGGGAGGACACAAGCACTGAGAGAGCGCAGAGATACAAAAACACTAATACAAGCAGAAAAGTCCCTCATCTTGTCAGGCCACCCTATGAAGAACAGATTTGAAAACCTAGCTATGGGGCGGTTGAAAAGAAGTAGTTTTATCCACCAGGCCAAACGACTCTGCAGAGAAACCACCGATCTGCCCACAGTTGGTATCCCCTTAACAACTATTCCAGAGCGAACTCCATGGAAACATGAGCATAGACTATCATTACAAATCCAGACTAAAGTGCGAGGAATATTTGACAAGGAAGAACAGAACAGTGTGCAGCGCAGAACAGCCACTCTCAGCTTCCTTGATGAAGAATATCCACAGGACCTCTGGATCTGAGTCTATACAGACGGGTCAGCATAAAATGCTGTTCGAAATGGAGGAGCGGGAGTGTACATAGAATACCCAAATAATACTAGGGACACAGCAAGATACCGACAGGAAAGTACTGCCATAACTATGATGCTGAAATTGAGGCAATCAAGATAGCAACAGAGAAATTCCTAAATACCAGCAATGGTACACAACCTGTGGTGCTATTGACAGATGCAAAATCAGTACTCGAGGCGCTTCTGTCTGGGAAATTGCCAGTACTAAGGACACTACTTTCTGAACTTAGCAGTCAGCATAAGGTCACCATACAGTGGATACCATCCCACTGTGGAGTACCCGGAAACGACAGAGCTGATCAATTGGCTAAGAAAGGAGCCAAAGAAGAACAGCCTGAGGTGCCCGTTACATACCACCAAAAGAAAAGAATGATCAGATCAGTCAGAAAGCCACCAAAACCTGCTCAAGATGACTACTACATTATGGACAGATCAGAACAAGTCATTATTCTGCGCCTCAGAACAGGACACAATAGATTACACAACCACATGTATACAAAATTCAAGATTGGTGAAACAGCCATGTGCACATGTGGACTGGCATCGCAGACAGCAGAGCACGTACTCCAAGACTGCCCAAAATATAACATATCTAGACAAACCTTCTGGCCTAGAGAGACGACAGTGGAAGATAAACTCTAAGGGCCGCTGTGTGAACTAAAAAAGACAGTTAACTTCATACAAGAGACAACATTGCAGTTATAGACATATTTCAAGTGAACGAAAGAAGAAGAAGAACTACAGGATGTAGGTAACATTAAGAACCAAGAGAGAGCAGTGGATTAAGAGAGACTTATTTGGCTAGAACTCTAGTGGCAAGTAAAGGTGCCAATACCAGGTGTAGAACATACCAGACCATTAGAATATATACGATCACAGATCTATCATTAGTAGATCGATATGTCACAGAGGTCATGATGTCTGAGATCATTGTGATAAACCAACAGAGTGACGCTGACATTTATTTTATTACAATAAAAATTGAACCAACACAAATTAGTATTCTTATTATTGGCTAACTGTGGCTAACCATGGGTCAGTCAGAGATGTTGATTTAGCGTGTGTCCACACACTGTGGATGACTTTTATACAGTGACACATTATGTACTATCTCATAAACTGTGCGACACTGTATTCTGGAGTTCTTCTTCTCTTTGTAATCAGCATCACTTCTGTTTGTCAGGCTAAGATCATACAATCAATATTGCATCTCTTCATTGGTTGTTGGAAATGAGAATGGAGTGCACATGGGAATGTCCAGAGTGTTGGGATGTCGGTTGTTGACTCAAGTCAGCCTCTTGTACATCCAGCCTGCGACTGATGACAAACACCATCCTCAATTTGGCTTGCCAGTTCTGTCACTCATTGTTCTCATGTTCCCCAGGGCCTTGCTGTGTCTACTCTTCTCATGTCTAATACCTGGTCCTCTACATTTTCAACGCTAACCCTGCTACTGCGTGTAAGCATGAACCCTACTGTTTTGTTTACAACTACATGTAAGCATGAACCCTACTGTTTTGTTTACTACTACAAGTAAGCATTAACTCTACTCTTTTGTTTACTACTACATGTAAGCATGAACCCTACTGTTGTGTCTGCTACTACATGTAAGCATGAACCCTACTGTTGTGTGTACTACTACATGTAAGCATGAACCCTATGGTTGTGTCTACTACTACATGTAAGCATGAACCCTACTGTTGTGTGTACTACTACATGTAAGCATGAACCCTACTGTTGTGTCTACTACTATGTGTAAGCATGAACCCTACGGTTGTGTCTACTACATGTAAGCATGAACCCTACAGTTGTGTTTACTACTGCATGTAAGCATGAACCCTACAGTTGTGTTTACTACTACATGTAAGCATGAACCCTACTGTTGTGTTTACTACTACATGTAAGCATGAACCCTACAGTTGTGTTTACTACTACATGTAAGCATGAACCCTACAGTTGTGTTTACTACTACATGTAAGCATGAACCCTACTGTTGTGTCTACTACATGTAAGCATGAACCCTACAGTTGTGTTTACTACTACATGTAAGCATGAACCCTACAGTTGTGTTTACTACTACATGTAAACATGAACCCTACTGTTGTGTCTACTACATGTAAGCATGAACCCTACAGTTGTGTTTACTACTACATGTAAGCATGAACCCTACAGTTGTGTTTACTACTACATGTAAGCATGAACCCTACTGTTGTGTCTACTACATGTAAGCATGAACCCTACAGTTGTGTTTACTACTACATGTAAGCATGAACCCTACTGTAGTGTCTACTACATGTAAGCATGGACCCTACTGTTGTGTCTACTACTACATGTAAGCATGAACCCTATTGTTGTGTCTACTACATGTAAGCATGAACCCTGCTGTTGTGTCTACTACTACATGTAAGCATGAACCCTATTGTTGTGTCTACTACTACATGTAAGCATGAACCCTACTGTTGTGTCTACTACTACATGTAAGCATGGACCCTACTGTTGTGTCTACTACTTCATGTAAGCATGAACCCTACTGTTGTGTCTACTACATGTAAGCATGAACCCTAAAGTTGTGTCTACTACATGTATGCATGAACCCTAATGTTGTGTCTACTACATGTAAGCATGAACCCTATTATTGTGTCTACTACATGTAAGCATGAACTCTACTGTTGTGTCTAATACTACATGTAAGCATGAACCCTACTATTGTGTCTTCTTCTTCTTCGTTCATCCGGAGTTTTTTTTTTCCGGATGTGATTGCGTTGTGAGCATGAACCCTACTATTGTGTCTAATACTACATGTAAGCTATGGCTGCAATGGACATTATTATTATTATTGTGTCTACTACATGTAAACATGAACCCTACTATTGTGTCTAATACAACATGTAAGCATGAACCCTACTATTGTGTCTAATACTACATGTAAGCTATGGCTGCAATGGACATAGAGCAGAGAATGCTCTTCACACTATACCAGCACTTGATCCTCTCAGTGATTGATTATGGACTAGGAATGCTTACTGTCTCAAAGAGTCAGCTGGTGAAATTAGAGCGCATACAGAATGAAGCGATGCGGGTCATTCTGGGATGCACCAGAGACACTCCAGTAGTGTGTATGCGTTACATCCTTGGTCTTCCTACTGTTGCTAGTAGGCACAAGGTGATGCAAGCGAAGGCATACCTCAGAGTAGCTGCAGACACAGATCACCCGTTGCATGAGGCGCTGGACGTAGTTAAGGGTCAGAGACTGATAAGAGGGAAATCATGGATGGCTCAGGCGGAGGATACGATCAGACAGGTGTGCCCCTTGGAGAACATCAGGCGAGGAGAGGAGTGGGTCAGAGTGCCAGCCGTGCAGTCAGACTTGTGCAGAGTTGTAATAACATTGAACCGGGAGTGCAGGGAGTGGCCAGCAGGGGCCACGGAAGTGGAAATTCAGCAACTAATTCATGAAAATTCTCGCCCGGGTGATGTGATTATCTACACGGATGGGTCAGTGTTGAGAGGTAGGAGAAGTGCCTGGGGGTTCTTGGCAAAAACTAATGGTCGGCGTTTGGTGCAGGAGAGCCTGGCGTATGATAACACTACATCTAGCTTAAGAATGGAGGTGGAGGCGGTCAGTGCAGCTTTCCGCTGGATAGAAAACACGATACATACACACATTGTGATTGTAACTGACTCAGAAAGCATGCTGAGAAGGGTGAGAACAGGTAGGCTTCGTGCAGAGTGGCTTGCTTCGCTTCGGAGGTCACGGGTAGTAAGCATCACCTGGATCTTTTCTCCTGGGCATGCCGGTGTGCTGGGGAATGAACAGGCGGACAGATTGGCTGGCTCAGCAAAATTTGGTGGAGTATTGATGTCTAATACTACATGTAAGCATGAACCCTACTATTGTGTCTTCTTCTTCTTCGTTCATCCGGAGTTTTTTTTTTTTCCGGATGTGATTGCGTTGTGCCTGTTTACAGCAGAGCTGCGTTCTTGCGCCGTTAGGCCGACACATCCGACTTCTGCGGGCATTTGTTGACCGGGTTAACCTTCCCGGGGGTTTCTTAGGACGTTTGACTCTCACTGTTGTGGTGTTATCCCCCATCCCAGCTGGTCCATATAGAACAGCCAAAGATCCTGGTCAGCTCTCAAGGGAAGGCAGGGGCAGACCATGGGCATTCCCCGCCATCCAAGGAGGCTTCCATACTTGTAGAGCCGATACATAGCGCTCTGGTACTGGGCTCACCCAAGGAATCGTCACGTCCTGCACATGGCTGCTTAGCCTCACTTCCGTATATTGGGCCTTCCGTTCACCATAGGCTGTTCTTCCGGAAACCAGAAGTATGCAGTCTGCAGATGACATCCACACAGTGAGCTTTCGATTCGGACTTTCCATGTAATGGATTTGCTATCCAAGCAATATTCCATTTCGTGCCACTAGGACACTTTTCCACCTTTTATGAAGTCCACACAGTGGGCTTTTGATTAGGACTTTCCACGTAATGGATTTGCTATCCAAGCAATATTCCATTTCATGCCACTAGGACACTTTTCCACCTTTTATGAAGCCCACACAATGGGCTTTTGATTCGGAATTTCCACGTAATGGATTTGCTATCCAAGCAATATTCCATTTCGTGCCACTAGACCACTTTTCCACCTTTTATGAAGCCCACACAGCAAGCTTTCGATTTGGACTTTCCACATAATGGATTTGCTATCCAAGCAATATTCCATTTCATGCCTCTGGGTCTTCATGCACCTTTAAATGTCAACCTGTATGCAGTTAAAGTAAGCTGCGGTCAACTTGAGCTTGTTGATATCTCCATAGAGCTTGTCCTCAAATGAAGCAGGTGTGGGCCAAAATATCTTTCTCTGTTCTGCTTACGTTGGGCAATCCTTCCTACCCTACTGTTGTGTCTACTACTACATGTAAGCATGAACCCTAATGTTGTGTCTACTACTACATGTAAGCATGAACCTTACTGTTGTGTCTACTACTACATGTAAGCATGAACCCTACTGTTGTGTCTACTACTTCAAAAAATAAGTCCCAAGGCAGGAACCTGATATGACTCTGTCATGTGCCAGGACCATCACATTTTGTAAGCCAGCATGCATGGAGGACAAGCTGGCCAGTCTTTCCTTGTAGCAAGTGGCAAGCCCAAGAATCGAACCCTCATCCAACCATACTCAGTGCCATTGTCAGCACAACTTCGTAACCACTACACTTTACTACTATTTTAATGTTTGTTTATTTTATTGTCTTATTTTTAACTAATAACAGCCTTTTCTGCTTTCCATCTTTCTATTCCCCATGAGTCCTGACATCTTTCACAACTTCAGAAAGAGTCTGAAAGTTTATACATATGTTGATATCTGTTACAAAGGGGTAGCTGATGCGATTCGTAATCCCGCATACCACGTCCAACATCAGCTGCTGGCGATTTGACAGCAGACTGCCTTGTGTTGATTTTTAACCATGGTATGATTATTGGTGTTTCAGAAAGCCAAGGCAAACTACTGAACGTAAACTTTCCTTGTAAATGACAAAGAACTCCAAAAAATGCTGATGTTGATTGCAATGTCCTGTAAAGGGTATGCAACTGACTTTAACACCAATGTAACATTGGTTAACACATTAAAAATATGTTATATTCAAAGAGAGAGTCTAGAACAAGAACTGAAAGCCATGAAACAAGGACTGGCTCAGAAAAATCTGGAGTTTGCTAGTGCTGCTGATGGCCTTGAACTTGAGTTAGCAGGATTCAAGACCCAGCTGGATGCTATGGAAAGGGACAAGTGGAAAGTTCTCAAGGACAAGGAAAGTCTGCTAGAAGAGGTAATATAAGCTGACATGGTTGTCTAGAACTCTTCTTGGTTTTAAAGTCTGCTAGAAGAGGTAATATAAGCTGACATGGTTGTCTAGACAAATCTTGGTTTTAAAGTCTGCTAGAAGAGGTAATATAAGCTGACATGGTTGTCTAGAACTCTTCTTGGTTTTAAAGTCTGCTAGAAGAGGTAATATAAGCTGACACGGTTGTCTAGAACTCTTCTTGGTTTTAAAGTCTGCTAGAAGAGGTAATATAAGCTGACACGGTTGTCTAGAACTCTTCTTGGTTTTAAAGTCTGCTAGAAGAGGTAATATAAGCTGACATGGTTGTCTAGACAAATCTTGGTTTTAAAGTCTGCTAGAAGAGGTAATATAAGCTGACATGGTTGTCTAGACAAATCTTGGTTTTAAAGTCTGCTAGAAGAGGTAATATAAGCTGACATGGTTGTCTAGACAAATCTTGGTTTTAAAGTCTGCTAGAAGAGGTAATATAAGCTGACACGGTTGTCTAGAACTCTTCTTGGTTTTAAAGTCTGCTAGAAGAGGTAATATAAGCTGACATGGTTGTCTAGAACTCTTCTTGGTTTTAAAGTCTGCTAGATGAGGTAATATAAGCTGACACGGTTGTCTAGAACTCTTCTTGGTTTTAAAGTCTGCTAGAAGAGGTAATATAAGCTGACATGGTTGTTTAGAACTCTTCTTGGTTTTAAAGTCTGCTAGAAGAGGTAATATAAGCTGACATGGTTGTCTAGACAAATCTTGGTTTTAAAGTCTGCTAGATGAGGTAATATAAGCTGACACGGTTGTCTAGAACTCTTCTTGGTTTTAAAGTCTGCTAGAAGAGGTAATATAAGCTGACATGGTTGTCTAGACAAATCTTGGTTTTAAAGTCTGCTAGATGAGGTAATATAAGCTGACACGGTTGTCTAGAACTCTTCTTGGTTTTAAAGTCTGCTAGAAGAGGTAATATAAGCTGACATGGTTGTCTAGACAAATCTTGGTTTTAAAGTCTGCTAGATGAGGTAATATAAGCTGACACGGTTGTCTAGAACTCTTCTTGGTTTTAAAGTCTGCTAGAAGAGGTAATATAAGCTGACATGGTTGTCTAGAACTCTTCTTGGTTTTAAAGTCTGCTAGATGAGGTAATATAAGCTGACACGGTTGTCTAGAACTCTTCTTGGTTTTAACAATCGACAATATTGTACTCTAGGCAAACTCATTAATGCTTTGCCTCTCTCAGTAAATGTCGTAAGGTGTAGATTCTGATTGTTGGTAAGCATAAATATTAATCACTATATCAAAATGACTCCTACATTGTATTCATCATCATAATCTTTTGTGACACAGGCGATCATTTCCTCTACAAACATCTGACCTCTGTGATCATGCTATGTTTGACCACTGATCATCTCCCATGCCACTGGTCAACCACCCAATATTTTATCTATATGTTGATTATCTATCTCTAGCGCCCACAAGTCTTCCAGTTCTCACAACTTTCTCCAGAACCTCTTGTCTCTTAACATCCCTTGTTTCTTAACATCCCTTGTTTCTTAACATCTTTTGTCTCTTAACATCTCTTGTCTCTTAACATCTATTGTCTCTTAACATCCCTTGTCTCTTACCATCTTTTGTCTCTTAACATACCTTGTTTTGTAACATCTCTTGTTTCTTAACATCTATTGTCTCTTAACATCCCTTGTCCCTTGACATCTATTGTCTCTTAACATCTATTGTCTCTTAACATTCCTGTGTCTCTTATCATAATTAATACCACAATAATGTTTGTCTGTCTTGACATAATAAATACCACATATTGTCTGTTTGTCTTAACATAATAAATACAGCACATTGTCTGTCTGTCTACCTAAACATTATAAATACCACATATTGTCTGCCTACCTAAACATAATAAATACCACATATTGTCTGTCTACATAAACATATTAAATACCACATAATGTCTGTCTACCTGAAAATAATAAATACCACATATTATCTGTCTACCTAAACATTATAAATACCACATATTGTCTGTCTACCTAAACATAATAAAGACCACATATTGTCTGTCTACATAAACATATTAAATACCACATAATGTCTGTCTACCTGAACATAATAAATACCACATATTGTTTGTCTACCTAAACATAATAAATACCACATATTGTCTGTCTACCTAAACATCCTAAATACCATATTGTCTGTCTACCTAAACATAACAATAAATACCACATAATGTCTGTCTACCTTAACATAATAAATACTACATATTTCCTGTCTACCTAAACATAATAAATACGACATATTGTCTGTCTACCTCAACATAATAAATACCACACATTGTCTGTCTACCAAAACATAATAAATACCACATATTATCTGTCTACCTAAACATAATAAATACCACATATTGTCTGTCTACATAAACATAATAAATACCATATGTTGTCTGTAAATACAACAGGTAAACCAGACTGTGGACACCCTGATGTCAGAGAGGTCAAGGTTACAAACAGAGCTGCAGGCCAGTTGTGTGGAAACTGAATCTCTGAGGCTAACGTGTTCTCGGCTGGAGCTGGACAAATCACAACTCCTTGAGAAGGTTGAGGGATTACAGCAACAGCAGGTAGTACTGGGGACATTATTGAGGGGATATTGCTTGTCTCACTGGCCAAGCGGTTAACGACGTTCATAATCCCGTATATCCACGTTGGGAAAACAGCTGCATGAGATTCGGCAGCGGATCGCGCTGCGCTGATAACTTACGGGGGTATGTGAGCCGGTCGTTTAGAAAGCAGTGGCAAACTACTGGACATAAAACTTGCCTAGTATATCAACAGCAGCTGAAAAATGCTGGTGTTGACTGCAACATCCTGTAAGGGATATGCAACATTTAAACAAAAATTGCTTGTGAATTATGGCACATATTGAGGAAATTATAGTTGAAATATTTTTGAAACAGTAAAAAGATTAAGTTATAGTTGAAATATCATTAGTGAAAAAATACATATAAAGTTATAGTTGAATATCAATTGTGAATCACATCAAATACACAAAAAGTTATATAGTTGAAATATCAGTTGTGAAACAAAATACACACAAAGTTATAGTTGAAATATCAATTGTGACAAAATACCTATAAAGATATAGTTGAAATATCAATTGTGAAACATCAAATACACATGAAGATATAGTTGAAATATCAATTGTTAAACGCATCAAATACAAATAAATTTATAGTTGAAATATCAATTGTGGAAAACATCAAGTACAGATAAAGTTATAGTAGAAAATACCAATTACAAAACACATAAAATACATATAAAGTAATAGTTGAAAATATCAATTGTGAAATATATTAAATACATATAAAGTTATAGTAGAAAATACCAATTGCAAAACACATCAAATACATATAAAGTTATAGTTGAAATATTACTTGTGAAACACTGCAAATGCACATAAAGTAA
Source organism: Cepaea nemoralis (assembly GCA_014155875.1). NCBI lineage: Eukaryota > Metazoa > Mollusca > Gastropoda > Stylommatophora > Helicidae > Cepaea > Cepaea nemoralis. Next base: position 193,388 of record JACEFZ010020081.1, read on the forward strand.
TAGTTGGAAATATCGATTGTGAAATAAATTAAATACACATAAAGTTATAGTTGAAATATTAATTGTGAAACACAGAAAATACACATAAAGTTATAGTTGTTAAAATTATACATGGTACCCATTTAAAACCTGGGTGACCTTGGAGACCAGGCAAATTTTTTAAATAGCCAATGTGGGGAGTCGAACACATAGCCACCAAGCTGTGAAGCAACCATGCTGGCTACTATCCGATTGTCTCTCCAATTTGATTGATCTGTAGTATACTAAATATAATTGTACATTAAATTTGAGCGTGTAATTTTTCCCAACAGGCAACCCAGCACACAGTTGAAGCCGCTCTAAAGGAAATGATGGAGCAGAAGAACAAACTGGCATATGAGAATGGAAAACTTCAGTCTTCAGTTGGTCAGCTGCAGCAGGAACTGGCCGAGGTCACCAAAGATCACATGGGTGTCTTTCAACTGAGGAAACTCACAGAAAGCCTGCAAGTGAAATATGCCAAGGTAATATTTTACTCATGTGGATCAGGAATGATAAGTTCATGACTGCGGACAATAACTTTTAATTTTCTTTACTCATTCTAAGGAGAGGAGGTGGCTTAGTGATTAACACACTTTCCTGGCAAGACTGTTGTCTGGGTTTTATTGCTGGCAATAGCAAGATGTTTATCCATCTACTACGGCTCTAGTACAGATTTCAGAACCAATACGCAAATAAGACAAGAGACTAAGCAAGATATTGTATCCAATTTTATAAGAAAACGCTGTTGGAACTACATCGGCCATGTACTCAGAATGGACAAGACATGACTCCCCTACCAAACCCCCATATGGACACCGTTAGGGAAAAGAAAACTGGGAAGGCCAAGAGAGGCCCTGCATAGAACCATCACCAGAGAAGGCTCATTCAACAGGCAAACAAACATCCAAGGTCTACAACAGGTGGCAGCGAATCACCGGACATGGAGAGCCATAACTTCTGCCCTATGCGCCGCTTTAGGCTCAAGAGGAAAGACTAACTAACTAACAGCTCTGAAGGAGCTTTTTCAGGACTTTGAGACATATTGGCTATGTGGTACCCGCCCCAGATGTTTACAGACCAATTAACACTTGAATGATAAAGTGGTCAATATCATGGTTGCTGTCTTTACTGCTCAGAACTTCTTCTTTTTCTGCTGTGTTTATCCGGAGAGTTTTTTTTGACGTTATTGCGCTGTGCCTGTTTACAGCAGAGCTGCGTTCTTGCGCCATTAGGTCGACACATCCGACTTCTGCAGACATTTGTTGACCGGGTTAACCTTCCCAGACTTCCCAGAACTGTTTCTGGTATCCATTTTAAGCCAGGTCAAACTGGCAGCCAGGGTGAACATTAAAAGGGTATCAAATAATTTTCAAAATTGTCTGAAAAGGTAAGGCAACGAGAAATGCACCTGGCCATCCTACTTCTTTATTCCATGATCTAGATTATGTGAAGGTGTAACACTTCATACCTCATCGACAGAATCTGCTATTGGACTGACTTTACCTTTTTCAAATTCTAAAAATAGAAGGAACATAAAGAGGTTACACTGCCCAAAGATCTTGGAGTAATGTGTGTTTCATAGTGGATATAACATTGGTTAACTATAACGAGGATACCGTGGTTCTACCTCAACCTTAAGATTTATCAAGGGTGACATTTGATATTGTCCTCATGTAGATGAGTTCTGTATAATTACGGGTTAAAAAATAAAAGTTCAGCCACATTCAACCTGCTTCTTCAGTGTTAATTATAATTGAGGTCTGTTTTTTGTGGATTTTTATTCTCTCCTTTCTTTGCTCTCTTTCGAGTTAGTCCTAAACTCATGTAGTAGCAATTTCTGGGTATAAATATTAGGGTGTGTAGTTGGTCATGCGTCGAAATGCACTTGTTCATGTCATCATTTGGAGGTGACAGGTTAGAATTCTTGTCGTTAACTAGGCTTTCAGTTTGTATGTTGACTAGTGTGTCATCTAGTGTCTACTTCTTTCTTCTACTTCTATGAGCAGCAATCAATATCATTATATGTGTGTTTATTTATGAACTAGTTAGCATGTATGGTGTCAGGTCTTAGTCAGAAATGACTGAGCTACCATATGACAGTAGACAGTACTACCTGCTTTCTATTAGCACCTAATGTTGGCCGTGTTCACCGAACCTGACACCCCACATTGTGTCAATGGCTTTGGGCAGAGGAGTGCAATTGGGAGGGTACAAGCCTTACCCTAGTGCAAGGAAATGCAACCTAAAGACTAAATGTCATGGCAGGGCAGACCAGGCCCTAAGCCTTGGTCAGAAACTGGTCAAATATGGAAGCTGCCACAGGCGGACAGTTAGAGTATTGCTTTGCTGATCCGGTAGCTTCTGCAGCTTGTCTTGTTCCAGACGTATTGGAATCTTTCCTCTGGAGTAAACTAGGCAGGCCAAGAGAGGGATCATGCTGCATGGGCAACACATGGTCTCTAAATTCAGCCCAGGCTTTGTGTTGTGGAGGGGTATAACTCATTTTACAAACTATCGTCTGTCAAGATGGCAAGGTGCCAAGTCAGTTAGCATGTAGCAGGTCCTTTGCAGAAGTTCGTCATCATGGCCCACAGTAGGTCAGCATGGCCGAATGGATAAGAACGTGTGTTCTTAAACATCTGATGTACAGATGCAGAGGTTAGAGGTTCAACCCCTACACCGGGCAGCTGAACTAAAATGTTGACCTGTCGTCCTTGATTTGGGGACGCAAATTACAAGTACCTCTGAAGCCGGAGTGGGTTCACCTGATGGTGAGGGACCTGTTAATAGGAAAAGCTAATCCACACGTGAACTTCAGTCCATCACTACTATACATAGTGTGTATGGACTACGCTTGAGTTCAAAATGAGTGCGCACCAAAAACAAAAATGATGACCCACGAAAAAGATCCTTGACCCTTTGCCAGTTCTTCTGCTTCTTGCACAAGGTGTCTACGATGCCCTGTGTCTGTCTTTGACCCCTGTCTCTTCTTCCAGGCCTTCTATCACTGTACTCTCCAAGCCACTGTGACATTTACTATGGCCAAAATATTTCAGTCCCTGAAATATGGTACTGTTTATGTGCCAGTTTTTATCAAGATTTGATGTAAATTTTACATTTTTCATGTTTCTTTACAATACAGAGCCAGCAAGAGATATCAGAATACAAGATCGCACTTCAGAAACTAGAAGGGCAGTCCAGAATGGCCATAGAGGATCTGCAGCAGAAGGATCAGGAGTTGAAGATGGCTCAAGCGAGAAGAGATGATGCCGAGCAAGAGAAGGAGAAACTGCAGGCACAGATTGAGGTTCTGGAAGGCAGACAATTCTACAAGGCAAGCATTCCACATTATTATTATTTTCCTCCTTCTCCTCTTCCTCCTCCTTCTTTTCCTCCCCCTTCTCCTTCTCCTCCTCCTCTTCTTCTTCAACTTCCTCTTCTTCTTTTTATTAACACAACTGAGGGGACAAAAGAAATCAAGGAAGGCGTAAAAACACACAGAGTAGAGAAGTAAAAACAGAAATGAATTATGTGGGGAGGACATGGACGGAGCTGCGTGAGATTGCTAAAGATAGGAGGCCTTGGAGTGACTTGGTTGAGGGCCTTTGCCCCATTGGAGGATATAGGGTGACAGAAGAAGAAGAAGAAGACACCCACCAAGCCCGTTGGAGGATATAGGGTGACAGAAGAAGAAGAAGACACCCACCAGGCCCTTTGTAGACTAGTCATGTTTAGTTGGATGCTGGCCTATTTGTTTACATAGTATGAGATATCCAGTTTCAAACCAACCCTCTTAGTTGTTTAGTTAGTTAGTTAGTTGATTGGGTTGGGTTTGTTGTTTTGTTTAGTTTAGTTTAGTTGGGGTTGGTTGGTTGTTTTGTTTAGTTTAGTTGGAGTTGGTTGGTTGTTGGTTGGATGCTTTTGTAAATGACATACCTGTGGTATGAAGTGTGGTAGTCTAAATACTTCTTCTTGCACCTTTAAATGTCAACCTGAATGTAGTTAAAGTAAGTTGCAGTTAACTTGAGCTTGTTGATGTCTCCATAGAGCTTGTCCTCAAATGAAGCAGGTGTGGGCCAAAATGTCTTTCTCTGTTCTGCATATACTGGGCACTCCTGCAGCAAATGTTTAGCTGTCATTTTACCAGTTCCACAATTACACTCATCGGTATCATCTCTCTCTTTCTCTATCCACCCTCTCTCTGTTTCTCTCTGTCATGCTCCTGATGTCTCTGTCCATATGTTTTTCTGTTTATTTCTCTTTCAATGTCTTTGTCTTCCCACTCTCTCTCCCTCCCTCTCCCTTCCATACAAACTTCTTGCATATCTTTACACACAGGAACATGTGAAAACCATCATACAAACATTTTGCATATCTTGACATATGAACATTTGAAAAACATCATGCAAACTTTTAGCATATCTTTACACACATGAACATTTGGAAAAGTTCTCGCATATTTTTACTTATAAACATTTGAAAACCATCATACCAATTTCTTGCATATCGTTACACACATGAACATTTGAAAAACATACACATTTCTTGCATATCATTACACAATGAACATGTTAAAAACATCATGCAAAGTTCTTGCATATGTTTACATACATGAATGTGTTAAAAAGCCATACAAATGATTTCTGTACAGGTTTCTCGATATGAAAAGAACATGGAGGATGCCAAGAACATTAACAAGGAGATAAGTGGCACACTGGAAGCAGTCATGACATCACACAATCAGCTACAGAACATTGTTGAGAGTCTTCAGGTGAGTCCTTCGAATATCTCTATGTCTTTAATTTCTATCCAACCATCACACAATCAGCTACAGAACATTGTTGAGAGTCTTCAGGTGAGTCTTTCAAATATCTCTATGTCTTTAACTTCTATCCAACCATCACACAATCAGCTACAGAATATAGTTGAGAGTCTTCAGGTGAGTCTTTCAAATATCTCTATGTCTTTAATTTCTATCCAACCATCACACAATCAGCTACAGAACATAGTTGAGAGTCTTCAGGTGAGTCTTTCAAATATCTCTATGTCTTTAACTTCTATCCAACCATCACACAATCAGCTACAGAATATAGTTGAGAGTCTTCAGGTGAGTCCTTCGAATATCTCTATGTCTTTAATTTCTATCCAACCATCACACAATCAGCTACAGAACATTGTTGAGAGTCTTCAGGTGAGTCTTTCAAATATCTCTATGTCTTTAATTTCTATCCAACCATCACACAATCAGCTACAGAACATAGTTGAGAGTCTTCAGGTGAGTCTTTCAAATATCTCTATGTCTTTAATTTCTGTCCAACCATCACACAATCAGCTACAGAACATAGTTGAGAGTCTTCAGGCGAGTCCTTTGAATATATCTATGTCTTTAATTTCTGTCCAACCATCACACAATCAGCTACAGAACATTGTTGAGAGTCTTCCTGCGAGTCCTTTGAACATCTGTATTTCATTAACTTCTGGTGGACAGCACCCATCTGCAGTTTCTTTTTGTTGAAGTAGATTCATTCCTTTCACCAAGCTCAAGATGAAAATTATTCAGCTGTACTTTACTGGCACCTGGCCGTCTTGACAGAAGATAATTATTGTGCTTACAAAAAAAAAACAAAAAAAAAACAGGCATAATAACCTCTATAGCACAAAGCCTGGGAGGAATTATAGAGACCATGTGTTGCCCATGCAGTATGATCTCTCTCTCAGCCTGCCTAGCTTACTCCAGAGTAACACTAATACATCTGGAACAAAACAAGCTATAGAAGCTGCCAGAACAGCAAAGCTATGCTCTAGCTGTCAGCCTGTTGGAGCTTTGATCCTAGACCAGTTGCCAACCAAATCTTATGACCTGGTCTGCCCTGCCATGACATTTAGTCTTTAGGTTACATTTACTCACACCAGGATACAGCTTGTACCCTCCCAAGTGTGGGTGTCGGATTTAGTGAGCGCCGCCCAACATTCATTGCTAACAGAAAGCAGGTAGTACTGTCTACTGTCATACAGTAGCTCAACCATATCTGACTAAGACCTGACTAACTATTCAACTGTACTCATGTTATTAATTAACTTTAACCATGTGATTGATCCATTTTTACATTGCATTTGATCATTTGTAGATTTGTAATTAGTCTCATTTATCCATGTGATGAATCAGCTTTAGTCTTTAAAATGGTCAACTTTATTCATTGTGATTAATTACTTGTATCCATGTAATTGGTCAATTTTATTCAATAATGAATGTCTTTTTAAAATAAATCATTTGTAGGCTTTACTTATATGATGGGCCAGCTTGATTATTATAATTGGCAAACTGTATTAATGAGATTAGTCAGTTGAATTAGCACAATTAGTGAAATATTAATGTTAATGAAAATGTAGCATTTTTCTGTCTAATTTTGAAATATTAACTTGTAAATATTGCCAGATTGTAATTTGTTAGCCTGAAATATTTTATTGTGTTTTCACTCACCAGGTGGAACTAGGAAAACGTGACAGTCTAATCGGCCAGTTAAAAACCAGCAGGTAAGAATTTGACTTCAAGTTTTCTCGTTCCTCTTGCTCATTTCCCTTCACATTTGCCAGTTGGGGCTAAGTTTTAATATTTTTTTCTCTTCATGACATGCCCGTGTGCAAAGTAGCGCACATTAAAAACTCCACAGCAGTTGGAAATCACAAAATGTAGGCCTTAAGGCTGCTTCCCTAGCAGAATTGTTAGGAAAGAAAAACTACCCACGGGTAGATACAGTCTGTTGCTTTGGATGGAATCTGTCTACTAGAAGCACACCAGACACAAATACTTGCCAAAGTTGGACACACCTACCACTGAGGTGCACAACTAGGCATGACACACTGCCTCAAAAGAGGAACAAAGAAGGAGAGGAAGAATAACATGCCCAAAATATCTTTTAAAATTTCTGAAATCAATTTGTAGTTCATCTGCTTCTTAAGAACTGCCTCATTTGTTTTTCAGTCTGTCCATGGTATTGTTGGCATTTTCCATAGCAACCTTGTTTCTGCAGCCACCAGATGTTTATTGTCCAGGTCTTTGGTTTGCTTTGAAAATGTTCATTTTCATGGCTTGTGTAATTATTGTCCAGGCCTTTGATTTGCTTTGTAAATGTTCACTTTCATGGCTTGTGTATTTATTATTCAGGTTTTGGGTTTGCATTGTAAATGTTCACTTTCATGGCTTGTGTATTTATTATTCAGCTTTTGGGTTTGCATTGTAAATGTTCACTTTCTTGGCTTGCGTATTTATTATCCAGGTCTTTGGTTTGCTTTGTAAATGTTCATTTTCTTGGCTCATGTATTTATTGTCCAGGTCTTTGGTTTGCTTTGCAAATGTTCACTTTCATGGCTTGTGTAATTATTGTCCAGGCCTTTGATTTGCATTGTAAATGTTCACTTTCATTGCTTGTGTATTTATTATTCAGATTTTGGGTTTGCATTGTAAATGTTCACTTTCATGGCTTGCGTATTTATTACCCAGGTCTTTGGTTTGCTTTGTAAAGGATCACTCTCACTGCACACAGATATCACTATGAGCATTTCAGTCCCCTCCCATAGATCATACAGTGAAGGAGAATCTCAGCTTAGTGCACGGAATTATCCTTGTGTTTATATGAATGTTTTATTTTCTTCATCGACAGAAAAAAGGAGCAGGAAGAAATGAAGCGTGAGATTAAAAATTATGAAGATAAAATGGAACAGATAAGAGAAGAACTAAAGAAGGAACGCATGAAAACTGGGAAGAAGACTGCCAAAGAAATTTCAGAGGTTAGTCAGATATTTGTGTTTTGAAAATCAACTGTCTTTTTAAAAAGTGTTGTTAAATATATTGGACATGTGGAATGTAAGGGGGAAACTATCACATCAAAAGAATAAGTTTGTGGGCGAGTTAAATGTTAACAAGTTTTATAACAATCTCCAGGCTGAGTATTGCACAGAAATATAAGTTGTTGTGGGACCCTTGAGATAACAATATAGCAGATAAACAAATTCACAAAGTATTGATTTGGTGCTTTTTGAAGTAGAAATTAGAGGACACACTAAACAATATACAAATTGAAAACTGCAGTTACTAAACTGGGTTTTGAACCTGCCACCTCCAAACTTCACAATGCCTCACTGCAGAAAGAAAGTGTACTTTGATGTATGGCCAGTTTGACACCCCTAGAAAAAGATGTCATCATAAGCAAGGTCTATCACCCACCTGAACCCACAATTATGGAATGTGAACAGAATTCATATCTAACCATTGAAATGGCACTATAAGTCTCAGAATGTGAATAGAATTCATATAACCATTGAAATAGCACTTAGGTCTCAGAATTGTATGCCAATCAAGCAGAAGTCAAATAACAAACAAACAAACACATCGAACCATAAAGCTGGGTCTAATATATTAATGAACATTCAAAAAAAAGACGTGATTGGTCGGTTCCAGTGTGGTGAACATATTACAAAGAAATATCAGTTGCTGTTGAACCCTTGAGGCCATTAAGATAGCATATGACCAGGCTCGAATCCCGGTATGGTGACTATAGCTTTCAATGTTTATGTTGCCTAGTGTGTCATCTAATCTCTACTTAGTTTGTCTACTTCTCTGAGAGTCAATTAATACTTTTGAATTTGTTTATGTGCTTGAGAAGCATGATCACCCAAGCCAGTCGGCAAGGCACTTGGATGAAGATGAATCTGAAATCAGTTTTAAATGGGTAGATAAACACAAAATCAACAACTGCAAGATGAGGTGCCTGAGAAGATCTGCCAACTTAACTTTCCTAGATTGAGTAAGAAATTCATCAGACAGACAATGGGATCATTGTTAACCTGTTAAAAGGAGTGTGATGCAGTTGTCTGATTGATTGATTGACAGGCTGGTTGGTTGTTTTATTGGTTGGTTGACTGGCTGATTGGTTTGTTGGTTGATTGACAGGCTGTTAAATCATATGAAAGACTGGGTTTCAACATTCCCAACACACTGGCCTGAGTGTCTCCGGCTTGGGGATAGTAAATGTAGTTTCACAATCCCGACATATCGGGTTCAAAGTCAAGTCAGCCGAATGCGATTTGAAAGCAGCCGCTTTGCATTGATTTTCACAATGACATGAGTGTAGGTCATTCAGAAAGCCATGTGTCACATATGTTGAAAGACAGAAGCACAAATGGTTCGGCCATCTGGTTAGAATGCAACACCATCAACTACCAGTACTGGCATTACGTCAAAGAAGATCTGATACAAGAGCAAGAGGACGCCTGAGAAGAAAGTAAATTGAGAACATCAAAGACATTGTAAAATCACATGGAATGACACAATCCAGTGCCACTCATTGTGCTCTGGAACATCATTTATTCTTCTCGACACTAGACAGCAAAAGTGGAAGATGATGATGATGATGATTATCATGATAAACTGTTTTAAGCTGAATTATTTCATAACACAATTTATTTAGACTTTGAATTTGCCTGCTTTTAGGTTTGCAAGCAGAATGAAAATTTGTCATCTCGAAACCAAGACTTGGTGAAAGCAAATTCAGAACTTCGTCAGAAAATGGCTGAAGCAGAGAAGGAAAAAAATGAAATGAAAAGAAAGATGTCAGGCCTGCGGCATAAATTACAGTATCTACACAAGGCCAAAAAACAACTGGAGGAAAACCTCAACAAGATGAAGGCATGTCTTTGATGATTTCTTGTTCTTTTGTTTTAGATAGATGAAGAATATTTTCTGCAATTTTTTTTGTTAATTGGTTTGAGGAAAAGAGTTCTTAAGAGCTGGATTGAACCAATCCTGATGTATGGAAGCAAATCATGGACAGTTAGCAGACACCTGAGGAATTATGTGGAGGCTGCAGAGATGTGGTTTTATAGAAGAATGGTAAGGACACCGTGGGCAGACAGAAAGAGCAATGAAGATATCTTGAAAGAAATTAACTCACAGAGAGAACTGGTTACTCGCATCAGAAGACAGTCCACATTCTTTTGGCACATCATTGGATGGGGAAAGCTGGCGTATGTCATCACAATTTGAAAGTTGCAGGGGAAGAGAGGCAGGGGGAGACCAAGAGAGAAGATGCTGGACAGTTTGACATCATGGCATGGAGGAACATCAGTATCAGAAATGATTGACAGTACACGAGACAGAGGGGCGTGGACAGCAAGGCCAGACTATAAGAAGACCTGTTACATCTTGACAGTTGAGTTGAGTTGAGTTAAGAACTGACATCACTGCACTCAGAACATTCCCATACGTGCTCCGTTTGCTCGTTCAACAGCCAGCAAAGAATCATACTATTAATCATTCCCACCGCTATCTGATTGAAAGTTCTCCTTGTCTTCCCTCTCAGTTTTAAGATTTTTCCAGAAACCCTGCCAATCCTCTGCAATATCATTCTTTCCACATTCTGGTTCTTAATCTGTTCCCCTGTCTTCTCCACTTGGTCCCATAGGCGCTCGACCACCTCTGGTTCTTAATCTGTTCCCCTGTCTTCTCCACTTGGTCCCATAGGCGCTCGACCACCTCTGGTTCTTAATCTGTTCCCCTGTCTTCTCCACTTGGTCCCATAGGCGCTCGACCACCTCTGGTTCTTAATCTGTTCCCCTGTCTTCTCCACTTGGTCCCATAGGCGCTCGATCACCTCTCCCTTGTCCGTAGGTAATCTACCACCGAGAGGTGCATTCCCTGCCAGCCTATCAGCCTGTTCATTCCCCAGAACTCCCATATGGCCAGTGTAAAAAATCCATACAATTCTATTGCGAGGTGAGCCATTCCACACAAAACATTCATTTCTCCACCTTATTTAGAATACGCATTGAGTCCATAATGAATGCAATGTGTGTTGCAGTGGTTACATCTTCACAAAGAAATGACAACAAAAAAGAGGGGAACAACTTAAGCCATCCTATATTTCTTTTACCTTATGAATTCTAGAGGGATTTTTCACCTTTCTCCACATTGCGTCTTTCTTCACCAAATTTATCTTTTTAGGTAATTTTGAAACCTTTCTTTCTTATCCTTTTTTTGTGATGCTATTGTTTCAATCTTTGTTTAGGATTTTTCTCACAGTGAATCCTCTCTTCCTCATGTGATTTGTATTAACATTGTTTGTTTTTCCTTTGCTACCTTATGTAACTAACATTTTACATGCATCAATCATTTGTTGCTGTCAAATTGTATAGATATCCATTTGTAACTGTAAGATTGTGTAGGCTTGTTTTTGAACTAAGATTAAATGATATATAGACTTCCATCTGTAAATATAAGATTGTATAGGCTTCCATTTGTAATTGTAACATTGTATAGTCTTTCAATTGTAAATATAACTTTTTAAAATCCCTGTGACTTTTATGACATTCAAAGGCTGTACGTGAAGACATTGAAGAGCTCGATAAAATGAGAGAAGAGTACATGCAGAAAAATAAAGAACAGGTAAGAATGTAGACAAAGAGGCATCCAAACATTTAGGTAGCAATGTAAACAGATTTAGAGGACAGAAATATATATATTAAAATAAGGATACAAAAGACAAGAGAAGCTTTCATAACACTAGGATATTGTGGAAGCCAAAAGAAATTAAATCTAGTACAAATTAAGAATATATAATTCTAACATCACATCAATACTGCCTTCTGGATAAGAAACATGTAGAAAGACAAATACAGTTACTAATAAACTACAAACATTCATTAATTAGCACTTGCAGGGAACAAAAAGTCTAAAAAGGTATGAAAGTATCACCAATGTGATATAAGACATTTATATTGATGTTTCAAAGTTTGATATAAAATTATTCTATTGATTTTCCTAAGTTTGACACAAGAATATTCTATTGATATTCCTAAGTTTGACACAAGAATATTCTATTGATTTTCCTAGGTTTGACATAAGAATATTCTATTGATTTTCCTAGGTTTGACACAAGAATATTCTATTGATTTTCCTAGGTTTGACATAAGAATATTCTATTGATTTTCCTAAGTTTGACATAAGAATATTCTATTGATTTTCCTAGGTTTGACATAAGGATATTCTATTGATTTTTCTAAGTTTGACATAAGAATATTCTATTGATTTTCCTAAGGGTGACACCATTGGGAAATTCGTCCACCAGGTTGCCTCATTACAAGATGAGGTGAGACAACTGGTGACAGCACACTCCAAAACACAGCTTCTCCTGAGGCTGAAAGACGAAGCACTAGAAAAAGAAAGAAAGATCCTGGAGGACATGCAAGGAAAATATTCGGTATCTTAGTTATTTAGCATTTGTTTATTGTATTTCTTAACTCCTGATGTCTCATGACAGTGTTTACATTAACTAACTTTGTCCCATGATATTTATTTTTGTTCCATAACAGTTAGTACATTAACTCACTTTGTCCCATGACAGTTATTACATTAACTCACTGGCCATCTTGAGAGATGATAGTTATTGTGCTTTAAAAAAAGGCATAATAATCTCTCCATAGCACAAAGCCTGGGCTGAATTGTAGAGACCATGTGTTGTCCATACAGTATGATCCCTCTCTCGGCTTGCCTAGTTTACTCCAGAGGAAAGGTAACACCAATACATCTGGAACAAGATAAGCTGCAGAAGCTGCCAGATCAACAAAGCAATGCTCTAACTATTTGCCTGTTGGAGCTTCAATTCTTCTTCTTCTGCATTCATCCAGAGAGCTTTTTCAGACGTGATTGCGTTGTGCCTGTTTACAGCAGAGCTGCGTTCTTGCGCCGTTAGGCCGACACATCTGACTTCTGCGGGCATTTGTTGACCAGGTTAACCTTCCCAGGGGCTTCAATTCTACACACATTGGCGATCAACACTAAGGGCCTGGCCTGTAGCTCTCATTACCTCGACATTTGTTTTATTTTCCGCCCATGGTATTCTTAAAATTCGTCTCAAAATTCTTCTCAAAATGCTAATTTCCGATGCTTCTAATTTCTTCACATTTCAGACAGCTGTTACATTAAACATCTGGCGCTGTGGCTTAAGGACAGTAAATAAGTTTCACAATTCCCCAATATTCCGAGTCTTGGGTTCGAAATTAGCCGCAGACAGTTTGGAAGCAATCTTCCTTGAGTTGATTTTTATGTTAGTAGCATAGGTCGTTCGGCTAACTTTAACTATAACATTAACCCACTCATGATTTTGTAATATCTGATGTCCCACTCAGCTGTAACATTAACCCACTCATAGGTTTTTAATGTCTATATTAATTTGCATAGTTCCAAAATGCTAATCATATATTTTATTTCTCCTACCACTTGTGCTGTCTTTCTTAGTTCAAACATAATTCTTCTTCTTCTTCTTTTTATTTCATTCATTTGAAATGTGTCCATATCTGCAATGTTGTCCCTTGTATAAGATTGGCACATATCTCCAGTGTTATTTCTGGTATGAAATTTGACGTATTTGCAATGTTATCTCTTGTATAAACTTCACTGTCTATTTTAGTTCACTCAGTGGTCCATGAATTTATCTTCCACTGTCGTCTCTCTAGGCCAGAAGGTTGGCCTAGATATGTCGTATTTTGGACAGTCTTGGAGTATGTGCTCTGCTGTATGTGGCACCAATCCATATGTGCACATGGCCGAGTCATCAATCTTGAATTTTGTATTTATGTAGTTGTGTAATCGATTGTGTCCTGTTCTGAGGTGCAGAATAATAACTTGTTCTGGTTTGTCCATAAAGTAGTAATTGTCTTAACCGATTCAGTGCCAAACAAAAAGTGGGTTTGCCCCAAGCAGAAATTTATGGCAAAAAGTGGGAAGTAGGGGTGTGTCACAACAATGGTCTAAAAATGGTTAAAATGGTAGCAGATATATTGTAATATATATCAAATTAAAGACGAATGCACAAGGAATACGCTGGTATTTGCTACTATTACTATAGGTTAGAAATGTAATGATAATATTAGCAGATGTTATTTTAATAAAATGAAGACAGGGGTGACAATTACGTGAAATTTCCACTTACCAAGGCGCTACATCTAAATCGCTGATGATAATCCAATGAAATTTACTGAATAATGATACATACACCACTTTCCTTCATGAATATCACAAGAACTGCTCCATAACACCAATAAAACACAATTAAAACATCATATTTTGAAGCGCATCATTGTCACATAATATGGAATATGTCAGGAAAACACGAGGCAGATTGGTCGTTGTTAGTAGTGTTAGGTTTGTTTTCCATAATGCTAAATAATTTAACCGAATAACCACACTACTGCACGTGCTATCAGTTTTACAATCTTTTACAAATTCCATTAAATCAGAATAACTATAATCTAAAATTGTTTAACACAAATATCTGGCATAAATCGACGAGTCAAAAATCATTGCACGTTGCATGATTAAAAACAAACAACTTTCATAAAGCTAACTCTGCGTAATCCACTATCACAAAGCTTAATCCACGTGTCTTATTGAAGGCATATCTATTCTGTGTTTAATTTTTCAATCACCGGACACTAAAAAATTGCGGAAAATAAGAGAAATGAAACAAATAACACACTATCAAGATCTTGCCACTAAAATGGCGTACAGGCTCCAGAGTTGACACCATTTGTCACTGAAGTGGCGCTTTGCATTGAATCAGTTAAACATAGATCTGGGGGTCAGCATGGCCGAATGGATAAGAGCTCTTGTTCTTAAACATCCGGTGTGCTGATACTGAGGTAGAGGGTTCAACCCCTACACCGGTCAGTTGGACTAAAATGTTGACTTCTTATCTGTGACTTGGGGACATAAATTACAAGTACCTCTGAATTTGGAGTGGGTTCGCCTGATGGCGAGGGACACTGGTAATAGGGAAAGCTAATCCACATGCAAAAATTCAGTCCAGTGCTTCTAGAAGTTGTGTTAATGGACTTTTGAGACTGGTGTGACATTGACCACATGGGAGCTGATTGCTCTATAAAAAAATGAGTCTAGCACCATGTGTACAATATGTTTTAAGGCATGTAAAAGGTCATTTACTTATTTGCTCTTGTCAAAGGAGAAGATTAAGAAGTCTGTGAGATTATGATTGCCCTTTAACCTTTGACTCTTGTCAGAGGAGAAGACTAAGAAGTCCATGAGATGATGATTACCCTTTAACCTTTGACTTCTCAAGGGAGAAGACTAAGAAGTCTATGAGATTATGATTGCCCTTTATTCTTTGACCCTTTTCATTGCACAGAAGTGCAAGAAGCGAGAGGAGGAATTATGTAAGAAGTCCCAGAGTTCAGAGGAAAGGTTACAGGAAGTTCATTCTGAATCTCTAGAGGTAAGTGTCCTAGATAATGGTGGGGGGTTAAACTATTAAACTGGGGATCAGCGTGGCTGAATGGATACAAGCGCCCGTTCTTAAACATCCGGTGTGCTGTTGTTGAGGTGGCGGGTTCAACCCCTACACCGGTCAGCTGGACTAAAATATTGACTTCTCATTTTTGATTTGGGGGATGTACATTACAAGTGGCTCAGAAGTCAGAGTGGGTTCGCCTGATGGCGAGGGACACTGCTAATAGGGAATGCTAATTCACACGCAAAAATCAATGCAGTGCACTAGAAGTAGTAGTACCCCAGGAAGGTTAACCCGGTCAACAAGTGCACGCAGAAGTCGGATGTGTTGGCCTAACAGAGCAAGAATGCAGCTCTGCTGTAAACAGGCGCAACGCAATCACGTCCGAAAAATACAAAACTCTCCGGATGAATACAGAAGAAGAAGTAGTACATGTATGGGCTATGCTTGAGTTCAAAGTGAGAGATCACCCTAAACTTTTTTTTAACTATTAACCTTAATTTAACTTTATCTTGCATCATGTGTGTCATTTAGTTCAGCATCTTGCTTCATGTGTGTCATTTAGTTCAGCATCTTGCTTCATGTGTGTCATTTAGTTCAGCATCTTGATCATGTGTGTCATTTAGTTCAGCATCTTGCTTCATGTGTGTCATTTAGTTCAGCATCTTGCTTCATGTATGTCATTTAGTTCAGCATCTTGCATCATGTGTGTCATTTAGTTAAGCATCTTGCTTCATGTGTGTCATTTAGTTCAACATCTTGCATCATGTGTGTCATTTAGTTCAGCATCTTGCATCATGTGTGTCATTTAGTTCAGCATCTTGCTTCATGTGTGTCATTTAGTTCAGCATCTTGATCATGTGGGCTTTCCTGATGACATTACCATCCTGTCTCACACACAAAATCAAATGCAAGATAAACTAACAACATTGGATGGGAGGTCACAACAACTAGGTTTAAAGATTCATAGGGAAATAACAATTAATAAGAATAAATCAAGCAAATGATAACCTGATCTCCATTGGGGAAATCTCACTTCAAAAGACAGAACCATACACCTACTTAGGTAGCAATGTAGACAAAGGGGATGGAACAGATGTAGATATCAGAATAAGAGTACAGAAGGCTTGGGGAGCTTTTACTGCACTAGGAAATTTGTGGACATTTTAAAAATTAAACTTAGTACCAAACTTAGAATGTTCAACTCTAACGTTACATCAATACTACTATGTTAGTTAGTTAGTTAGTTACTTAGTTAGTTAGTTAATTAGTTAGTTACTTAGTTAGTTAGTTAATTAGTTAGTTACTTAGTTAGTTAGTTAATTAGTTAGTTACTTAGTTAGTTAGTTAGTTAGGTAGGTAGGTAGGTAGATAGGTAGGTAGTTAGTTAGTTAGTTAGTCAACAGATCATCCTCATTGCACATCGAACCATTCAGTCCATAAGTGCTCGGATCCCCTCCTCAGTAAATCCCGCAGCGTGTAGCGGCTAACGACGCCAGTTCTGTGTTGGTTTATCAATCTTCTTTGGCTTCCTGCGTGGTGTTCTTGTTTGGCCACACCTTTTTTAACTTGCTATTCTTGCAGTCTGACCATGGATGTAGATTCACAGTCATCACTTGGTTCTCGCAAATGACTTACTTCTTGTGGAGCATTCAGTATATCAGCCTGGTCCATGGCTCGTCCGCTTTCCATAGTAGCCTTACCTGCAAGCCTGTCATCCCGCTCATTTCCTCATCCACCCGCATGCCCTAGCACAAAAATGAAACTAATCATTGCCAGCCATGACCTCTCCAGAGACAACAACCACTATCTTCAGATCCACCCCATCTCTATCTTCCTGAGCATATTCATTGAGTCACTAAGGAAACATGCCTGAGTGAAGGTCTGTGTCTCGAGCCATGTAATTGCTTTTAAGTAATTGCTGTTTCTTTCTCAATCTACTCTATGGATCAGAAACACGGGGAACAACTAAAATGATTAAAAATAAACTATAAATATTAACTAACTGGTATTTAGAATAGAGGGACTAAAATGGTATGACAGAATCACCAATATGGAGCTCATGAAGATAACTACGAGGGTAAGTTAATAAGTATGTCACAAATGGCTGTAGAAAAATAACTAAATATGATAACAACTTGAAACCAGCTTATTTTTATACATACATAGTCCCTTTATTTTTCAACATACTTTCCACCAACATTGATGCACTTATCCCATCATTTTATCAGTCCTCCCAAACTGGCGGCATAGAACTGCATGTTTGTTTTCTAAACCACGTTTTCACTTCACATTCAACTTCGGCGTCATTTGCGAAATGTCTCGCACCAAGGTGAGTTTTCAGTGTTTATGCTGACAAATGTTTATCCCATAAAGCGTTGCATAGCTGGGTAGAAAAAGTTATGAGGGTGAGTCAATAAATAAGTCACACAGTTCTGTGGGATCGCAGGTAAATGAAAACAAAGATAGCTATGCAGCCGGTTTGGGAGGACTGATAAAACGATGGGATAAGTGCATTAATGTTGGTGGAAATTATGCTGAGAAATAAAGGGACAATATATGTATAAAACTAAACTGCTTTCAAGTTGTTATCATATTTAGTTATTTTCTACAGTCATTTGTGACTTACTTATTAACTTAACCTCGTAGATAAATACCAGTAAACCAAGAGGTAAAGAAAATACGCTGGTGCTGGACAGGACATACATTGAGAAGTAGATACAGAAATGAATAATATTAGGACATGGTTGGAGCATCATGGGATAGCTGAGGATTAGGAGGCTTGGCCTGAGTAGGTTGAGGACCTACCTAAGCCCCAATGGAAGTTACAAGGTGACAGAAGAAGATGTCATTTAGTTTACTGTTGAGTTTAGTGTTCTGTATGTCACTTTAGTTGACTATAGAGTTTAGTGTTCTGTATGTCACTTTAGTTGACTATAGAGTTTAGTGTTCTGTATGTCACTTTAGTTGACTATAGAGTTTAGTGTTCTGTATGTCACTTTAGTTGACTATAGAGTTTAGTGTTCTGTATGTCACTTTAGTTGACTATAGAGTTTAGTGTTCTGTATGTCACTTTAGTTGACTATAGAGTTGAGTGTTCTGTATGTCACTTTAGTTGACTATAGAGTTGAGTGTTCTGTATGTCGCTTTAGTTGACTATAGAGTTGAGTGTTCTGTATGTCACTTTAGTTTACTGTAGAGTTTAGTGTTCTGTATATCACTTTAGTTTACTGTAGAGTTTAGTGTTCTGTATATCACTTTAGTTTACTGTAGAGTTTAGTGTTCTGTCTGTCACTGGTGTTGTTATGTAATGGCATTGGTGGCCCCATGTTTCTGTCTTCATCTAGTGCCTTGCCAGCTGAATTGTTTCTCCACAGATTTCCAGACACTTAGAAGAGGCTCACGACTGGTTGAAGGGAAAGTTTGACAAACTGCAGTGTGAATTAACAGCCTCCAGGTTTGTCATTGCAACGTATCAATGATTTTACTATGGTGTTTTCAAATAATGTCGCTTAAAAGTCGACAGGGTCAACTTCATTGCACCGGGTTTTATCCCATATGGCTCGGTCTCTTTCCGCAGTGTAGAAAGTGTCGCACAAAGCACAAACTCCGTAGCTCTAGCAACAACCCACAGGAGTCTCTGAAAAATTTCACTAGTGAACCGAAGGACACGGCCCGGAATCGAACCCAGAACCTTTGGAGCCTGAGTCAAACGGCTTGACCACTTTGCCACAGAGACTCCCGGTATTTTCAAATATAAACATCAAGTATAATCCACTAATCAAGACCCTTCTGGCCACATCATCATTATCGTCATCATCAACTGCCTTGCCAGCTGGCATTGGGGATTAGGCTTCTCTACAAATTGCGATTTCCGACAATTCATCAATTCATCTGTTGCCTCCCTTATGTGCGATGACAAGACTGTCAAGAATGGTCTTTCACTGTCTTTCTCTATCTCTCTTTCCACAAATCTTTCCGGTTGTCTCAACATGTTCCAGTTTTTGTCTTCTCATAATGTGGCCAAAAAAGATGTTTCTTTCTGTTGTTTGTGATAAGTTGTCTTTGTGACTCAGCTTCCCTTAAAACGTCCTGATTGCTCATTTTGGCTGTCCAATGAATTTTCAGCACTCTTCTATAAGACCGCATCTCCAAGGCTTATCACAGAAAACTTTAGTGACAAAATCCAACCAATCACGAAGAAGTCTACAAAAGGCTGGGCATGAGTTAGTTGAGAGCCATGTGCTCCAGTGGGAGATCAAAGGCAGATGTAGAAACAAGAACCAGAACATGACTTTAGGCTGTGTGAACTCAGATCTGTTCAGAGTTGAGTTGAATCAAGAACCTGATCCTAGAACACGACTTTAGGCTGTATGAACTCAGATCTGTACAGAGTTGAGTTGAGTTGATTCAAGAACCAACATGACTGAACTCAGGAAATTCCCATACGTGCTCCTTCCTCATCTTCAACAGCCAATGAAGAGTCCCAACACTAATGCTACCAGTTACAATCTGATTATGTGTCCGTCTGGCCTTTCCTCAGAGTCCTGGGTGTCGATCATATCCTCTGGTCACTCCCTGAAGCACCATTCTCTCCAGGCCATGATGATCTGTCTGTTCTTCCACACTATATACATGACCAAGGACCCTGATATCTGCCTTATCAAGCACCAATACCCCACCAAGTGGCGCAGACCCAGCCAATCTGTCCGCCTGCTTGTTCCCCAACACACCAGCATGTCCTGGGGAAACAATCCAACAGATGCTCTCTATGTTTTGATTGCTGAACTTAAGCCTGCCACTCTGCCCGAAGCATGCCTGTCTTCACCTTTCTCACATACTTTGTGAGGACATTACAATCACAACATGCTTGTGCTGTTTGTCCTCCAGTCAGCGGAACACCGCTGTGACTGCCTCCACCTGCATTGTCAGACTAGATGTATCTGTCATAAGATGACCTTCATATACACAAGTAATATAGCTTAGTGACATGTGGTTACCTTTGTATACACCACAAAGATAGCATCTGTCATGTGATTGCCTTTTTTATCTGCCATGACATGACCTTTTTATTTGCCATGAAAAATGTGATTACCTTTAAAAACACCAGTAAGATAAACTGTCATGACATTACCTTTTTATCTGCCATGAGATTACCTTTATTTACACCAATAAGATAGTATTTGTCATGTGATTACCTTTGTCAAATCCACAGACAGATACAAACCAAGCTGGAGACAAACAATGTGATTCAGAGAAAGTCGTTGGAAGTGGAGAAATCCAAGGCTCAGGATGCGGCTGAGAGAGCCAAGGAGATGATACAGGTATGGCCTGAGAATGATGTTTTTGATGTCATGTTGTTTGCTGTATGTATGATCCTAGGCACCTTCCCTTCCACCACTCACTCTTGATTCCTACCTTTTCCTACATCCTGGTTTCCTTCCCCTCGTCTTAAATACTTTTGCGATGGAATGTTGTTAATGCGATCTGACCCTTCTAGAAGGTTCTCGATTAGCAATGTGCTCTGGAACCCACTATTTTTCTGACAATGTTGAAAGGATGACCAGGAATCAACTTGTGGCTGCATTTTCCTCATACTGATATGTATTGCTACCGACAAGTGTGATAGGCAGTTTGACCTCCTGTACTCTCCTACCTAACTTTTTGTTTTGTTATTAGTGCTTCGACCTGGCCGCATAGTACTAGCTGACCTAGGTACGTCAACCCTTTGTACATCCCTCTGTTACAACTTCCTTCCCTATTCCATGAATCATTGCTGGCAGCTTCTATGACAATGGAACAATATTTTAAATATCAGTCCTGCCACTGGCCTGTCTGGAGCAGAACTTCACCCTCATAACAATCCTTCCTCGTGTCTCTCTATCATAAGCCAGCTGTCCTGCCTTTGTTGCTGTCATGTGTCAGTTATTTATCACATCCTTTATCCATCCATGTTTTTATATTCCTCTTCTCTGCCTCCCTAAAACACTTCCATCCATAATGATCTTTTCCAGACTTTCACATATTTTTTTTTACTTATCTACATTTATTTCAATTTCAATAATGAAGACATAAACAATAGATTGCACGATTTATTGCCTGGCATATTTCGCTGCATCTCTGGTTAACCTTTCGAGGGGATGATATAATGCAACGTCTACAAGATCAGCTTACTACAGCAGTAGGCCGAACATTCTGTGCTGCAGCTCCAGTCATTAGGTATAGAACCACACTGATTCCCACACCAGCAGTAAAAGAGCCTGTTCCTCTGTATGCCAAAAACAATTGTATTTACCAATTTACATGTAGATGCCAGGCCTTCTACATCGGTAGAACAGAGAGACAGCTGAACAAATGAGTGTCAGAACACATACCTCAACGGGTCGACAAGATAGACACACAGGCGATGCGAGGCTAGTCGGGCCAACACACCGGAAGCTCCCCGCATCTTCAATTGGTAGGCACATTATCGAAAGCAGCCGTGTGGTGACAGAGACATTGCCTTTCGCGTGTTGTTTAATACACAAAATACTCGCTTGTTAAAGTTTGCAGAAGCAATAATGATCAATTAACGCAAGCCAGATTTGTGCAAACAGAAAGACATGTTAGTCAGCTTAAAATTACTGTGGTAGACAATTGACATTACTGTGCAAACATGTGTATATTTCAGCTTGAAGGATTTATCTAGTTAATTTACTTTATGTTGTGTGAATTCTGCAGTATGTACCTGATGAGAAGCAGTGAAATATGCCAGGCAATAAATCATGCAATCTATTGTTTGTGTCTTCATTATTCAAATTCACTACGGGAAAACATTGTTTTGTATTTCAATTTCCTCATTTTTACCCCCATGTTAATAATTCATCTTTTTGAGTACTGAGTTCTTGTTGAATTGATCTATGTGTTCTCCTGTCTGTGCATTGAATTGTTTACATTCTTCTTCTGTAACATTTATATTGAAATGTTATGTTCTTTTTCTGTGACATTTATATTGAATTGTTTATATACTTCTTCTGTGACATTTATTTTGAATTGTTTATATTCATCTTGTGTGACATTTATATTGAATTGTTTATATTCTTTTTCTGTGACATTTATATTGACAATGGTAACATCAAAGTAAAACAATGGTAATATCAAAGAAAATGGTGACACCAAAATGTGACATAGAAATAGAAGGGAAAATCCTTAACCAAGTTGATAATTTTAGATACCTAGGGGCATTTATAACATCAGATGGAAGATGTACAACAGAGATTAGGAGCAGAATAGGGCAGGCAAAAGCCGCATTTCAGAAAATGAAGAGTATCTTATGCAATAAGTCACTATCATTGAATGTAAGAAAGAGAGTGCTGAAATGCTATGTAGAACCAGTTTTGCTGTATGGCAGTGAATCTTGGAATGTAAATGAACAAATTAAGAAGAAATTAGAAGCAACAGAGATGTGGTTCCTGAGATGAATGTTGCGAATTCCTTGGACTGCCAGAGTAACTAACGACGACTGCCTGAAACAGGCTAATGAAACTAGAACATTATATACAACAATAAGACAGAGACAAACAGCTTTCCTCGGTCATGTGATGAGAAGAGAGGCATTGGAGAACATCGTAACAACTGGAAAGATCAAGGGGAAGAGAGGCAGAGGTAGACCAAGAGAAGTGATGCTGGATGGATTGAGACGGTGGCATGGAGGAATATCAGCAGCAGAGTTGATCCAGAAAACCAAAGACCGAGATCTATGGAGAGCCATGAACGCCTATGCCAGCCGGCACGGCACTTGATGATGATGATATATTGAATTATTTATATACTTCTTCTGTGACATTTATATTGAATTGTTTATATTCTTCTTCTGTAACATGTATATTGAGTTGTTTATATAATTCTTTAACATTTATATTTAATTGTTTATATTCATTTTCTGTAATATTTATATTGATACGACAGTTAATGTGCGTTTCAGCTGATTTGTTAGAAATTCAAGTTTTACACACATGTTGCATGGCAAAGGGGTTACAGACGCAATTTGTAATCCCACATACCACGTTCGAAACACAGATGTGATCGATTTGGCGGCAAATTGCCTTGTGTTGGTTTTCATAAAATGGTATAAGTCTCAGTCATTCAGAAAGCAATGACAAATTACTGAACATAAAGTTGCCAAGAAATTGCAAACAGCAAAAAATGCTGGGCTTGACTGTGACGTCCTATAAAGGATATGCAGCTAACTTGTTTTTAACAAAAGTTCTCTGACTGTTCCACTATACATGTGAAAGAACAGTGTTTGCCTCTTAAGACACATGACTAACCCAAGCATTGTAAGCAGTGAAAGAGTAGACTGGCTGGCCAACCAATGGATCAAGCCTTTAGAGAGCTGAACCAAAATGAGAACTTCAGCTGATCAAATCAACATGAATAGTTAAATTGCAAATGTTAGGACTGAAGAACCAAGTCTGCATCTTGCTGTGATTCCACTATATCTGCCAAAGCTGTTTGTGGCAGGCTGTTTGCAAGTAGTCTTGCTTACATGACCAAGCCATCTAACAAACTATTTCTACATAAAATCAATTACTGACACTGTGCCTACTTGCTTCATATTATCATTTCTGATCTTCAACTCAATAAATCAATGTGAATATTAGATTACAAGTCCATCAAAATTTCCTTATTATTCTTTTTGGCCATTCAAGGAATTTTTAGCATTTGTAATAATTTCTGTAATTTCCAGTGCTTCTACAGAATCCAAAATGAAGATAAACTGAATCTAATATTATAGCTGTGAAAAAGTCTAGTATTACAACAGTAACCTAATATAACATTACAGATGTAATTGAGTCTAGTGTTATGTACAAGGGTAACTGGGTCTAATATTATAGATATGAATCTAGTGTTACAACAGTAACTGAATCTAATTTTACACCTATAAATTAATCCAATGTGATAACTGGATCTATTGTTACAGTTATGAATGAGTCTAGTATTTGAACAGTAACCGATTATAACATTACAGATGTAAATGAGTCTAGTGTTAAAACAATAACTGGATCTAATGGTACAGCTATAAATTAATCCAATTTTATAACCAATTAATGAATCTAATACCATAACAAGAGCTGAAATTTGTGCAACAAATATGTAAAGTAACAACATAACACTTTCTGTTTTCAGATGAGCCGGCAGACAATCAACCAGCTAGCAGACTATGCAAAAATGGCAGATGCAGAGACAAGACAGCCTTCACCCCAGCAAAAGGCGGGACTACTGCATGCAGGTGTTAGGACGTCCAAGTATGTGGTAGTAACGGAGTGAAGAACTTTAGTTAGAAGATGTACATATCCACAGCATAGAAGCCACCTTTGTTTGGTGGCCTATACACATTTTATAAGGCTGTCTTCTTGCAGGGCATTCGGTAGAGTCTTGGCAAGGAAACACCTGAAACCTGCGGAGGAGACATGGCCAGCCTGGGCCTGATCCCAGCTCGTCTGTGTTTGCTGCGCTGAATCTCGACCTGGTTACATCCTGATAAGCCTGTGAAGTTCCAGCGCTGGTCTTACACACACCACTGCTTTTACACACACCACTGCTCTTACACACACCACTGCTCTTACACACACCACTGCTCTTACACACACCACTGCTCTTACACACACCACTGCTCTTACACACACCACTGCTCTTACACACACCACTGCTCTTACACACACCACTGCTCTTACACACACCACTGCTTTATGAAATGGAGAGGGGGAAAAGACCTCTGCAGAACAGTCCGCATAGGCTTTGCACTTTGTTACCGGGACAAGAGGAAAGATTCTTCACCTGTCTGAACGCAATAGATGCAAGTCATTATCAGAGCTAAGACGGCCTAAATGCCGGCACTAAAGTTCACTGCATGCCCCTTTACATGACATCGCAATCAACCCCAGCATTCTTTGGCTGTTTGTGATTTATTAGACATTTTTACGTTCTGTAGTTTGCCATGGCTTTCTGAATGACCTACACTCATGTCATCATTTTTACGTTCTGTAGTTTGCCATGGCTTTCTGAATGACCTACATTCATGTCATCATTTTTACGTTCTGTAGTTTGCCATGGATTTCTGAATGACCTACACTCATGTCATTGTGAAAATCAATGCAAAGTGACTGCTTTCAAATCACATTCGGCTGACTTGACTTTGAACCCGATATGTCGGGATTGTGAAACTACATTTACTATCCCCAAGCCGGAGACACTCAGGCCAATGTGTTGGGAGTATTGAAACCCAGTCTTTCATGTGATTTACCAGCCTGTCAATCAACCAACAAACCAATCAGCCAGTCAACCAACCAACCAGCCTGTCAATCAACCAATCAGACAACTGCATCACCCTCCACTCTGTAACGCAGCAAGTGGTTCAAACACCATCCCATGCGTTCCTCTTTTTGGTGGTCGGTCAACATCCGTGGTACCCACTGTGAACATACCTTCCGATATTGCAGTTTCTTACGAACGACCTTTTGAATTGTTCCAATTGACACATCAAATTCTTTCACTAGCGAACATATGCTTCGACAACGGTTCATCTGTACTGCTGCATAAATTTTGGCGATGGTTTTTTGTGTTGCAACAGTATGCGCTTGACCTGGCCGTCGAAGATCTGTCATGAACTGACGTCCTTTCCGAAACATTCGTGCCCAGTCTGTCACTGTTGTCTTCAACACACATTTGTTACCGTACGCTGCCTGCATTCTTCGATGAATGTCCACTGGTCGACATCCTTCAAATGAAAGAAACTGAATCACCGCTCTTTGAGCTTCTTTGGACGGCTTTTGGATCAACCCGGCCATTTTCTCAACGGTCAGAAACAGAACCTATGCATCATGGGACGATAAGCACTTGCTCTTTTGTTCATTGGTCAGTACTTATTACATGACTATGACATGATCATGTTCAACGTAGGCAATTACGCGCTGTGCAGCACGAACGGATTTCAAATGATCGCCCCTTATATAATTATTGTTGATCATGGTACATCTATATTACTTTACTGATTAATATTGTTCTGTTTAATGTTCCATTCAATTTTTTTAAATTTTGATCTTTTAACAGGTTAACAATGCTGGATCTAGAAACATAATAATTTGATACATCTCATTAAAGAATGCAACATTCATCATCTGCCAAAAGAATGTTCTTAAAGTTCAAGCTAGAATGGAATTTCAGAGTGAGAATTAGGTAGAAAGCTTACAAGATTGATAGTTGAGATGCTGATGCAAAGTACATTATGTGATTTCAGTGCGATTAATTTGGGTAATTTGTACATTGGATTCAAAGACCCATTGAAATCACCAGTGAATTGATCCATTAGCAAGTAAAAGATTCTTTTATGTGATTCTATTGGGTATGTGGTGTTAGCTCCATATTTTAATAGATCAGTCCAGTGGTTTAATGTATCGGCTGGGTGGGGCAGAAGTTTATGTATCAGATGCTATTGAGTGGTTTAATATATTGGCTGGGTGGGACAGGAGTTTAGAAAAGCATACACACAAAGTCATCAATAAACCCAAATACCACATGGAGACAAGAATTAGAGACATGGAAGGAACTACACGAGACAGCAAAGGATAAGTGGGATGGGATGGGATGAGTTAGAGTTGAGTCAAGAACCAACATCACAGCACTTCTCATATGTGCATCATCCTCACCTGCAACAGCCAGCGAAGAGTCCCAATAGAAATTTCCAAAGCTTCGGAAGTCATGGGTGACAAGCATCATCTGGATCTTTTCTCCGGGGCATGCTGGTGTGCTGGGAAATGAACAGGCGGACAGATTGACTGGCTCTGCAGAACTTGGTGGAGTATTGATGCATGACAAGGCAGACGTTGTTGCGGCCTTGTGGGAGCACGTGTACACCTCGGAGGAGTAAATGGTTCACCATGGTCTGGCAAGAATGCGACAGCGAGGGGTGACGAGGGGATCTGGCCGACAATCGACGTTCAGAGGAAAGGCGAGACGGACATATAATCAGATTGTTACTGGTACTATTAGTGTTGGAACTCTTTGCTGGTTGCTGGGGATGGGGATGGAGTGCTTATGGGAATGCCCCAAATGCTGTGATGTCGGTTCCTAAATCAATCAATCAATCATGGTTCAATAGCAGTCTGATTTTGTTGCATGGGATGGGTGAGGGTCTGTTTCTCCATCCGGGAAGAGGGGGGGGGGGGGGGGGGGGGGGAGAGATAAAATGACGAGGAGGGAAAAAAAAGAGGAAGAAGGCAAAGGAAGAAGCAAGAGGAAGGTGAAAGATGTTGCTCAGAACAGGAAGAGTATTAATAATACCCATGACTATTGTGCACTTGATTGTTGTGCTAGATAGTTCAGCTAGTTTGTATCATTTGATACATTGTGTTTGGACATTGTTTGCTGTATCTCTGCCATTTCATTTCTTCATTCATTAAACGATGTTCATATCATAGTTTAGGCTTGTCTGTCCTGTTGATGTTTGTGGGTGTGTCAGAGTGCCACAGTGTCTTCCCACCAACCCCTCCAGCTGTGTAAGGCCAGTGAAGACAAAAAGAAAGGGTTGAACATTTTTAAAAGAGAGTCTCCATGGCAAAGTGATCAAGCCGCCTGCCTCATTCTCCGAAGGTTGTGGGTTTGATTCCGGGCCACGTCTTTTGGTTCACGAGTGCATTTTTCTCATAGACTCCTGGGGTTCGTCGCCGGAGTTATGGAGTTTGTGCTTTGTTCGATGCTTTCGGCAGGTCATCCTGCTGAAAGAAACAGAGTCATATGGGATAAAACCTTGAGCAATGAAGTCGATCCTCTCCACTTTTAAGACTTTTTTAAAAGGCAAGATTATCCCTTTCATTGCACTGGGTTTTATTCCATAGGACCCAGTCTCTTTTCGCAGGGCAGCTTGCCGAAAGTGCCACACAATGCACGAACTCCGTAGCTCCGGCGACGACTCCCAAGAGTCTCAGAAAAAATTTCGCTCGTGAACTGAAGGACAAAGTACAGAATAAAACTTCCAACCTTTGAAACGCGATGCATGTGGCACAACCACTTCACCAAACAAAAATGAATGGTGGAAAATTAGAAGTAGGGGTGTGTCACAGTTATGACATAAAAGTTGTTAACTCTTTCGCTACCAAACAAAAATTGGGTCCTGACCAAGCAGAAATTCATGGCAGAAAATTGGAACTAGGGGTGTGTTACAATAATGCTTTTAAAATGGTTGAAATAGTAGCAAATCTATTGTATTACATATCAAATTAAAGAGGACTGCACAAGGAACATGACAATGTTAATAATTAATTGATAGGTTACAAATATTATGACAATAATGAGAAGTTTAATAATAACAACTGAAATTAAAGAGGTAAAAATTATTTTAAAAACTGCCCTTATAAGGTGTTTTCTACACTCCTATACTGCTAATCATGTTTAATTTACTGAATAATCAAACAAACACCACTTGTCTTCAAGAATATAAATAGTATTGCTCATTAAAATCACCCAAAAGGAAGTTTTGGTGCATATTCTGAACCATGTCTTTTTCACAAAAATGAAAAAAAATAATGACAGAAAACTGTAAGTTGGGGTATGTCACAATAATGTTATGAAAATGGTTAAAATTGTAGCAGCAATGTTGTATTATATATCAAAATAAGGGGATTGCACAAGGAATATGTTGGTAATGGATTTGTTGCTTTAGGTTGTAAATATAATAAAAATAATATAATTTGTAAAATAATTGGACAAAAAGAGGTAAAAATAATGTAAACATTGCACTTATAATGTATTTTCTACACTCCTATACTGCTAATCATGTTTAATTTACTGAATAATCAAACAAACACCACTTGTCTTCAAGAATATAAACAGTATTGCTCATTAAAATCACCCAAAAGGAAGTTTTGGTGCATATTCTGAACCATGTCTTTTTCACAAAAATGAAAAAAAATTATGGCCGAAATCTGGAAGTTGCGGTATGTCACAATAATGTTATGAAAATGGTTAAACTTGTAGCAGCAATGTTGTATTATATATCAAAATAAAGGGGATTGCACAAGGAATATGTTGGTACTGGATTTATTGCTTTAGGTTGTAAATATAATAAAATAATAACATAATTTGTAAAATAATTGGACAAAAAGAGGTAAAAATAATGTAAACATTGCACTTATAATGTGTTTTTTACACTCCTATACTGCTAATCATGTTTAATTTACTGAATGATCAAACAAACACCACTTGTCTTCAACAATATAAACAGTATTGCTCATTAAAATTACCCAAAAGGAAGTTTTGGTCTTTTTCACACAAAATGTAAAATAATAATGGCAGAAAACTTGAAGTAAGGGTGTGTCACATTAATGTTATGAAGATGGTTACAACTGTAGCAGAAATGTTGTATTATATATCAAAATAAAGGGGATTGCACAAGGAATATGTTGGTAGGGGAATTTTTGCTGCATGTTGTAAATATAATAAAAATAATAATATAACTTTTAAAATAATTTGTTAAAAAGAGGTAAAAATAATATAAACATTGCACTTACCAAGGGGGCGTTGTTATCCAATATCCTGATCACTGCTAATCCTGTTGAATTTACTTAACAAACAACACTTTTCTAAACTATAAACACAATTGCTCCCAATCAATCATCCGAAAAGAAGTTTTGCCGCAGATTCTGAATCATGTATTTTTCTTTTTTCAGACAAAAATTAGGAAAACACTTGGCAGATTTACATTTAATTGTCATGTCTGTTTGTTTTTATTTACTATATGTGGCAGTCTATTTGTGATAGGCTGCAAAGCAAACTTTGGCGCACAAGTGTGGTCTATTAGTGCAGCCGGAGCAAACAAAAGATGATATGTGTCATTTAGTTCGAGTGCTGCAAAAAACACAGTCTCTATTGACACCGACAAATTCTATTAAATGCTTGGCTCATGTAACTCTTTTGACATAATTTCCTGCAACAGACTGAAATTCTTCGGCAGGCAGAGTATCAAACTTTCAGGAATACTCTGAGCTGCTTCGCAATGAGCACTTTCAAGTAAACTTTGCTTGAAATCCTTCAATGACAATTTGTTTCCTCCTTTCTCTGTTTGGCATATAGAATGCAGGATGTGAGCGTTGATCTGTGCAATTTCAAAGATCCAGTAGTAGATCTTCTTCCACCACTTAATGGTTTTCCTATCATGGATATTATAATATCCAACCATTTGGTCCATTCTGTCGCAGCCATTCATGGACCATCTTCGGCTTGCTTTGCGGTTTTCGCAATCCGCTCTCAACAGTTCCAACTACAAACTTGGTAGAGACAACAATGCATGGTTTTTTAGCTTTTTTATCTCTCCATGCCACACACAATATTCTTTCTCCTTCAAAAAACCACTTCATCTCTTGATGCTGAAGTCGCAAATGCTTCAACTCAGGAGGGAAGCCTACGCGGTTGACATTCAGTGTCCCTGTATAATTGAAATTGTTGGAATGCAGATAATCAATCAGAGCTTTCGAAGTGTAGAATCTGTCAGCAAAGATGTCAAATCTATTCCTGGGAAACATAGTGGCATACCAAGGAGTATATAAATGTGCACTTGTACACCAGTAGTCTTTGATAGATGGTCTTGGATCAAGTCCCATAGCAATAATGACAGACGTAAACTTCAGCCATTCGTGCTTCATTGTCAGACACTCAGCTGTTGACGAACATTCACTGGTTTTTCTTTATAACCACGTGCTAAAACTTTAGACACAACTAAAACTTCTTTCGGAATCTTCACTAATATCGAAATCACTATTGCTTAAAACTGTTTAAAACAATAACCTAGCTTGATCTGAAGTCATTCTATGAGCTCACATACTGGTGGGCGTTTCCATTGTGAAAAACCCAAACTAACAAATTAACACTACTTTAAAACTGAAAATTCACAAGAATCCAATATTAGCAAACATTTGACGGCACAAAGATGACGTAGCAATCTTCCGGCTATGCGACTTTTCAGTTTACTGTAACTTAAAATTCCGAAACAGAGCAGAAATGTATCGAATAAACCACTGCTCATTTTGTGGCGATAAAACTACCAATTGCCACCACAGCGGATCCATTGGGGCACGAGATCGGCCCTTGGTAGCGAAAGAGTTAATATGTTAGCAGCATGTTGTATTATATATCAAATCAAAGGGGTTGCTTAGGGAAAATTACTGTATTTATATTTTATTCAGACAACATTTCGGCAATTTGTAAGCCCATGGCAAATATGGGAAGTCGCTTAAGACAATTAATCATCCCATGGCACTTGTATCAGTGAGGTTTTCTATGGAGTGAGCTAGGAACTCAGCCCTTGTCAGTTATCTTTTCTGCTGGTTGTACAAGAGTGAACAATTCACACTGACAGTTCTACAACTCTCAAAGGGCAATTAGTTCCTCCCTGGTTAAAATGTCGTAGACTTCTACGACTCACTGAAAGCGGTCTATGGTCCTTCATCACCAGGCATAGTTCCCCTCCTCAGTGCAGACGGGGGAACATTGGTCACCGATAAGAAAGAAATCCTCCAACGCTGGGCAGAGCATTTCAGCAAAATCTTAAATGCAACTTGCTTCTTCGATGATGAAACCATCAACTGCCTTCCTCAAGTTCCCACCAATGAGACACTTGATGACCTGCCAACCATAGTGGAAATAAACAAAGCCATCCAGCAACTCTCCAGCGGCAAGGCACCTGGTCCTGACTCCATCCCAGCAGAGATATACAAGGCAGGTGGGCCGGTCCTAACAGAGCAGCTTCACCAAGTCTTCACAAACATATGGATGAACGAGACCATGCCACAAGATTTTAAGGACGCGTCAATAGTCCACCTTTACAAACGTAAAGGAAACCGCCAATCCTGTGACAACCACCGAGGCATCTCCTTGCTTTCAATTGCAGGGAAGATACTCGCCAGAATTCTTCTCAATCGCCTCACAGCCCATCTCGATCAAGGTCTTCTTCCTGAGAGTCAATGTGGCTTCAGAAAAGAACGTGGAACTGTTGACATGATTTTCGCTGCAAGGCAGCTGCAAGAGAAATGTCAGGAACAGAACTGCGAAATGTTCTCCACTTTCATTGACCTTACCAAGGCTTTTGATACAGTCAGCAGAGAAGGACTGTGGAAGATTATGGCAAAATATGGCTGTCCACGAAAGTTTGTCCAAATAGTGCGGCTATTTCATGACGGAATGCAGGCAAGAGTACAGGAAAATGGTGAACTGTCTGAACCCTTTCCTGTCACCAATGGAGTGAAGCAAGGATGTGTCCTGGCACCAACACTGTTCAGCCTCATGTTTTCAGCCATGTTGATGAATGCCTTCGAGAACGACGACATTGGAATAGACATCAACTACTGTATGGATGGAAAGTTATTCAATCTCAAAAGGCTGAAAGCTAAAACCAAAATTAACAGCGGCACCGTCAGAGAGCTCCTGTTTGCTGATGATTGCGCTCTATACGCCAACTCAGAGGCGGACATGCAACATAATGTTTCAGCTTTTTCACATGCCTGTGCCAACTTTGGGCTCAATATCAACTTGGAGAAGACTGTAGTTATGTACCAGCCAGCTCCAGGGAATAATCACACTGTGCCGAATATCAAAGTGAATGATCATAGACTAAGTGTTGTGGACAAATTCACCTATCTTGGCAGCACCGTGTCACAAGCTGCCACAATTGATGACGAAGTGAATGCAAGAATCTCCAAGGCCAGTGCAGCCTTTGGCAGACTGTACAAGAATGTATGGGACAGAACTGGAATAAGCCTGCAAACAAAGCTAAAAGTCTACAAAGCAGTTGTATTATCCACACAGCTATATGCTTGTGAAACCTGGACTGTTTATCAGCGACACGCTAGGAAATTAAACCACTTCCACACAGTCTGCATAAGGAAGCTCCTGAAGATTAAATGGCAAGACAAGATTCCAGACACTGAAGTCTTAGAAAGAGCATCCATGCCAAGTATCCACACTATACTGATGAAGAATCAGATTCGCTGGGCTGGTCACTTGACTCGCATGCCAGATCACAGGCTCCCTAAACGAATTTTCTACAGCGAACTGCGTTGTGGTAAACGCTCCCAAGGTGGCCAGAGGAAACGTTTTAAAGACACTCTGAAAATTTCACTGAATGCTTTTGGAATTCATCATGACACCTGGGAGGCTGCAGCCAGAGACCGAAATTCGTGGCGTGCATCATTGCACAAAGGTGCAGTCATATGTGAGGCAACCAGGACTGCAAGAGCTGTGAAGAAAAGGCAGGACAGAAAAATCACTGCAGGAAATCCTCCTCCAGAGACGTCAAGCATTCTTTGCCCACATTGTCAAAGAACATTTCGAGCCAAAATAGGCCTTATCAGCCATCTTAGAACCCACGGCTCGACACCTTCAACCCCACTGGATGAAATGAATGGTCATCATCATTCTTGATGGACAAACAACATGTGGTTAAAATGTGGTCGACTGCCAAAGTTGGAATGACATAGCCCGTGAGTTCACCAGACTTGCTGTGAACTGGTTATCACCAGGGAAAGGATGTTTCTCTCTCTCCAGGACTTGTCTAGAACAGGTTATCACCAGGGAAAGGATGTTTCTCTCTCTCCAGGACTTGTCTAGAACAGGTTATCACCAGGGAAAGGATGTTTTTCTCTCTCCAGGACTTGTCTAGAACAGGTTATCACCAGGGAAAGGATGTGTTTCTCTCTCCAGGACTTGTCTAGGAATGGTTATCACCAGGGAAAGGATGTGTTTCTCTCTCCAGGGCTTGTCTAGGACTGGTTATACCCAGGGAAAGGATGTGATTCTCTCTCCAGGACTTGTCTAGGACTGGTTATCACCAGGGAAAGGATGTATTTCTCTCTCCAGGACTTGTCTAGGACTGGTTATCACCAGGGAAAGGATGTGTTTCTCTCTCCAGAACTTGTCTAGAACTGGTTATTACCAGGGAAAGAATGTGTTTCTCTCTCCAGGACGTGTCTAGGACTGGTTATCACCAGGAAAAGGATGTGTTTCTCTCTCCAGGACTTATCTAGAACTGGTTATCACCAGGGAAAGGATGTGTTTCTCTCTCAGGAGCTTGTCTAGAACTGGTTATCACCAGGGAAAGGATGTATTTCTCTCTCCAGGACTTGTCTAGAACTGGTTATCACCAGGGAAAGGATGTGTTTCTCTCTCCAGGACTTGTCTAGGGCTGGTTATCACCAAGGAAAAGATGTGTTTCTCTCTCCAGGACTTGTCTAGAACTGGTTATCACCAGGGAAAGGATGTGTTTCTCTCTCCAGGACTTGTCTAGGAATGGTTATCACCAGGGAAAGGATGTGTTTCTCTCTCCAGGGTTTGTTTAGGACTGGTTATACCCAGGGAAAGGATGTGATTCTCTCTCTCCAGGGCTTGTCTAGAACTGGTTATCACCAGGGAAGAATGTGTTTCTCTCTCTCGGGCTTGTCTAGAACTGGTTATCACCAGGGAAAGGATGTGTTTCTCTCTCCAAGGCTTGTCTAGGACTGGTTATCACCAGGGAAAGGATGTTTCTCTCTCTCTCTCCAGGACTTGTCTAGGACTGGTTATCACCAGGGAAAGGATGTGTTTCTCTCTCCATAAATTGTCTAGAACTGGTTATCACCAGGGAAAGAATGTGTTTCTCTCTATAGGGCGTGTATAGGACTGGTTATCACCAGGGAAAGGATGTGTTTCTCTCTCCAGGACTTGTCTAGAACTGGTTATCACCAGGGAAAGGATGTGTTTCTCTCTCAGGGGCTTGTCTAGAACTGGTTATCACCAGGGAAAGGATGTATTTCTCTCTCCAGGACTTGTCTAGAACTGGTTATCACCAGGGAAAAGATGTGTTTCTCTCTCCAGTACTTGTCTAGAACTGGTTATAACCAGGGAAAAGATGTGTTTCTCTATCCAGGACTTGTCTAGAACTAGTTACCACCAGGGAAAGGATGTGTTTAACTCTCCAGGACTTGTCTACAATGGGTTATCACCAAGTAAAAGATGTGTTTCTCTCTCCAGGACTTGTCTAGAACAGGTTATCACCAGGGAAAGGATGTGTTTCTCTCTCCAGGACTTGTCTAGGACTGGTTATCACCAGGGAAAGGATGTATTTCTCTCTCCAGGACTTGTCTAGGACTGGTTACCACCAGGGAAAGGATGTGTTTCTCTCTCCAGAACTTGTCTAGAACTGGTTATCACCAGGGAAAGAATGTGTTTCTCTCTCCAGGACGTGTCTAGGACTGGTTATCACCAGGGAAAGGATGTGTTTCTCTCTCCAAGACTTGTCTAAAACTGGTTATCACCAGGGAAAGGATGTGTTTCTCTCTCAGGGGCATCTAGAACTGGTTATCACCAGGGAAAGGATGTATTTCTCTCTCCAGGACTTGTCTAGAACTGGTTATCACCAGGTAAAGGATGTGTTTCTCTCTCCAGGACTTGTCTAGGGCTGGTTATCACCAAGGAAAAGATGTGTTTCTCCAGGGCTTGTATAGAATTGGTTATCACCAGGGAAAGGATGTGTTTCTCTCTCCAGGATTTGTCTAGAACTGGTTATCACCAGGGAAAGGATGTGTTTCTCTCTCCAGGACTTGTCTAGGAATGGTTATCACCAGGGAAAGGATGTGTTTCTCTCTCCAGGGCTTGTCTAGGACTGGTTATACCCAGGGAAAGGATGTGATTCTCTCTCTCCAGGGCTTGTCTAGAACTGGTTATCACCAGGGAAGAATGTGTTTCTCTCTCCAGGGCTTGTCTAGAACTGGTTATCACCAGGGAAAGGATGTGTTTCTCTCACCAAGGCTTGTCTAGGACTGGTTATCACCAGGGAAAGGATGTATCTCTCTCTCTCTCTCTCTCTCCAGGACTTGTCTAGCACTGGTTATCACCAGGGAAAGGATGTGTATCTCTCTCCAGAACTTGTCTAGAACTGGTTATCACCAGGGAAAGAATGTGTTTCTCTCTCCAGGGCGTGTCTAGGACTGGTTATCACCAGGGAAAGGATGTGTTTCTCTCTCCAGGACTTGTCTAGAACTGGTTATCACCAGGGAAAGGATGTGTTTCTCTCTCCAGGACTTGTCTAGAACTGGTTATCACCAGGGAAAAGATGTGTTTCTCTCTCCAGGACTTGTCTAGAATGGGTTATCACCAGGGAAAGGATGTGTTTCTCTCTCCAGTACTTGTCTAGAACTGGTTATCACCAGGGAAAAGATGTGTTTCTCTATCCAGGACTCTCTCTCCAGGACTTGTCTAGGACTGGTTATCACCAGGGAAAAGATGTGTTTCTCTCTCCAGGACTTGTCTAGAACGGGTTATCACCAGGGAAAGGATGTGTTTCTCTCTCCAGGACTTGTCTAGAACGGGTTATCACCAGGGAAAGGATGTGTTTATCTCTCCAGGACTTGTCTACAACGGGTTATCACCAAGTAAAAGATGTGTTTTTCCAGGACTTGTCTAGGATTGCCCCGATATATTCTAATCTGTCTTCCAGTATAACAATAGTATGCTAGGACACCCCATCCACACAATGTAGTGACTAAAGAGAAACCAGCGTCAGGTCAATAACACTGTCCTCGTCATCTAGTCAACTTGCTGTGGGTCAGAAGACAGTGGTTGTTGTGTTTGGAGTGGTCAATGCTGGAAAAGATTAGTTTAATTTTTGTGCCAGGGCATGCAGGTGTACAAGGAAATTAACAGGCTGATAGGCTTGCAGGTAAGGCTACTGTGGAAGGCGGATGTGCCATGGACCAGACTGATATTCTGAATGCTCTACGAGAAGTCGTTTGCAAGAACCAAGCAATGACTGGGAATCTACAACCATGGTCAGGCTGCGAGAACAGCAAGTTAAAAGAGGTGTGGCCAAACAAGAACACTACGCGGGAAGCCAAAGATTGAATGGTTCGATGTGCAATGAGGATGATCTGTCCACTAACTAACATAACAACAGTAACACATGTGCATTTAATGACAATCACCGCAAATTCATAAGCTGATCAAACCACACACCTTTCTCATGAACAAATCACAGCTTTATTGGCAGGAAAATGTACACGAATGTCAACAAATAATGACACAATATATCCACAAACTGAAATGTCCAGACAGTTATAGACATACTACTACTACTTCTGCCTTTCACCTCCCCATGAAGCACTGGCTCTGAACCAACCTACGCCAAATGCTGTTTAACTGATTCAGTGCCAAACAAACAGTGGGGGTGGCCCAAGCAGAAATTGATGGCAGAAAATGGGAAGTAGAGGTGTGTCACAATAATGGTCTAAAAATGGTTAAAATGGTAGCAGATATATTGTATTATATATCAAATTAAAGATGATTGCACAAGGAACACGTTTGTTATGCTACTATTGCTATAGGTTAGAAATATAATGATAATATTAGCAGATGTTTTTAAAAAAAAATTTGAAGACAGGGGTGACAATTACGTGAAATTTCCACTTACCAAGGCGCTACATCTAAATCGCTGATGATAATCCAATGAAATTTACTGAATAATGATAAATACACCAATTTTCTTCACGAATATCACTAGAACTGCTCCATAACACCAATAAAACACAATGAAATTACAAGTACCCCAGAAGCCAGAGTGGGTTTGCCTGATGGCAAGGCACACTGGTAATAATGAAAGCTAATCCACACGCAAAAATAGTTCATAGCGAGGAAAGCAACCACACCCAAAAAATTAGTTCACCTGTTCAATGATGTGTTTCTCATCTCAGAACACTAGATGTGGCCTATATAACAGTTGGAAAATATGAAGTGTAAGTCAGCTTGATAAAATCTTAAAAAACTGAGGAAGTTGTGGCGACAATGCTTCATCATCAAAGAATAAGAAAGAAACCACAACACGCAACACATGGAAACATTTGTACTCTCTGAGATATGTACCACATGTTGCATTTTATTCTGCTTATGTGTATTGTACATGGTTCCATAATATTATGCCTCAGTGCAGTTGCTGGAGTGTCATGTCCACAATTGTATGTGTCATGGTTATTCTTGCTGTATCCTGGTTTATTCTTGCTGTATCCTGGTTTATTCTTGCTGTATCCTGGTTTATTCTTGCTGTATCCTGGTGATAGGCATGTCATTACCATACCCTCTAGTGCAGTGGTTCTCAACCTTATTTGGCCCATGCACCCCTTCACCATATTTTCAGACCGTCATTCCCCCCCCCCCCCCTTTTCATATTTTCTCCCTATAAATTCCCCTCCCCCCTTTACACAGTAAGGTAAAACTGGCAGCTAAATTTAATAACACACACTAAAACAAGTCTAGAGTCCACATAAAACGTGATTTGTGGGTCTACTTACTTTATAAAATGAATTTCAGAAGCACAAGTACAGAACTGTAAAATATGGAGGGAAAAACAATATCAAGCAATCAGTTCTTGTAGTATCAGCAATCTTGAAATAATCTTAATCTTAAACTCCCCCCATCCCCCCCCCCAAAAAAAATCCCACCCCGGGGAATTCCCCACTGGTTGAGAACCAATGCTTTAGTGTTTGTGAATGTAATGATGTACACTTGACCAACATTTAGTTGTAATTGTAATGATGTAAAGTTGACCAACACTTAGTTGCAATTGTAATGATGTAAAGTTGACCAACACTTAGTTGTAAATTTAATGATGTAAAGTTGACCAATGCTTAGTTGTAAATGTAATGATGTAAAGTTGACCAACACTTAGTTGTAAATTTAATGATGTAAAATTGGCCAATACTTAGTTGTAACTGTAATGATGTAAAGCTGACCCAACACATAGTTGTAGCTGTAATGATGTAAAGCTGACCAACACTTAGTTGTAACTGTAATTATGTAAAGTTGACCAACACTTAGTTGTAAATGTAAAGTTGACCAACACTTAGTTGTAACTGTAATGATGTAAAGCTGACCAACACTTAGTTGTAAATGTAATGATGTAAAGTTGACCAACACTTAGTTGTAAATTTAATGATGTAAAGCTGACCAACACTTAGTTGTAAATGTAATGATGTAAAGTTGACCAACACTTAGTTGTAAATTTAATGATGTAAAGTTGACCTACACTTAGTCTTAAATGTAAAGTTGACCAACACTTAGTTGTAAATTTAATGATGTAAAGTTGACCTACACTTAGTCTTAAATGTAAAGTTGACCAACACTTAGTTGTAATGGTAATGATGTAAAGTTGACCAACACTTAGTTGTAAATTTAATGATGTAAAGTTGACCAAAACTTAGTTGTAATGGTAATGATGTAAAGTTGACCAACACTTAGTTGCAATTGTAATGATGTAAAGTTGACCCACACTTAGTTGTAAATTTAATGATGTAAAGTTGACCAATGCTTAGTTGTAAATGTAATGATGTAAAGTTGACCAACACTTAGTTGTAAATTTAATGATGTAAAATTGACCAATACTTAGTTGTAAATGTATTGATGTAAAGTTGACCAACACTTAGTTGTAAATTTAATGATGTAAAGCTACCAACACTTAGTTGTAATGGTAATGATGTAAAGTTGACCAACACTTAGTTGTAAATTTAATGATGTAAAGTTGACCAACACTTAGTTGTAAATGTAAAGTTGACCAACGCTTAGTTGTAACGGTAATGATGTAAAGTTGACCAACACTTAGTTGTAAATTTAATTATGTAAAGCTGACCAACTCTTAGTTGTAATGGTAATGATGTAAAGTTGACCAACACTTAGTTGTAAATTTAATGCTGTAACGTTGACCAAAACTTAGTTGTAATTATGTAAAGTTGACCAACACTTAGTTGTAAATTTAATGATGTAAAGCTGACCAACACTTAGTTCTAATGGTAATGATGTAAAGATGACCATCATTTAGTTGTAAATGTAATGATGTAAAGTTGACCATCACTTAGTTGTAAATTTAATGATGTAAAGCTGACCAACACTTAGTTGTAATGGTAATGATGTAAAGCTGACCAACACTTAGTTGTAACTGTAATGATGTAAAGCTGACCAACACTTAGTTGTAACTGTAACGATGTAAAGTTGACCAACACTTAGTTGTAAATGTAATGCTGTAAAGTTGACCAACACTTAGTTGTAAATGTAATGCTGTAAAGTTGACCAACACTTAGTTGTAAATGTAATGATGTAAATTGACCAACACTTAGTTG
Organism: Cepaea nemoralis; assembly: GCA_014155875.1. Classification (NCBI taxonomy): domain Eukaryota; kingdom Metazoa; phylum Mollusca; class Gastropoda; order Stylommatophora; family Helicidae; genus Cepaea; species Cepaea nemoralis. Next base: position 233,871 of record JACEFZ010020081.1, read on the forward strand.
TAAATGTAATGATGTAAAGCTGACGAACACTTAGTTGTAACTGTAATGATGTAAAGTTGACCAACACTTAGTTGTAAATGTAATGATGTAAAGCTGACCAACACTTAGTTGTAATGGTAATGATGTAAAGTTGACCATCACTTAGTTGTAAATGTAATGATGTAAAGTTGACCATCACTTAGTTGTAAATTTAAAATGTAAAGTTGACCATCACTTAGTTGTAAATTTAATGATGTAAAGATGACCATCACTTAGTTGTAAATTTAATGATGTAAAGATGACCATCACTTAGTTGTAAATTTAATGATGTAAAGTTGACCATCACTTAGTTGTAAATTTAATGATGTAAAGCTGACCAACACTTAGTTGTAACTGTAATGATGTAAATTTGACCAACACTTAGTTGTAAATGTAATGATGTAAAATTGACCAATGCTTAGTAGTAAATTTAATGATGTAAAGTCGACCAACACTTAGTTGTAATGATGTAAAGCTGACCAACACTTAGTTGTAACTGTAATGATGTAAAGCTGACCAACACTTAGTTGTAACTGTAATGATGTAAAGTTGACCAACACTTAGTTATAAATGTAATGATGTAAAGTTGACCAACACTTAGTTGTAATGGTAATGATGTAAAATTGACCATCACTTAGTTGTAAATGTAACGATGTAAAGTTGACCAACACTTAGTTGTAAATGTAATGATGTAAAGTTGACCAACACTTAGTTGTAAATGTAATGATGTAAAGTTGACCAACACTTAGTTGTAAATGTAACGATGTAAAGTTGACCAACACTTAGTTGTAAATGTAATGATGTAAAGTTTACCAACACTTAGTTGTAACTGTAATGATGTAAAGTTGACCAAACAGGGGCATACCAACATTAGGGGAATACCAGCATTAGGGGCATACCAGCATCAGGGGCATACCAGCATTAGGGGCATACCAGCTTTTGGGGCATACCAACATTAGGGGCATTGTAATTGTATAATTTTGAAAGTTAATCAACACTTAAGATTTTTTCCAGCTGTTTAATTCCCGCAGGATTAGCAAAGTTAAACCCAATTCACCTGCCCATACAACAGGCACATTTTCCAACATCAGGGGCATACCAACATCACAGGTATTGTCTAACATTCCCCCATGTAAACACCTCATGACAACACAACCCTGGCAGCTGAGGGTGAGCAACTACTTGAGCCATGACTCCCAAGTGTCATATTCCTGTATTGTTTTCAATACTAGTTTTATGCTAATGTTACAAGTCAGTTGCATGTCCTTTACATGACTTTGCAATTAACCCCAGCATTTATTAGCTGCTTATGATTGACTTGGCAATGTTACATTCAGCAGTTTGTCATTGCTTTCCAAATGACTGACACTCATACCACTGAAATCAATGCAAAGCAATCTACTTCTAAACTGCCTGCAACTGACTTTGAACTCTTGACCTTGTGTGTCAGGCAATGGTAAAACTGCATTCATTAACCCCCAAGCCACAGACACTGATCTAATGACAAGGGTTACATGCAGGTCAAGGCTAGGGCGGTACAGTTTAAAATCACAACTTTTATTTGATAAAAATCCATCAACGAAACAATTATTGATCAATTAACGACAAATAAAATCATGGTTTCAGCTTACTGGCGTTTAATAGCACTATGTATGTAAGATGTGAAGACATGAAATGTATAATAAAAATCATGCATCTGTATTAGAATCAGCACAGCTGTTATCTTACAATTGGCTCATGACTTCCTTGCATACAGGGGAGAAAACAATGAATGATTACAGACCAGAGAATGGTCACATGACTCGGCATGGTCACATGACTAGGCATGGTCACATGACTCGGCATGGTCACATGACTCAGACAGCTCTTCAGTTCAAGTATAGCTGGCTCAGAGCATATTTTCCCAAACTCGATCAGAGAGTCACTGAAACTGCAGATCCCCCAAGGAAATACTAGAGCACCTTCTACAGGACAGAAAAGGATATAGGAGGGAAATCTGCCAGACAAGAACAATCAGATAAAAGTGGTGGACCAATGACCTGTGGCTCACCATCCATCGGGGAAGCGTGAATGGGAGATTATGGTGTCCAGTCTTCATCACAGCGTAAGGCTGGGCATTTTCCCGAGAACTACTGACATCTAATGATTTCACACTACCCCTTGATCTCTTGGGTAGTGAGACTCGATACCTAACCTTCTTGGATAAGGGCAAAAACAACAGGAGGGTCCTGTGTATCAACTGTGCATGTTAAAATCCCACCGCAGTTGGAAATGGCAAAAGGCAGACCATAAGGCTGCTGCCTTGGCAAAACTTCAGAAAGAGAACCTACCCTTGGGTACATAGAGCCTGCTCAGATAAGGGCAAAAACAGCAACAGGAGGTTCCTGCGTGTCAATTGTGCATGTTAAAAGTCTGCTTTCTTGGATGGAATCTAAGTAAACCTGACACACATACATGCCAGAGTTGGACACACTGCTTCTTTACGTGCAAAACTAGGTGTGACGCAATCCTCGTGACAGGGAAACTAGGTGTGATGCAATCCTCATGACAGAGAAACTAGGTGTGATGCAATCCTTGTGACAGGGAAACTAGGTGTGATGCAATCCTTGTGACAGGGAAACTAGGTGTGATGCAATCCTTGTGACAGGGAAACTAGGTGTGATGCAATCCTTGTGACAGGGAAACTAGGTGTGATGCAATCCTTGTGACAGAGAAACTAGGTGTGATGCAATCCTTGTGACAGAGAAGCTAGGTGTGTTGCAATCCTTGTAACAGAGAAACTAGGTGTGACACAATCCTCATGACAGAGAAACTAGGTGTGATGCAATCCTTTTACAAGAGAAACTAGGTGTGACGCAATCCTCGTGACAGAGAAACTAGGTGTGACGCAATCCTCGTGACAGAGAAACTAGGTGTGACGCAATCCTCGTGACAGAGAAACTAGGTGTGACGCAATCCTCGTGACAGAGAAACTAGGTGTGATGCAATCCTTGTGACAGAGAAGCTAGGTGTGTTGCAATCCTTGTAACAGAGAAACTAGGTGTGATGCAATCCTCGCGACAGAGAAACTAGGTGTGACACAATTCTCATGACAGAGAAACTAGGTGTGATGCAATCCTTGTGACAGAGAAGCTAGGTGTGTTGCAATCCTTGTCACAGAGAAACTAGGTGTGACACAATCCTCATGACAGAGAAACTAGGTGTGATGCAATCCTTTTACAAGAGAAACTAGGTGTGATGCAATCCTCGTGACAGAGAAACTAGGTGTGACGCAATCCTTGTGACAGAGAAGCTAGGTGTGTTGCAATCCTTGTAACAGAGAAACTAGGTGTGACACAATCCTCATGACAGAGAAGCTAGGTGTGTTGCAATCCTTGTAACAGAGAAACTAGGTGTGACGCAATCCTCGTGACAGAGAAACTAGGTGTGATGCAATCCTTGTAACAGAAACTAGGTGTGAGACAATCCTCATGACAGAGAAACTAGGTGTGACGCAATCCTCATGAAAGAGAAGCTAGGTGTGATGCAATCCTCTTACAAGAGAAACTAGGTGTGATGCAATCCTCGTGACAGAGAAACTAGATGTGACACAATCCTCTTACAAGAGAAACTAGATATGATGCAATCCTCGTGACAGAGAATCTAGGTGATACAATCCTCTTACCAGAGAAACTAGGTGTGACACAATCCTCGTGACAGAGAAACTAGGTGTGACACAATCCTCTTACCAGAGAAACTAGGTGCGATGCAATCCTCATGACAGAGAAACAAAGAAGAACACGGACGATCTTGTTTATAACCGCCAGTATCTAGAGACGCACAGCGAATGTTGACGGCTGATGTACAAACTGGAATTTAAGGTGATTGGGCTAGGAACAGCCAGAGATCTTTGGAGGAGGAAGGGAGATTCCCTGGAAGGGTCAGTAATGGCCTTTACACTCCAGGATAGAAGAGTGGCTCATGAAGTCTGTTTTAGTGCAACTGTGAGCTTCTTGGCGTTTCTTACTATATACAGAAACTTCTCTGGTGGCTCAAAGAGTGCAAGTTGTTCATGAAAGTAACTAAAGGTGCCGTTATCTCTACACTTCTGGGTAAAAGAGATATGGCCCAGGAAGTCTGTTAGAGTGCAACTGTAAACTTCTTAGTGTTTCTTTGTGTAAACAGAAACTTCAGGAGCAGTCTCTGGTGAATCAAAGAGTGCAAATTGTTATTGAAAACACTGATAGAGCTGTCACCTCTGGACCTCTGGATGGAAGAGGTGTGGCTCAGAAAATCTGCCAGAATGCAAGTGTAAGCTTCTAGATTTTGTGTTACTTTAACACACTATAATATGAAGGTGTTTCCATGTTAATGAATGCAGCTATTGATTTCTGGAGGTTAGTAACAATTATATACGGTGTTTCCATGTTAATGATTGCAACAATTTATTTCTGAAGGTCCGTAACAATGATATAAGGTGTGTTCATGCTAAAGAATGCAGCTATTGATTTCTGGAGGTCTGTAACAATAATATAAGGTGTTTGCATGTTAATGAATACAACTGTTAATTCTCTACGGTATTTTAACAATAATATGAAGGTGTTTTTTTTCCCTTCATAGTAATATCTGACAGTTTGGTAACGTAAATGTTAATTTCATCAGGTTTGCATCAATAATATGAGTTTCATCTTCATAAATCATCATCATTATGTGCCATGCCGATAGGTGTGGGTGTTCATGTTTCATGATCTCACACGATCACCAGGGTCTTGAAACAGTTCCATATTCTTGTCTCAACCTTGCTGTGTGACCAAGCCATCCAGATATTTACTTCTCTGCCTTTCCCTTCTTCTTTTCCCTTCAATCTTGCCAATTGTCACCAAGGCCTCTAGTTCATTTCTTCTCATAACATGCCCACAAAATCCTGACTGTCTACGTCTAATTTCTCTAATCAGTTTACGGTTTTCATTTGTTTCTTGCAGGACTCATTAGTTCTTCTGTCTATGAATGCATCTGATAATTTAATACGGTTTGTAACAATAAAAATTTAATCTTCATGAATGCAACTCTTAATTTCATAAAGTTTGTAACAATAAAAAGTGTTTCATCTTCATAAATACAATTGTACATTTATGAATATCTGTAACAATAATATGCATTTCATGTTAACGAATGTGTAAATTTATGAATTTTTAATAATATAAACATTTTTCCTTATTATAATTAATGCTGTTAACTTTTTTCAATCTTCTACAAAACATTAGAATATATTAACTGGCAAATGGGGGGTTTCTGTGACGAAGTTGTCAAGCCGCCTGCTTTGTGCTACGAAGGCCTTGGGGTCAATTCTGAACACCATAATTCAGTTCGCAAGTGCAATTTTCTCGGAGATTACTGCGAGTCAATGCTGGAGCTTAGGAAATCTAGCTTTGTGCCACACTTTCAGCAGGCGACTCTACGGAAGAAACCGAGCCATATGGAGTAAAACCCAGTGCAATTAAGTCGATTCTCTTGCCTTTAAATTGCCACATTTCAAGACAGTTATACATTAACTGCCAAATCTCAAGACAGTTTAAATTAACTGCCAAATTTTACTTGAAATTGGATTATATAAAAATTAGGATGACAGAGAGAGGTTGACACTGCATTGCTGCTGCTCACTTGCGTTCAATTATGAGCAAGTCATATTGTAACCCCATCTCACCATCAAAATCTTGTGGCAATAAGCTAAAATAGTAAAGAGATAAAACTTTGTTGGGTTTGATAAACCATGTGACAAGTGTCCAGAGTTATATAAATAATCTGCCAGATGTCAAGAGAATTCTACAAATTGTCAGCAGGTGTCTAAACAATCTGCCAATTGTCCAGAAATATCTAATTTATCTGCCAACTGTTAAAAGATATCTAAATTATATGTCCAGTCTAGAAATATCTAAATTATCTGCCAAATGTTAAAAGACATCTTAATTACAATTTCATGCCAACAGTCTAGAAATATCTAAATTATCTGCCAAAAGTCAAGAAACTTCCGCCACCTGTCTAGAAATATCTAAATTATGCGCCAGTTGTCTGAAGAATCACACATTTGAGCTAGCTGATGGACACTATGTAAACCTCTCCACATTTGAATATCCTAAGATATTCACAGACAATGCTGCCCACTAAACTGGGACACTGCTTATACAGGCCTTGACAGGTTATGCTCAGGTAAAAGGATGTGACAAACAGGAATGAAACCTGATGATATCGGGGAGGCTTAAACGACATTTTCTGCACCCAGTATTAACTGCGCTTTGTTCCAAAATTAGCGGCCAATCGGGTCTTCTTTTTCTGATAATCACGGGCAGATTTTCTCGAGGGAGTGGCAGATTTTGAAGAAACACCTGAAGACAATGAAAGAGTCCCCGATTGTAAGGATGAAGAGGATTGAAATACCACTCCATTTTTATCTTTCGTGTCCTTTGGAACAGCCGGATACTTGTCTGACTGGCGAGCCAGCATGATAGGCTCTGCTGATGGTAACTGTGTCCCAAAATCATCCATATGATGAAACTTTGTGTCACTTCCAGAACTCAGTCCTCCGTCTGATCTCTCACTTTCACTGTCTTTTCTCTTACTGGGCGTTTTCTGATTTCTGGAGACCTGAAATGCACACACACACACGTCAATAAATAAACACATCAATAAGTACAATAACATTAGAATTCTTTGAATTTATTCATACTGACGCCTAAAGGTGAACAAAGAGGAGGAAGAAGAATAACAATTAACAGAAAAATGATAGGTCCCTGTAGGTCAGCATGGCTGAATGGATAAGAACGTGTGTTCTTAAGTATCTGATGTGCTGATGTCGAGGTAAGGGGTTCACCGGACAGTTGGACTAAAATGTTGACCTCTCGTCCTTGACTTGGGGACGTAAATTACAAGTACCTCTGAAGTCGAAGTGAGTTCAGCCTGATGGCGAGGGACACTATTAATAGGGAACGCTAATCTACATGCAAAATTTAGTTCAGAACTACTAGAAGTAGTGTGTATGGACTACTCTTGAGTTCAAAAGAGTGAGTGCAAAAAAAAAAAAAAAAGGTCCCTCTGCATTAAACTTATAGTCAAAAAAGTCCTTTAGGGGCATTGGCCTGACAGAGCCAGACCCTCGTTTCATAAACCAATGGGCCCTCGGCGGGGGATGTGGTCAACATCATACAGGGCACCTTTACTTTCCCAGACATTTCCTCACACAGGGTGACCCAAACAATAAACACGGAACTAACAAATCTTTGAACGTGGGCTCCGCATTCACCTGACTTGAACCGCCTAGATTTTTATCTATGGAGTTATCTCAAGGATAATGTATACCAGAACAGCAAAGATCGGGGAAATCCCCACAGAGGAATGCGGTTGTGGTAATTATGCAAGTGTGCATCTATCGCTGTGGAGGGCATTTGGAGCATATTTTGGAGGGAAGATCATTTTTATGCAAAGCGACCGAGGTAACTGAAACTGTTTGAAATGATTGTACACAGATTGAAGTTTACTTTCCACTACGAGAAGGTCAAGACAATAATACATACAACACCACACTTTCGTACAATCAGGAGAAGGTCTGTGACAATAATACAACATCACACTCTCATACAGCCAGGAGAAGGTCTGTGACAATAATACAACATCACACTCTCATACAGCCAGGAGAAGGTCTGTGACAATAATACAACATCACTCTTGTACAACTAGGAGAAGGTATGTGACAATAATACAACATCACACTCTCATACAGCCAGGAGAAGTCTGTGACAATAATACAACATCACACACTTGTACAGTTAGGAGAAGGTCTGTGACAATAATACAACATCACTCTTTTGTACAGCTACGAGAAGGTCAAGACAATAATACATACAACATCACACTTTCGTACAACCAGGAGAAGGTCTGTGAGAATAATACAACATCACACTCTTGTACAGCTACGAGAAGGTCAAGACAATAATACATACAACATCACACTTTCGTACAATCAGGAGAAGGTCTGTGACAATAATACAACATCACACTCTCATACAGCCAGGAGAAGGTCTGTGACAATAATACAACATCACACTCTTGTACAGCTAGGAGAAGGTCTGTGACAAAAATACAACATCACACTCTTGTACAGCTACGAGAAAGTCAAGACAATAATACATACAACATCACACTTTCGTACAACCAGGAGAAGGTCTGTGACAATAATACAACATCACACTCTTGTACAGCTACGAGAAGGTCAAGACAATAATACATACAACACCACACTTTCGTACAACCAGGAGAAGGTCTGTGACAATAATACAACATCACACTTTCATACAGCCAGGAGAAGGTCTGTGACAATAATACAATATCACACTCTTGTACAGCTAGGAGAAGGTCTGTGACAAAAATACATCACACTCTTGTACAGCTACGAGAAGGTCTGTGACAATAATACAACATCACACTCTTGTACAGCTAAGAGAAGGTCAAGACAATAATACAACATCACATCCGTGTACAGCTATGAGAAGGTCAAGACAATAATACAACATCACACTCTTGTACAAATCAAATCAAATCAACTTTATTAGGGTCACAAATTGGGCGCGCAGGCCCGTCTTACATTCGGCCCTTTCAATCACTCGTCTTTCGTTCATCAAGAGCATTATACATTTACATAGGAAGAAAAATAAATATTGTGAAATGAATGTTGTAAACATAAACAAGGCTAATTACCATGTTATGAAGCCCATCTCCCACCTATCCATACATCACCCCACCCACACAACCCCACCTACCCACACACACGCGCACCAAGGGACACATAAACACCCCCACCTACCCACACACACGCACACCAAGGACACATACATACCCCACCAACCGACCCATCCCCCTCCCGCACATCCCCCACCCACACACACTGCCCTCACCTGATCCCCCAACCAAAACACCCACAAACATTCCCCCACCAACCCACACATCCCACGCCCATCCACATCTTAACCCACACATCCTCTCCCCACCCACACCTCAAACCACTCATCCCTTAGCCACATCTCCATCGGCAACATATTCCCCACCCATGCACACAATCCCCCACCAACCCACACATCACACATTCACTCACACATCCCCAAACCATACACACACATCCCCACCAACTGACATGTCCCTACCCCCCCCCCACCCACACACACCTCCCTAACTACCCATACATCCCCAATCCACACACACACCCCACCACTCACACATACAACTTCCACCCACCCACGCCTTAACCTAAACCCCCACCACGCAATCCCCACCCGCACATCACATACACCCCCTACCATGCACTATTCCCAACCCACGCACCACACACACATATCCCTCACCAACACATCCCCACTTACACACCACACACATATCCCCCACCCAGAAACCACACAATATTCCCACCCACACCCACACAGATACCCTTACCCATCCACCCCACATACCCCCACTCACACACCACAAAAATCCCCCACCCACACACACCTCACTCACACAATATCCCCAACCAACACACCACACACCTCTCCCCACCCACACACGCATTCCCTACCCGTCCACCAAACACACTCACTCACGCATACATCCTCCACTACGCACTCACACAACACATCCACCCACCCCCAACCAAACATCTCTCGATCACAATACCCCTACCCACACACATCCTCCCCCCACTCACACATCCCACCCCGACACATACAACTCCCTTACCCACCTACACATCCCTAAGCCACTCACACACCCCCACCCACACATTCCCCATCCACACACACACATCTCCCACCCACACACCCCGCATACTTCCCCCAACCACCACAATCCCCTACTCACCCACACATATACCCCACCCATACGCACATTCCCCGCACCCATCACACACATCCCCCTCACCACACACTATCCTCCACCCATACCACCACAAACATACCCTCCACCCACACATCATTCACACATCCCCCACCAACACACCGCACACATATCTCAAACCCACACACCATACACTTCTCCCAACCCGCCCTTGCATCCCCAATCCACCCAACACAATCCCCTATCCACACAACCCCGCCTCCCACACATACTTCCTCAAACCATCCACACATCTCCACCCACATAAACACACATCCCCCGCATCCGTCCCATACACATATCCTCCACCCATACACACATCCCCCACACCCATTCCAACACCCCTACTTTCACCCCCACTCATCCATCCACACATCCCACCAACACCCACATACCACTACCCACCAAAATCCACACACCCCAACCCATCCAAACGCATACCCCCACCCACACACCCCCACCCACACTTATCCCCACACTCACACACATCCTCCACATACAGACACATACAAAATGTCTCACGTTAGTATTGAAACTAGTATGAAAAAACTCCCACACTTTACTCACACACATACACTGACACTTGTCATGAGCAGTCTCATAAAAATGTTAAACATGGAGAAAAATGTGTACATAAAATGTATGTGACGTAAAAATAGTGATGCTCTCTCTCTTTCTCTCTCTCTCTCTCTCTCTCTCTCACACACACACACATTCACTCTCCTGCTCATTCTTTCACTCTCACGCTCACTCGTTCTGTCTCTCATTCACACTCACTGACTCTCTCACTCAAACTACAGTAATGAACATGAGTTTATATTATGCATGATAAAATCAAATGGTATTTAACTGATAATATGACAGATGAGAATACACAAACATATGGATTCGCGTGTTACATACCATGCATGTTACATGACATGCATCTGCTCAGCTCTCTCTCTCTCTCTCTCTCTCTGTCTCTGTATTCTTTCATATACACACACTCACACACATGCGCGCGCTCACACACACACTAACACATCAACTCTCCCACTGTCTCACTCTCTAACACACAATCCTACACACACACACACACACACTCTCTCAATCACACTCTCTCACACATACACGTACACATGAACGCATGCACGCACACACACACTACCTCACTCACTCTCACACATACACGTACGAATGCATGCACTGACACATTCCCCCACCATTTCTCGCTCAATCACTCTCTCCACACACATGCATGCACACACGCATTCACTCTCTCCCTCTTTCTGACACTCTCTCTCTCTCTCTCTCTCTCTCGCTCCCACACGCACACACATATATAGTGAACAATTATAATGGACAATTATACTGAACAATTATACCAGTAAATGAATTATGGTGGCATATAGTCGGTATGGATTAAGTATTGAAAGAGTTTTCGGTTAAATGTGTAGGGACTCATTGGAGTTTTCAGATCTGGAGGCAGATGATTCCATAAGTGAGCACCAGAATAGGCAAAACATGTTTTGTATAGGTCCAATCTAGGCTTTGAGACATGTAACAAATTTAGGCGCTTGCTGTTCATTGCATTAGATTGAATCAGCGGCAGAAGATACTCTGGGGTATTTTGAGATATAATTTTATTCACTAATTTGGCTTTGTTGAAAAGGAAGCGCTTTTGTAGTGGTAGAAGTCTTAGAAGTCTTACAGCTACGAGAAGGTCTGTGACAATAATACAACATCACACTCTTGTACAGCTAAGAGAAGGTCAAGACAATAATACAACATCACATCCGTGTACAGCTATGAGAAGGTCAAGACAATAATATAACATCACACTTTCGTACAGCTAGGAGAAGGTCTGTGACAGTAATACATCATCAAATATTATCAGCCCCCCCCCCCCCCCCAACCAAGTCAACTTGTCCATGACTGGTGGTGTTTTGCAACTAGTTTTCTATGGGATGTGACAGCCAGCCTCACACCAACTCTCTATGGGATGTGACAGCCAGCCTCACACCAACTCTCTATGGGATGTGACAGCCAGCCTCACACCAACTCTCTATGGGATGTGACAGTCAGCCTCACACCAACTCTCTATGGGATGTGACAGTCAGCCTCACACCAACTCTCTATGGGATGTGACAGCCAGCCTCACACCAACTCTCTATGGGATGTGACAGCCAGCCTCACACCAACTCTCTATGGGATGTGACAGTCAGCCTCACACCAACTCTCTATGGGATGTGACAGCCAGCCTCACACCAACTCTCTATGGGATGTGACAGTCAGCCTCACACCAACACTCTGTAGTCTCCTCTTACAACAAGCATGGCAGGTCACAGTGGTACTATTCTTTGCTTCCATAAGAGCTGCAGTCACACATTTTAATTTAAAGTTTGTTTCTCCAGTAGTTATTTTTTTTCTCACGCTGCTGGATGCATGGAAGCAAATCATGGACAATTAGTTAGGAATTATGTGGAGGATGCGGAGATGTGGATATCTGTTGGGGTATCATTCTTGCACTCCGGCAAGTCCACAGATGCTCAGATCCTCCCCCAACATATACATCAGTGTCCGGTGGCTAGTGGTGCCAGTTCTGTGTTGGCTGATGAGGCCCCTCATTCTCACAATGTGTGTCTCTTGTCTGGCCGTGCCAATTCTTACTCCCGAGTCACTCAACCTAGACAACGTTGTGGACTCACTGAAGTCAAAGTCTTCCACTCTCTCTAAGGGCGGTAATAACAATGGCACAATCCATAGACTGACCATCTGCAGGGGACCCAGAGCCAGCAAGTTTATCAGCTCGTTCCATTATCCTCAACTCCTGCATTTCCCGGAGTGAAGATCAAAGCGACTTTATGGACAACAGACCTCCGCAGTGATTCAGTACAATGTCTACGTACAGAACCTGCCTTGATCTTTCGAATCATGCTCACTGAATCACTTAGTACACAAATGCTGGTATAATTCTGATTATGTGCTTTTAGAGAATTATGAGAAGACCATGGATGGATAGAAACTGCAATGAAGATATCTTGAAAGAAGTTGACTCCCAAAGAGAACTGGTTACTCACATCAGAAGATGATAGTCCATATTCTCTGAGCATGTCATGAGAAGGGGAGAGCTGGAGTTTGTCTTCAAACGGGAAGGTTGGCGGGGAAGAGAAGCAGGGGACCACTAAGAGAGAAGATGATGGACAGTTTGCTGTAATGGCATGGGGGAATATTAGTATTAGAAATGACCGGCAGAACATGAAACAGAAGACTGTGGACAGATATCAACACCAACGCCACACGGCGTGGACTGCAAGCAGAAGAAGATGTGTTTGGCAAATATGCCTAACTGGCATGCTCCCTTATTTTCCACTGTACAAATGGTGACCACATCTAGAAGCCACACTAACCTGTAATGGTATAAACTGCTGGATCACTGACGATGGTGTCGTCGCAGTGGACCCTACATGGTCAGCTGCCGTAGATGCTGGCAACTGACCGGCCGACACCGGGACAGCGTGTGACGGCAGAATCTGACAGTCTGACTGCAGATGCTGTCTTTGAATAAGCTAAAACAAATTTGTATCAATTAGTGTAGATAATTTACTAGAGGATGCTAAAATATGTGTAAGTTAGTGCGGTTAAATTACCCAAGATAAGAGATTTCTTACTTGGGACATGAGACCCTTGTATACCCCTTGAGGCATAGGTATAAGTTAGTGCGGATAATTACCCAAGATAAGAGATTTCTTACTCGCAACTAGTTTTCTAGTATGCACCCCTTGAGGCATAGGTATAAGTTAGTGTTATTAAATTGCCCAAGATAAGAGATTTCTTACTTGGGACATGAGACCCTTATGCACCCCTTGAGGCATATATATAAGTTAATGCGGTTAAATTACCCAAGATAAGAGATTTCTTACTTGGGACATGAGACCCTTATGCACCCCTTGAGGCATATGTATAAGTTAATGCGGTTAAATTACCCAAGATAAGAGATTTCTTACTTGGGACATGAGACCCTTATGCACCCCTTGAGGCATATGTATAAGTTAATGCGGTTAAATTACCCAAGATAAGAGATTTCTTACTTGGGACATGAGACCCTTATGCACCCCTTGAGGCATATATATAAGTTAATGCGGTTAAATTACCCAAGATAAGAGATTTCTTACTTGGGGCGTGAGACCCTTATGCACCCCTTGAGGCATATATATAAGTTAATGCGGTTAAATTACCCAAGATAAGAGATTTCTTACTTGGGACATGAGACCCTTATGCACCCCTTGAGGCATATGGTGCTAGTTCTATATTTATAGAGACCAATAAATACCCTGGGGTGGTGTAATCAATATCATGCCGCCCGTCTTTAATTTCTGAGACATTTCCTGACACCCATTTTAGGCTGGGTCAATTCTGGGAGCCTAGGTCAATATTTAAAATCTGCCTTGATATAAATTCAAATCCATGACCATCATGTCGGCAGACAAGAGATATTTCTGATCTGTTGCAGTTTTCCAAGGTAAGAGATTTCTTATCTGTTGCAGTTTCCCAAGATAAAAGATTTATTATCTGTTATAGTTTCCCAAGATAAGAGATTTATTATCTGTTGCAGTTTCCCAAGATAAGATCTTGCAGTTTCCCAAGATAAGATATTTCTTATCTGTTGCAGTTTCCCAAGATAAAAGAATTCTTATTTATTATACAAATAAGACTGGACAAAATCCACCTATTATGATTTATGGGAGAAGACTGAGCACTTATGAAGTTCTCTGAGTGTGCCATGAAGGTGATCCTAGACAAACTTAATCTTTGGTAGTAGAAGGATGCCAAGTCTTCTCAGACAAGGTCGAAAAACAGGAGATCCAAAGTACATGAAAGGCATGTTAAAAATGTTTTAGCAATTAAAAATAATAATGAACAAGCTGTATTGCACACTGCCTCAGCAAATGTAATCATGAGAAAACAAAGGAATATCCACAGTATGGTTGGGGTTTGGTGAGCCGTGTGTAGTCAGGTCTATGAGATTTAAAGTGTCTATGATCCCCCACGACCTCATCGGGTGTGGTGATGCAACAACTGTCTAGGTTATTGAAGACGTCAGCTATATCAGTCAGTTAGTCAGTTAATCAAAGCAGTCAGTCAGTTAATCAAAGCAGTCAGTCAGTTAATCACAGCAGTCAGTCATTTAATCAATCAGAGGTGATGCAAGAACTTTCTAGGTTATGTCAAATGCCAGCCATGTCAGTCAGTTAATCACTCAGTCAGTCAGTTAATCAAAGCAGTCAGTCAGTTAATCAGCAAGGGTGGTGATACAACAACTTTTTAGGTTATGGAAGACGTCAGTCAGTTAATCACTCAGTCAGTCATTAATCAAAGCAGTCAGTCAGTTAATCAATCAGCAAGGGTGGTGATACAACCTGTTAGGTTATGGAAGATGTCAGTCAGTTAATCACTCAGTTATAGCAGTCTTATTCTTCTCATTTGCTGTTCTAGTAATGTCTACACAAGATCTGGTTTGTTAGGATGGAGGTCAGTCCATGGCATTAGTCAGTCAGTCGGACAATCAGCCTGACAAGCAATGAAACAGTCAGTCAGTCATACAAACTAACAGTCAATCAAACAGACTGTCAATCAGTCAGTCGGCCAGAGAGACAGACTGCCAGACATTCAATCATGGCAGTCAGTCAGTAATGATAAAATCTGCCACAGTTTAGATTTTCCCTCCAAAAGCAACACAAAAAGTCTGCCTCTAAAAACTCAAGCAAACAAAACAAACATTCACAATGTCTGACCCCTGGCTTACCTCCGGCCTATAATTCAACATGTGCTGACCAATGCTCTGTTGAGAATACTGCTGCTGTTGTTGATGGTGGAGTTGCTGCAGCTTCTGGTGCTGTTGCTGCTGCTGTAACAGCTGGTGTAGATTCACGGGTGGCGGCGGCTGGTTAATGAAGTGCTGGGGGGTGAGGAGCAGTGGGGCACTCACTGGTGGCCGCAGCGGTAGGGCAGTCGGAGCCGGGCCTGGTGGGAGCGTGAAGATTGATCATTCAAAACAATGTGTACCCTTGGTGAATTTAAACGTACGCCGCCACAAACAATAGGATTCTAGTATACAACATACCTGTGGTTCCAATATACAACAGACCCAGTATTCCAATATACAACATTAAAAGTCTCAGTCTTAAAAGTCGAGAGGATTGACTCCATTGCACTGGGTTATATCCCATATGGCTTGGTCTCTTTCCGCAGGGCAGCCTGCCGAAAGCGTCGCACAAAGCACAAACTCCGTAGCTTCAGCGACGACCCCCAGGAGTCTCCGAGAAAAATGCACCCGTGAACCGAAGGACGTGGCCCGGAATTGAACCCGCAACCTTTGGAGCGAGAGGCAGGCGGCTTGACCACTTCGTCAGGGAGACTCCCTAATTATACAACATACCCATTATTCCAATACACAACATACCTGTGATTCCAATATGCAACATACCCAGTATCCCAATATAAAACATACCCAGTATTCCAATACACAACATACCTGTGATTCCAATATGCAACATACCCAGTATCCCAATATAAAACATACCCAGTATTCTAATACACAATATACCTGTGATTCCAATATGCAACATACCCAGTATCCCAATACACAATATACCTGTGATTCCAATATGCAACATACCCAGTATTCCAATACACAATATACCTGTGATTCCAATATGCAACATACCCAGTATTCCAATACACAATATACCTGTGATTCCAATATGCAACATACCCAGTATTCCAATACACAATATACCTGTGATTCCAATATGTAACATACCCAGTATTCCAATACACAATATACCTGTGATTCCAATATGCAAAATACCCAGTATCCCAATATAAAACATACTCAGTATTCCAATATGCAACATACCTGTGATTCCAATAGGGCTAAACGCAGAATTGGCAGAAAAGAAGCGGTTAGCATTTGACCTCTGTGCACCAGGCTGGTAGCCAACGGTCAATGGGTGGCTGGTGTTTGGCCGAGCATTCTGGGAAACACAAACAAATACCGAATGAGAGAAGGAACTGTGATGTCACTTGCCACAGAGAAACACAGGGAGTGGAAACTTTATCATATTGTTTTTAAACAAATACAACACTGGAGTGGGAAGTTGCTGCATTTTGCAGAATAAAAATAAAAACATATAGCAATCATCATTATTATGTGACCTGCTAGCTGGCAAACATGTTTATGCATCTCCACAGATGTTAGTCATTGGTGTTCTGGATCAACTCCACTGATGATATTCCTCCATGCCACTGTTTCAGCCCATCCAGCATCATTTCTCTTGGTCTTTGGTGTTCTGGAACAACAGATCAACTCCACTGATGATATTCCTCCACGCCACTGTTTCAGTCCATCCAGCATCATTTCTCTTGGTCTTTGGTGTTCTGGAACAACAGATCAACTCCGCTGATGATATTCCTCCACACCACTGTTTCAGTCCATCCAGCATCATTTCTCTTGGTCTTTGGTGTTCTGGAACAACAGATCAACTCCGCTGATGATATTCCTCCACACCACTGTTTCAGTCCATCCAGCATCATTTCTCTTGGTCTTTGGTGTTCTGGAACAACAGATCAACTCCACTGATGATAGTCCTCCACACCACTGTTTCAGTCCATCCAGCATCATTTCTCTTGGTCTGCCCCTGCCTCTTCAACCACAGATCTTCCAGTTGTCACAATGTTTTCCAATGTCTCTGTTCTCATTTTATTACCAAAGAAAGTTGTTTGTCACATTCTTATATTTTTAGACAGTGTTCTACTTTCATTAGCCTCTTCCAGGCAATCATTACAGTCATCACAATGTTTTCTAATTTCTCTTTTCTCCTTACATTACCAAAGAACATTCTCTGCATCATTTTCATATTTTTTCTTCTTCTTTCTTTCACATATTTTCATAGTGTGTTTGCGTGGCATCCTGATAGTTGTGGTTCATCTCCAGGCTGGTTGCCTCCATCATCAGCACATTTCTTTTGCTAAGGTAAACTGTGGTCTGGCCCGAGTTTAGATATGTATGTATGTACACACATTTCTGCGCAAGTAATTATGTATCTAGATCAGCAACATCGTCTCTTCTCCTCATGTAACTAGACAACAAAACTACAACACTGTATGAACAATGTCCGTCTGACACACTGCCTTGACCATAGAAGTCTTTTCATAACAATCAAATCCTCCGAAGTTGGAGAGGGTCTATCTGCACGGCGAGGAACCAAAGCCAGACATGGGACAACAGATACTCACGCAAACCTAAGGTCCTGTATGACATCACACTGATGTTGGACAACAGGATGTCTTCATCCAGCATACAGGACTTCACGCCGGAGTTCACAGCCAGCAAACACAAGCAAGCAAGCATAACAATCAAAAAGCAAAGACTCTCATGTCGTGGTGTGGTCACACTATAAGGTCTTATCATTATCACCACATGCCTTAACAAACGTGGCATGGGAGTTCATGTCTCTCTACAGATCTTGGTCTTTGGTGCTCTGGATCAACTCTGCTGATGATATTTCTCCAAGCTACCGTCTCAGTCCATTCATCACCACTTCTCTTTGTCTGCCTTTTTCCCCAATGATCTTTCCAGTTGTCATGATATTTTCCAATGCCTCTCTTCTCATCACATGACCAAAGAAAGCTGTTTGTCTCTTTCTTATTGTTGTATATAATGTTCTAGTTTCATTAGTCTCTGTCAGAGAATCGTTGTTAGTTACTCTGGCAGTCCATGGTATTCGCAACATTCATCTCAGGAACCACATCTCCGTTGCTTCCCAGGTTTTCCTAATCTGCTCAACAACATTCCATGATTCACCACCATAAAACAAAACAGGTTCTATATAACGTTTCAGCACTCTCTTTCTTACATTCAGTGACAGCAACTTATTGCATAAGACACTTTTTATTTTCTGGAATGCATATTTTGCTTGACCTATTCAGCTCTTTCGTAATCCCGCATACTGCATTTGAAACACAGCTGTGGGCAATTTGGCAGCAGACCACCATGTGTTGGGTATTTTATCAAATGGTATGAGTGCCGGTCGTTCAGAAAGCAATGGCAAACAACTGAATATAAACTTGCCAAGAGATCACAAACAACCAAAAGAGGCTGGAGTTAACTGCCACGTCTTGTAAAGGATATGCAACTAACTGAACTTTTTTCTGCACTTGTGCATCTCCCATCTGATGCTACGACTGCCCCTAGGTCACAAAGGAGAATTCAACATATTTCCCATTAAAGTTCAAGTCACTTACCAAACATAATATGGCCATGCCAGCAGCACTTTTCGCAGCTTCTTCTTTTGTGCGACACTGTGAGCCTTCATAACGTTGTCCGTTTGGTAGAATGACATTAGCAATGTAGGCATTCTAATAGGAAAACAGTGGAGATTGTCAACTGTGGTATGTCAAGGTCATTCGACAGCCCGAGATGCAAACTGATACCACAGTAATTCTAAACTATCAGATTTCTTTGTTTATACAACAATGGTTGAGCTATTCAAATTGCAGCTGCTTCAGCATATTTTAACATTAATCCATTTTGTGGTTAAACATGTGAAAAGAGCTGTCTCTGTGGGGCTGACATGATAGTTTAAAATTACTGTGGTAGTCAAGTTTAAGTGACCGTGGCAATATGTGTGTCGTATATTTCAGCTTTCATTGTTTGCTTTCGTTTTATGTTGAGTGGCGTCTGCTGTAGGCACCTGACAACAAGAAAGTGTCCTGAAGAAGCTTTCCTATAATGGGACTGTGATGTGATCAGCACACTGTGTAGGCCTGAATGCATGGAGGAATTGGTGGCTAATCTCTTCCTCACTTAGCAGGCGACAAAACCAGGTGTCGAACACTCAACCGACCATGCTTATGACATTGCCACAGTTCCCTATCAACTTTGCTGATGAGCCTGCTGCACCTGCCCAGATGCAGCGAAATATGTCAGGCACTAAACTGTGCAACCTTTGGTTTGTGCAACGGACATTAACCAAAACCAGCACAAGAATGAAATCAGCATTCACTAGCCATGTGGTCAGCATGGTTGAATGGATAAAAACACTCACTTTTACTCTTCTGGTGTGCTGATGGCAAGATACCGAGTTCAACTCCTACACCATTCAGTTGGACTGAAATGTTCACTTCCCATCCTTGACTTGGGGATGTAAATTACAAGTACATCTAAAGTCAAAGGTGAGGGACACTGGTAATATGGGAAGCTGAACCACATGCAAATATCAGTCCAGCGTGGACTACACTGGAGTTCAAAGTGAGCAAATGAATATAAAAAAACAATGGGCAATGTCACGAGATGAGAAAAATGAACATAATTTGATACAAGTTTGATGTAAGGTTAGAGTGAGGGCTAGAGTTAAGTTTTCATAAGAGGTTAGCTTAGAGTTAAGAGTTAAGAGTAAGTGTTTAGGTTTTCACCAGGGTTTGGCTTAAGGTTAGAGTGTGTGTTTACATGTAGACATGGGTTTCGCTAAAATGTTGAGCTAGGCTAGTTAGGTCTGGGTGTAAAGACATACTAGGGTTAGGGTTATATTTAAAGTGAGGTGTGGGTGTAAAGTCAGACTAGGGTTAGGGTTATATTTAAAGTGAGGTGTAGGTGTAAAGACATACTAGAGTTAGGGTTATATTTAAAGTGAGGTGTGGGTGTAAAGTCAGACTAGAGTTAGGGTTATATTTAAAGTGAGGTGTAGGTGTAAAGTAAGACTAGGGTTAGGGTTATATTTAAAGTGAGGTGTAGGTGTAAAGTAAGACTAGGGTTAGGGTTATAGTTAGTTAGATCTGGGTGTAAAGTCAGGCTAGGGTTATGGTTATATTTACCATTAGGTTTGAGCCCAAGGTATCACTTGGTTTAATATTAGATTTAAAGCCAGGCTCGGGCTAATGTTAGCACTTTGAGCATGGTCAGACAAGAGATGGACGTCAGCTTTCCATGTTTGCTGCGTGAGGTAAAGACTGGTCATCTATCCCTCCGTGCAACAAAGCTTACAAAATATGATGGATCTAACACTTCACATACCCATAACTGGCTCCTGATACTGGACATTTAACAAAAATTAGCACCAGGGTTAGTGTCGGGGAGACACAAAAAAGGAATTTCATGGAATGGGCCTCAATTAGCACTTGGGTTAGTGTCGGGGAGACACAAAAAAGGAATTTCATGGAATGGGCCTCAATTAGCACTAGGGTTAGTGTCGGGGAGACACAAAAAAGGAATTTCATGGAATGGGCCTCAATTAGCACTTGGGTTAGTGTGGGGAGACACAAAAAAGGAATTTCATGGAATGGACCTCAATTAGTACTAGGGTTAGTGTCGGGGAGACACAAAAAAGGAATTTCATGGAATGGGCCTCAATTAGCACTAGGGTTAGTGTCGGGGAGACACAAAAAAGGAATTTCATGGAATGGACCTCAATTAGCACTAAGGTTAGTGTCAGGGAGACACAAAAAAGGAATTTCATGGAATGGACCTCAATTAGCACTAGGGTTAGTGTCAGGGAGACACAAAAAAGGAATTTCATGGAATGGGCCTCAATTAGCACTAAGATTAGTGTCGGGGACAAGCAAAGAAGGGATTTCATGGAATGGGCCTAAATGTGTCCATGCCATGAAATGAGTAATTGTATGATGAAGGTGTAGCACATTTACCCTTTATGTATGACAAGTACCCACCTGCTTGGGCTGGAGCTTGTAATCATACTGTGGGGGGCCAACGTTCAAGGTATTCTTGCAGTATGCCTCCAATTCCATCGTTGTGTCTCTACAAAGATTGCAAACACTGACAATTAATGGTGACATATGATTACTATTGTCACAGTATCAGGATCTTGAATTGGAAACAAATAGGTATATTAAGCTCCCGCGAGAAGAAACGTACTAAACACAAACACGTAGCACATACCTTACAAGGAGATCCATCGTATACCGGAATACAGGTGAAAATCCAAAATCAGAAGTAATCAATAAATATATAAAATGAATAATAAAATAAAATACACACAAAAGCGTACAGCATCCTGTGTGTCGTATTGTACGCTTTTGAGTGTATTTTATTTTATTATTCATTTTATATATTTATTGATTACTTCTGATTTTGGATTTTCACCTGTATTCCGGTATACGATGGATCTCCTTGTAAGGTATGTTTCTTCTCGCGGGAGCTTAATATACTTATTTGTTTCCAATTCATATCGTTATATCCTGCTGCAGCCGCTGCTTTTTCTTCTATTCCTCAGGATCTTGGAGCAGTTCTTTGTGGTACGGCCTGTGCAGTTTGGCCAGCGTTCAAAGTATCATCACGCCTTTCCACAGATGTTTAGTTTCAGTACCAGTTTTGCAAACCCCCACTGGTTTCTGAGCTCTGAGAGGGGAATGAAGGTTCCACAACACATTCTCGGTGCAGATGGTACTTCAGTATTGGGTTGGGAGGAAACCCTATACACCAACCTCACTCCGATAGCTGCACTCCATCCAGCTAACCAACCAAACAGCCAGCCAGCTAACTAACCAACCAAACAGCCAGCCAGCTAACTAACCAACGAACGAACGAACAAATTTTTTATTTTAAAAGGGGTAACAAATTGGGCGCGCAGGCCCGTCTTACATTCAGCCCTTTCAATCACTCATCTTTCATTCATCAAATGTGCATGTTACATTTACATAGGGAAAAAAACATTATCAAATGGATTTTGTAAGCATAAACAATGCACATTACGAATGATGCATTCACATGGGGAAAAAAAATATTGTCAAATGAAAGTTGTAAACATAAACAGTGCATATTGCAATGTGTACCAGCCAGCCAGCCAGCCAGCTAACTAACCAATCGCCAGCCAGCCAGCCAGCTAACTAACCAATCAAACAGCCATCCAGCTAACTAACCAACCAAACAGCCAGCCAGCTAACTAACCAACCAAACAGCTAGCCAGCCAGCTAACTAACCAATCGCCAGTCAGCCAGCTAACTAACCAATCAAACAGCCATCCAGCTAACTAACCAACCAAACAGCCAGCCAGCTAACTAACCAAACAAACAGCCAGCCAGCTAAATAACCAACCAAACAGCCAGCCAGCCAGCTAACTAACCAACCAAACAGCCAGCCAGCCAACTAACCAACCGAACAGCCAGTCAGCTAACTAACCAACCAAACAGCCAGCCAGCTAACTAACCAACCAAACAGCCAGCCAGCTAATTAACCAACAAAACAGCCAGCCAGCTAACTACCAACCAAACAGCTAACTAACCAACCAAACAGCCAGCCAGCCAACTAACTAACCAACCAAACAGCCAGCCAGCCAACTAACCAACCAAACAGCCAACTAACCAACCGAACAGCCAGCCAGCTAACCAACCAACCATAAGTAAATGTCATGGTAATTCCATATCAGATACTACTGTAGGGAAAGTGTGAGGCTTTAACATAATACTTCTTCTTCTTCTTCTTCTTCAGCTTTCCGAGCCATTGAGGTTCTTTGCTGCAAATACAATCCGTCTCCATTCGTCTCTCTGGTGGACCTTCTCTTGCCAGTCGTTGATTCCAAGTGCTTGTAGGTCTGTACATGTATTATCTCTCCACCGTCTTCTTGGTCTACCTCGGGGTCTACGGTCATTTATTTCCTGAGTGTAAGCGAGTTTTGTTTCCCTATTATCTTCCATTCTTTCTATATGCCCCAGCCATTGTAGTCTATTAGCCTTCATGATACCAGTGATTAGCGGGGACTTAAACAGATCATAAATGTCTTTGTTACTTCTTCTTTTCCACTCTCCACTTTGTGTATCCCTAATGGGTCCAAAGATGCGTCTTAAAATTTTGTTCTCAAAGGTTTGTAACAAGGCTTCGTCTCCTTTCGTTGTACTCCAGGTTTCAGAGCCATACAGCACAACTGATCTGATCAGTGTTTTGTATATTGTGATTTTGGTGTTATGAGATAGCGCCTTTGATTTTAGTAGATGTTGTAGTGCATAGTATATCTTATTTCCAGAGTTGATTCTAGTTTGTATTTCTTCCCTTATGATGTTGGAGCAGTTGAAGATTGTACCCAGGTATTTGTATGTTTCCGTTCTTTTAATGGTCATATTATCTATTTGTATGTGGCCAGAGTTTTTAGCCATTCTGTCTCTTGAAATTACCATATATTCTGTCTTATCTTGGTTGATAACCAGCCCCATCTGTTGGGCTTTTTCCTTTAAGTGAGTCAATATTTCCAATGTCTTTTGTTCACTTTGCCCTATAATATCTATATCATCTGCATAACCAAGCAGCTTGGATGTTCCTCCAATATCACATTCCTCCTTTATCTTCCTTACAACTTTCTCTAGAGCCAGATTGAAGGGTAGCGGCGATAGTGCATCACCCTGTTTCAAGCCAGATGTTTAACATAATACTAGTTTAGTTAATTTATTTTAGTCGGTAGATCAACATCATGGCACATAGGTAACCCATAAGCGCTCCATTCTACTCCTAACTCATGCCTGAGTCCGGAGAATTTCAGCTCAGTACACAAACTCTGTAGCACCGGCGAGGATCCTGAAATACTTTGGGAAGATTTTTAACTCAAAATTGTAGCCTATACTAGGCCATGTAATATAAAGCTGAATGACCTGCTCCCTTCCTCACCACCTTTAATATAAGGCTGAATGACCTGCTCCCTTCCTCACCACCTTTAATATAAGGCTGAATGACCTGCTCCCTTCCTCACCACCTTTAATATAAGGCTGAATGACCTGCTCCCTTCCTCACCACCTTTAATGTAAGGCTGAATGACCTGCTCCCTTCCTCACCACCTTTAATATAAGGCTGAATGACCTGCTCCCTTCCTCACCACCTTTAATATAAGGCTGAATGACCTGCTCCCTTCCTCACCACCTTTAATATAAAGCTGAATGACCTGCTCCCTTCCTCACCACTTTTAATATAAGGCTGAATGACCTGCCCCCTTCCTCATCACCTTTAATATAAGGCTGAATGACCTGCTCCCTTCCTCACCACCTTTAATATAAGGCTGAATGACCTGCTCCCTTCCTCACCACCTGTAATATAAGGCTGAATGACCTGCTCCCTTCCTCACCACCTTTAATATAAGGCTGAATGACCTGCTCCCTTCCTCACCACCTTTAATATAAGGCTGAATGACCTGCTCCCTTCATCACCCCCTTTAATATAAGGCTGAATGACCTGCTCCCTTCCTCACCACCTTTAATATAAGGCTGAATGACCTGCTCCCTTCCTCACCACCTTTAATATAAGGCTGAATGACCTGCTCCCTTCCTCACCACCTTTAATATAAGGCTGAATGACCTGCTCCCTTCCTCACCACCTTTAATATAAAGCTGAATGACCTGCTCCCTTCCTCACCACTTTTAATATAAGGCTGAATGACCTGCCCCCTTCCTCATCACCTTTAATATAAGGCTGAATGACCTGCTCCCTTCCTCACCACCTTTAATATAAGGCTGAATGACCTGCTCCCTTCCTCACCACCTGTAATATAAGGCTGAATGACCTGCTCCCTTCCTCACCACCTTTAATATAAGGCTGAATGACCTGCTCCCTTCCTCACCACCTTTAATATAAGGCTGAATGACCTGTTCCCTTCATCACCCCCTTTAATATAAGGCTGAATGACCTGCTCCCTTCCTCACCCCCTTTAATATAAGGCTGAATGACCTGCCCCCTTCCTCACCACCTTTAATATAAGGCTGAATGACCTGCTCCCTTCCTCACCACCTTTAATATAAGGCTGAATGACCTGTTCCCTTCCTCACCACCTGTAATGCCCAGAAAAACCTCGGGTAACAATTTATGATGGTAAGCTGAATCCTGAATGCAGTAATATTCTGACCCACTTAATACAGTGCCACTCTGAATAGCAACAAGTATTCAGCAAATGTTGGAGATTGAATTGTGTTCATAGACGGGTGCACTTATCGTGACATCACTATAGTTCTTCATTCAATAGTGCTCATCATCATCTAGTGCCATATCAGCAGTGAAAGTTGGCAATAATTGGAAGGGGGGAGAGAATAAAAGAGGGAGGAGGAGGAAAAGAAGAAGTTACAGCTGAGTAAGATCCAGTGGTTCTCGCCGCATCTGTAACGTACGGGGTATGTGAAGGGGTTGAAAGCAATGGCAAACTACTGAGCATAATCTTGCCTAGTACATCAACAGCAGCTGAAAAATGCTGATTTTGAATGCAACAACCTGTAAGGGATATGAAAAAAAAAAAAGATCCAGCAACTTTTATTCCAAAAGCAGCTACTAACTATATCTGTTTCTCCTGCCTGTTACCAAGCTAGGCCCAGAAAGTCCTGTCTGTTGTTATCAATGTCTTTCAATTTCAATAACTTCTGTACCGCCATCTTTAATGTCCTGTAGTATTATCTTTCTTGTATTTGGCCTACCTGTTCTCGTTAGACCTGACAGCACCAGAAAGTGTTTGCTGCTGCTGCTGCTGTTGTTGTTGGTGAATCTTCGCTCCCTGTTTCTGCTGATGTTTGTTGGCTGAAAACCAAAATAAAAAAAAGGCATGTTTCATTTGTCTTTGGTCTGCAAACAGTTTTAACCATAATCAAATGGTGTCGTTTATCTTTGGTTTGAAAACAGTTTTAACTATAACCAAATGGTGTCATTTGTCTTTGGTTTGCAAAGTTTTAACCATTTTTTTGTTTACATATTGTTTTGCCATCTTCATTTCCTCTCTATCTTTTAATATGCAAACACAAGTATGAAACATTATTTTCTAAGTTAAAAGCTCAGAATAATATTTCTAATATTCCTAACCAGGTGTTTTCAAAAATTACAAAACAGCCATTTTCTTATTCTTATCGGTTTCTTCTGCATTCGATATATATTTTAATCATTGGCCGGTATTTGCATTGCGTTTGTTTACAGCACACGTATGATCTTGCAGATTTCAGTCGACACATCATATTTCTTCCTGGTATTTGTTATCTGGGTTAGCCTTCCCAGGTTAATTCATCAGACATTCTATGATCTCAGTGTGGTAAATGAGGCCGGAGTAGCTGACAGTTTAATGGGTTCTTCAATTTTAATTCACCGCAAACAAAGGGAATTCCAGGGCACACGTCATATCCTGGAGTCCCCTTATTCGCGCTGTATCTCGGTGTGCATGACCTTGACCGGAATAACGTTGTCGGTGTGCAGCAAATGGTTTAGTTATGTGTGTGAGTTGACCTGAATATTTCAGTGGTTGTATACTCTTGTGCACACTTAGGGGCTGTTATTGTGTGCTAATTTGTGACCCTGAAAGGGGCCCGTTCCGGTTAGGGTTAGGGTTAGGGTTACACACACTGTGTTACCGTTCGTCACTCCTTTTTTGCGCCATGTCACGCACTGAAAAAAACTTTAATTGAACGGAGATCCCCCGCCAGTGCTATATATAGCTGCTAACTACGCTATACATAGCTGCTAAAGCTAAATATAGCCTCGTTACGTCTGTTGCGGTGAATTAAAATTGAAGTACCATTTAATGCACTGATAACTTTCTCTGATTACCAAAGCATGGTGAGTTCATTTCACATTTTGATCAGTTGGACTAAAATGTTGGCTTCTCATCATTGACTTGGGGACGTAAATTACAAGAACCTCAGAAGTCAGAGTTGATTCGCCTGATAGCAAGGGACACTGGTATTAGGGAAAGCTAACCCTCAAGCATAATCAATCCAGTGTACTTACCACGTGTAACTAGTTTGAGCATTATGATTGAATTCAAAAGCAAGCAAATGCACACACACACACACAAAAACAAGTGTGGCAATGTCATCTGCATCTGTTCCATCCACAGGGGATGCATCCAACAAGCCCACGCAGAACTACCACCAGCTTGCCATACAGCCTGCAAGAGAAGGCAGGGGATGACGCCTGGGCATTGACCACCATTCCAGAAGGCATACATTAGTGCAGAGTTAGCACATGAAACTCTGGTACGGGCTCACGCAAGGAATCTTCACGCCCTGAACTGTTCCTCCACTCCATCATGGGCTGTGCCTATAAAGACCACTAGGATGCAGTTCCTGGACTCTCTAAGACTGTGATGGCTTACTGACCTCACTTCTGTATATTGAGTCTCTTGCTCATCGTGGGCTGTGACTAAAGAGACCACAAGGTTCCTGGACTCTCTAGGATTTTGATGGCTTCCTAGAAAAGAACCAAGAGATCTCAGATTTTATGGTACCAATTTTAGGGGTGGATTGACCTGGTACCTAAGTCAAATTTAAGAATCTGCCTCAAGGAGGATTCAAACACGTGAACACCAGACAAGTATGCTGGCTACTGCACTACTCGAGGGGGATTAAAACATGTGATCACCAGACAAGTATGCTAGTTACTGCACTACTCGAGGAGGATTCAAACACGTGATCACCAGACAAGTATGCTAGCTACTGCACTACTCGAGGGGGATTAAAACATGTGATCACCAGACAAGTATGCTAGCTACTGCACTACTCGAGGGGGATTAAAACATGTGATCACCAGACAAGTATGCTAGCTACTGCACTACTGCGAGACCCTAATGCTATCTGATCATCGTTAATAGCAATTGGGAGTCACTGTATATAGCGGCTAGATGCTCACCTGCTGTACTCGTAGTCTAGAGCTCGATCTGCATCAGGAGGGTTTCAAATTTAAAAATAAATTGGACCCAGTCTCCCAGCCCAAACTGGGTACCAGGAAATGGCTTGGGAAGAAAAGGCGGCTGGCATGACACCCACCACATCACCCACTGAATCAACCCACCACATCACCCACTGAATCAACCCACCACATTACCCACTGAATCAACCCATCACATCATCCACTGAATCAACCCACCACATCTCCCACTGAATCAACCCACCACATTACCCACTGAATGCCATACGGTCTATACAATTATGAGTCTTTCTCCATATGCCCACTGTGCCATAAGCATGTATAAGGTACCTACTTTTTATCGCCAATTTCTCATAAGAGAGATACAACTTTACTATCACATAAGAGAGATACAACTTTACTATCACATAAAAGAGATACAACTTTATTATCACATAAGAGAGATACATTTTGACTATCACATAAGTGAGATACAACTTTACTATAACATAAGAAAGATACAACTTTACTCTCCCTGAGACAGATAACTGCAACTTAAAAGCAACCTGCTGCTGAGATGAAAGGTGTCAAGAATTCCATTTCTAATTTCCAGTGACAAGGATGTCAGCAGTTTACCTTCTTCAAACAGCTCTTGCAATGATAGCTGTCGCCCATATGCAGGTACTGGGGATCTTCCCGTCTGCGACCCAGTTCCACCATCACCATGATCTCGGATTTCCTCAATGTGTGAAACCGGGACTGCACCCATGAGAAGTGGTGCTGCAGGAGACATGGCTGTTGGCGAAGCAGACATGAGACTGGTTCCAGCAGGGGACTCTACTCCTATCTTTAACAACTGCTTCAGAGCTGCATCAGCCTGAGTTAGAAACAAGAAATCTGTCAATATTTAACTTCTCAATTTCTATTTGCTCCGATGTGAAATTTGCTGTCCTTTTTTAAATTAAACTTTTCACTTGCTTATGGTATTGAAAATTTTTTTTTTTTTTAGCATTAAAGCTCAGAATTCAAAAGCAATGCCACGACTTACTTGTAGCTAACAACAACATATGCTAGATTTTTAAAAAGTCGCTTAAAAGTCGACAGGGTTGACTTAATTGCACTGGGTTTTATCCCATATGGCTCAGTCTCTTTCCGCAACTTGGAAAGGTCGCACAAAGCACGAACTCCGTAGCTCTAGCGATGACCCACAGGAGTCTCCAAAAAATTTCACCCGTGAACCGAAGGGCGCGGTCCAGAATCGAACCCACAACCTTCAGAGCCCGAGTCAAACAGCTTGACCACTTCGCCATGGAGACTCGCTGCATCACATGCTAGATGACCAAGTTTTACAAGCAAATAGAATTATACAAGTAATACAGGATGGCAGAGTTATACAGACATGGTGACCAAACTAAATACAAGGAGGCAGAGTTATTCAAGGTAGCCAAATTATACAAGGTTTCCGAATTATACAAGGTTTCTGAATTATACATGGTAGCTGAACTATACAAGGTTTCTGAATTATACAAGGTTTCTGAATTATACAAGGTTTCCGAATTATACAAGGTTTCTGAATTATACATGGTAGCTGAACTATACAAGGTTTCTGAATTATACAAGGTTTCTGAATTATACAAGGTTTCCGAATTATACAAGGTTTCTGAATTATACATGGTAGCTGAACTATACAAGGTTTCTGAATTATAAATGGCAGCTGAACTATACAAGGTTTCTGAATTATACAAGGTTTCTGAATTATAAATGGCAGCTGAACTATACAAGGTTTCTGAATTATACAAGGTTTCTGAATTATAAAAGGTTCTGAGTTATACATGGTAGCTGAATTATACAAGGTTTTGAGTTATACATGGTAGCTGAATAATACAAGGTTTCGAGTTATACATGGTAGCTGAATAATACAAGGTTTCGAGTTATACATGGTAGCTGAATAATACAAGGTTTCGAGTTATACATGGTAGCTGAATAATACAAGGTTTCGAGTTATACATACATGGTAGCTGAATAATACAAGGTTTTGAGTTATACATGGTAGTTGAATAATACAAGGTTTCAAGTTATACATGGTAGCTGAATTATACAAGGTTTCGAGTTATACATACATGGTAGCTGAATAATACAGGTTTCGAGTTATACACAGTAGCTGAATAATACAAGGTTTCAAGTTATACATGGTAGCTGAATTATACAAGGCTTCGAGTTATACATGGTAGCTGAATTATACAAGGTTTCTGAATTATACATGGTAACTGAATTATAGAAGGTTTCTGAATTATACAAGGTTTCTGAATTATACAAGGTTTCGGAATTATACAAGGTTTCTGAATTATGCATGGTAGCTGAACTATACAAGGTTTCTGAATTATACATGGTAACTGAATTATAGAAGGTTTCTGAATTATACAAGGTTTCTGAATTATACAAGGTTTCTGAATTATACAAGGTTTCGGAATTATACAAGGTTTCTGAATTATGCATGGTTTCTGAATTATACAAGGTTCCTGAATTATACATGGTAGCTGAATTATACATGGTAGCTGAATTATACATGGTAGCTGAATTATACATGGTAGCTGAATTATACAAGGTTTCCGATTTATACAAGATAGCCGAATTATACTTGGTCTTGGAATTATACTTGGTAACTGAATTATACAAGGTTTCCGAGTTATATATGGTAGCTGAATTATACAAGGTTTCTGAATTATACATGGTAGCTGAATTATACAAGGTTCCTGAATTATACATGGTAGCTGAATTATACATGGTAGCTGAACTATACAAGGTTTCTGAATTATACATGGTAGCTGAATTATACATGGTAGCTGAATTATACAAGGTTTCTGAATTATACATGGTAGCTGAACTATACAAGGTTTCTGAATTATACATGGTAGCTGAATTATTCAAGGTTTCTGAATTATACATGGTAGCTGAACTATACAAGGTTTCTGAATTATACATGGTAGCTGAATTATACATGGTAGCTGAATTATACATGGTAGCTGAATTATACATGGTAGCTGAATTATACATGGTAGCTGAATTATACATGGTAGCTGAATTATACATGGTAGCTGAATTATACATGGTAGCTGAATTATACATGGTAGCTGAATTATACATGGTAGCTGAATTATACATGGTAGCTGAATTATACATGGTAGCTGAATTATACATGGTAGCTGAATTATACATGGTAGCTGAATTATACATGGTAGCTGAATTATACATGGTAGCTGAATTATACAAGATTTCCAATTTATACAAGGTAGCTGAATTATACTTGGTTTTGGAATTATACTTGGTAGCTGAATTATATAAGGTTTCTGAATTATACATGGTAGCTGAACTATACAAGGTTTCTGAATTATACATGGTAGCTGAATTATACATGGTAGCTGAATTATACATGGTAGCTGAATTATACATGGTAGCTGAATTATACATGGTAGCTGAATTATACATGGTAGCTGAATTATACATGGTAGCTGAATTATACATGGTAGCTGAATTATACATGGTAGCTGAATTATACATGGTAGCTGAATTATACATGGTAGCTGAATTATACATGGTAGCTGAATTATACATGGTAGCTGAATTATACATGGTAGCTGAATTATACATGGTAGCTGAATTATACATGGTAGCTGAATTATACATGGTAGCTGAATTATACATGGTAGCTGAACTATACAAGGTTTCTGAATTATACATGGTAGCTGAATTATACATGGTAGCTGAATTATACATGGTAGCTGAATTATACATGGTAGCTGAATTATACATGGTAGCTGAATTATACATGGTAGCTGAATTATACATGGTAGCTGAATTATACATGGTAGCCGAATTATACATGGTAGCTGAATTATACATGGTAGCTGAATTATACATGGTAGCTGAATTATACATGGTAGCTGAATTATACATGGTAGCTGAATTATACATGGTAGCTGAATTATACATGGTAGCTGAATTATACATGGTAGCCGAATTATACATGGTAGCTGAATTATACATGGTAGCTGAATTATACATGGTAGCTGAATTATACATGGTAGCCGAATTATACATGGTAGCTGAATTATACAAGGTTTCCAATTTATACAAGGTAGCTGAATTATACTTGGTTTTGGAATTATACTTGGTATCTGAATTATATAAGGTTTCTGAGTTATACATGGTAGCCAAACCAAGCAAGGTGACTTGAGTTAGGCATAGCAACTGAGCTAGAAGATGTTGAGAGATACAGAACTCTATAAGCATACTCAAGAAACAAAACACTGACCTGAGATTTGATGTCTGAGGATGCTGGAGCAGCAGATAAAGTTGATGCCTGAGCAGTTCTGTCTAAGACTCCTCCCCCCGCTCCTCGCGCAACTTCTTCATTCTGCTGGAGCTGTCAATACCATGTGAAACATCAGCAGTAATAACCACCACCTTGTGTGTGTGTGAGTGTATCTGTGTGTGTGTATGTATGCGTGTACATGTGAGTGAGTGTGTGTGAGTCTGTGTAAGTGTGAGAGTGTGTGTATTTAAGATATATATATATATATATAAATGGGAAGGGGGGGGGGGGGAGGGGGGGGGGAGAGGGGGGGGGGGAGGGGAAGGGAGGGATGGAGAAAAAAAAAGACAACGAGAGAGAGAGAGAGAGAGAGAGATGAGAGAGAGAGAGAGAGAGAGAGAGAGAGAGAGAGAGAGAGAGAGAGAGAGAGAGAGAGAGAGAGAGAGAGAGAGAGAGAGAGAGAGAGAGGGGTAATTTCACACAGCTCCACTTCCTCGTACACCCTCATGCCCAAGGTGTCTGCAAATGTCCTGTGTCCATCTCCATGTTGGTCAGCCTGTCACATCTCCCAGAAATCCACACCTTCCATCATCATTCTGTCCACACCACTGTGACATTTAATGTCATAATCATCATATATCCTGCCAATGGCACAGGTGTTCATGTCCCTCCACAGTTCTCCTTCCTTGGTGCCCCAGATTAATTCTCTAAATGATATTCCTACATGCCACCATCTTAGGCAATCATGCATAATTTCTCAGTCCATCTCTGCCTCTTCTACTGATATCTCCAGTCATCACAATGTTTTCCTGATGTCTCTCTTCTCATCACGTTCGCCAAAGAGCACTGTTTATCGCTTTCTTATAATTATACATAAAGTTCTAGATCCATTAGCCTCTTTCAGAAAATCATTGTTACTTTGGCAACCGAAGGTATTCGCTATACTTGTCCCAGGAAACACACTTCTGTTGTTTCCAAGCAATTCTTAATTTGTTCATTCATATTCCGTGATTGACTGCCACACAGCAAAACTGGTTCTATATGACGTTTCAGTACTCTCTTGATATGGTCGCTTAAAAGTCGAAAGGGTTGACTTCATTGCACCAGGTTTTATCCCATATGGCTCAGTCTCTTTCGGCAGCGTGGAAAGCATCACACAAAGCACAAACTCCGTAGCTCCAGCGATAACCCTCAGGAGTCTCCGAAAAATTGCATTCATGAACAGGACGCGGCCCGGAATCAAACCCACAACCTTCAGAGCTCGAAACATCATATGGCTTGACCACTTCACCATGGAGACTCTGAGTGTTTCAGTTTCTGAGACAAGACACTATTTATAAGCCAGTTTTTTATGTTTAGATCTTCTAGAATATTAGTAATTTTCTTCTTTTTAACACATTCTAAGAACTTTTGCATGCAACAAACTTTGTTTAACAAGTACTATTGTCACTGATATCTTGCCATCTTGTCAGACGAGTTTCATTCATTGTGGTTAAAAAAAGACATAATAACTACAACCCATGGCAGAGACCAGGGATGGAGTTATAACTCTCCATAGCACAAAGCCTGGGCTGAATTGTAGAGACCATGTGTTGCCCATGCAACATGATCCCTCTCTCAGCCTGCCTAGTTTACTCCAGAGGCTTAGGACCTGGTCTGCCCTGCTGTGACATTTAGTCTTTAGGTTGCATTTCACTGCACCAGGATAAGGCATGTACCCTCTCATTTGCATTCCTCTGCCAAAACCAGCTGGTATAATGTGGGGTGGCGAATTTGGCAAGTGCAAGAACAGAAAGCAGGTAGTTTGTCTACTGTCATATGGTAGCTCAATTATATATGACTAAGACCTGATATCCTTGCAACAAGTAGCAAACATTAAAAACAACTTGCCAGATTGGAAAACAAAAACGCACAAAACACATAACAAACCTGCAATGAATGGAAGAGTGCCAAAAATTCAGCATTTTCTCCACCTGCTGGTAGGGCTTGTGAGTTGGAGGCGCTCTGAAACAAGTTCTGCACTACAGACTTCATTCCTTCCACTCCTTTGGAAGCTTCCTGGTGACTGCTGGATGCTTTAGGCTGAGAAAGACCACGTCCTGATTGTTTCGGCAACAACCCTCCTAACTGTGGCTCCAGCTGACCTCTAAGGGCCTGATCCTGTTGATCTGCTGATGTGAAGAGTGAATCAAGAGGACGTGAAGATGCAGACTGAGACAAATATAACTGCTGCTGCTGCAGGTTAGGCCGAGGCATGGCTGATGTCGACTGACCCTGAGCTAAGTTCTGGTTTGGTTTTGGACTCTGAGAGTTCAGACCAAGCACAGTTCCTGAAGTATCCTTAGATGACGATTCTGGTGTCTTGGTGACTTGTGTGGCATTCTGGGAATAATTTGGAATGCAAACGAAGATATAAATGAAGTAAATAAAAGGCTCTCATTGCAACAAGAAACAAAGTGTTAAAGTGCTATATAAAACCTACACTGTTATATGTGTGTGACACATGGACATTTAGCAGACAAGCTGAGAAACATTTATTGCTGTGTAAATGTGGTTTCTGAGGGAAATGCAAACAATACCATGGACTAACAGAAAAATGAATAAGACAGCGATGCAGACAGCAGATCACATACTCAAAGACTATCCAAAATTTGACTTATCTAGGCAAACCTTCTGGCTATAGAGAAACAACAGTGGAAGATAAACTCTATGGACCACTGAGTGAACTAATTAAGACTGAAATTC
The DNA here is from genome assembly GCA_014155875.1 of Cepaea nemoralis. Classification (NCBI taxonomy): domain Eukaryota; kingdom Metazoa; phylum Mollusca; class Gastropoda; order Stylommatophora; family Helicidae; genus Cepaea; species Cepaea nemoralis. The sequence goes on from JACEFZ010020081.1 coordinate 269,447, forward strand.
TAAAAAAGGCAACATTACAGATATAAACAAATTTCATACAAGAGACAACATTGCAGATATAGACAAATTTCATACAAGAGACACAGTGAAATACAGGGAAAATGGGAATATAAAATACATAGTAATGTGGAACATAAAGTATACAGAACAGTGGTACATAAAAGAGAGGGAACACTGGAATATAGAAGATGGAGAATGATGGAGCATAAATATAGGGAACACTAGCACATAACATATAGGGAACATAAAAGATACAACACTGGAACACTGGAACAAAAAGATAGGGAACAATGGAATATAAATATATGGAATACTGGCACATAAATAGGGAACATAAAAAATATGGAACACTGGAACAAAAAGATATGGAACACTGGAATATAAATATATGGAATACTGGCACATAACATATAGGGAACATAAAAAATATGGAACACTGGGAAAAAAAGATAGGGAACAATGGAACATAAATATATGGAACACTGGCACATAACATATAGGGAACATAAAAGATACAGAACACTGGAACAAAAAGATAGGGAACAACGGAACATAAATATATGGAATACTGGCACATAACATATATGGAACACTGGAACAAAAAGATAGGGAACAATGGAACATAAATATATGGAATACTGGCACATAACATATAGGGAACATAAAAGATATGGAACACTGGAACAAAAAGATAGGGAACAATGGAACATAAATATATGGAACACTGGCACATAACATATAGGGAACAGTGGAACATAAAAGATAGGGAACACCTTTAACATAAATATTGGAAACACTGGCACATAACATACAGGGAACAGTGGAACATAAATAGGGAACAATGGAACATAAAAGGCAGGAAACAGGGGAACATAAACATACCTGGTGTGTCAGTAGGTTCCTCCACATGTTGTTGAACTCTGAGTTCTCAGTGTCTCTGTTTTCTGGTGCAAAGGTCCTCTGCTGAGCAGACATTTCCAATAGTCAAATTAGACTCTAATACAGACGTATAACCAGGATACAGACATATAACCAGGACACAGACATATATTCAGGACACAAACATATAACCAGGACACAGATGTATAACCAGGACACAGACATATAACCAGGACACAAACATATAACCAGGACAAAGATGTATAACCAGGACACAGACATATAACCAGGACACAAACGTATAACCAGGAGACAGACATATAACCAAGACACAAACATATAACCAGGACACAAACGTATACCAGGAGACAGACATATAACCAGTACACAAACATATAACCAGGACACAAACGTATAACCAGGACACAAACGTATACCAGGAGACAGACATATAACCAGTACACAAACATATAACCAGGACACAAACGTATACCAGGACACAAACGTATAACCAGTACACAAACATATAACCAGGACACAAACGTATAACCAGGAGACAGACATATAACCAGGATAGAGATACATAACCAGGACAGAGATGTATAACCGGGACACAAGCATATCACCCATTCTGACTTCAGAGCTACCAAAGTATTTCAGTTTCCAAGACACACTGCTGTTTATGATCCCCCAGTTTTATTCCATATTAAGGTCTTGTAGACTGTCTTTCTTGTAGAATTATGTTTATTCTTAGACTGTCTTTCTTGTAGAACTTTGTTTATTCTTCTTGTTCCACTGCACTCTTAGAACTATTCTGTAACATTTCAGCTCACAAGCCCCAGCTGTAGTGACCATGATTTGGTCCATGACTCACAACCTTATGTTACCACAGGAAAGATACAACAAGTAACAAATAGACCCGTGTGTTATCAAGGCCCATAAGGAAAGCAAAGAATAGTAACACTGAAGCCTACCATACATGCCATAAGAGACGACTAAGGAGGGTTGGTATGTAACTGGCTATCTTATCCTGTAGAAAACTTCAGTTGCAAAAATCTAACCAATCATGAACAAGTCTACCAAAGTCTTCAGTTGCAAAATTTAACCAATCAAGTACAAGTCTACCAAGGACTTAGCATGAGTCGGCTTAGGGCTCTTGCTCCACTGGAAGATGAAAAAAGTTAGTTGCATATCCTATATAGGACATAGCAGTCAATCCCTGGATGTTTTGGCAGTTTGAGATTTTTTAGCATTTTTACATTTAATAGTTTGCTGTTGATTTCTGAGCGACTGGCACTAATACCATTGTATGAAAACCATCACTAGGTGGTCTGCTGCCAAACTGCCCGCAGCTGTGCTTCAAATGCAGTGCACAGGATTATGAATTGTGTCTGTAACCCCTTCGCCACAGAACTGGAATATGAAAGGCAAGAGAAGAAGTGGCCGACAAACCTGGTTCAAACTTCTGTTGGATATCCCTGCTGCAGGTGCTTGAACTTTTGGAGTTACAAACTTGGGCTGGGCTGTAGCCCCACCTCTTCCAAAGCCCTGAAAGAAAGGCAATTTATGGCTATTACTGCACACTGGCACTTTGCCATCTTGACAGATGATAATTTGTTACATTGTGCTTCAAATAAGGCATAATAACCTCTTCATAGTACAAAGCCTGGGCTGAATTGTAGAGACCATGTGTTGCATGATCCCTCTCTCAGCCTGCCTAGTTTGCTCCAGAAGAAAGGTAACACTAATATATCTGGAACAAGACAAGCTGCATAAGTTGCCGGATCAACAGAGCAATGCTCATAGCCTGACGAAGCTTAAATCCTAAATTAGTTGCTGACCAAAGTTTATGAGTCCTGCCGTGCCATGACATTTAGTCATTAGGTTGCACCAAGGATAAGGTTTGCACTCTGCCAATTACACTCCTCCTCTTGAAGCCATTGGCACAAGGTGAGTGTTGGTTTTGGTGAGCGCTGTGCAACATTCAGCATTAACAGAAAGCAAGTAGTATCGTCTACTGTTGTACGATAGTTCAGTCATATCTGACTGAGACCTGACTTACTTATGGCTACTAGTTCATTGTAAATAAGCACTCAGAAGCAGTATAAAAAACAGGCTACTTCTGTGGCAGATACAGCTAAGTCTAAAATGATAGGCCTTCACATATACTAGGTTAATCATCACGTAGCAGTCATGTAGGTGTCAAGTCTCCGTCAGATATGACTGAGCTACCGTATGACAGTAGACGGTACTACCTGCTTTCTGTCAGCGCCGAATGTTGAGCGGCGCTCACCAAACCTGACACCCCACATTGTGTCAACAGCTTCGGGTGGAGGGGTGCAATTGGGATGGTACAAGCCTTACCCTAGAGCGAAGAAATGCAACCTACAGACAAAATGTCATGGCAGGACAGACCAGGCCCTAAGCCTTGGTCTGCAACTGGTCAAGGATGAAAGCTCCAGCAGGCGGACAGAGTATTGCTTTGCTGATCCGGCAGCATGTCTTGTTCCAGACTTATTGGTATTACCTTTCCTCTGGAGTAAACTAGACATGCTGAGAGAGGGATCATACTGCATGGGCAACACATGGTCTCTAAATTCAGCCCAGGCTTTGTGTTATGGAGAGGTATAACTTCATTTTATAAACTATTGTCTGTCACGACGGCAAGGTGCCAGTTAGTTATCATGTAACAGATCGTTGGCAGAATGCTCCTCTCATCACAGCATAGCTAAAAGCCTCTCCAACTCCTGCCATCTCTCCCCCATCATACATCCTCGTGCCCAAGGTGTCTGCAATGTCCGGTGTCCATCTTCATGCTGGTCAACGCCAGTGTATTCTTCTGTTTGTATGAATGTAGTTATATATTTTGTGTCTATGCATTCATTCATTCATTCAGTAGCATGTCCTTTGCAGAACCTCGCTCCCATAACAACCTTCCGGAAAACCTCTTGATCATAAGCAAGATGTCCCGCATCCGATACACCCATCTGGAGATCATCCGCCACATCCTGCACCCATCTTCTCTTTGGTCTTCCCCTTCCTGGGCATATACCCCTCCATTATTGTTCTCTCCAAACTTTCATGACGTTTCAAGTGACCAAAATATTTCAATTTTCTTTGTTTTATTGTCTTCAATAGCCAACCTTCTTCAATATTCAGCTCTTGATGTATGGATGCATTTGTTCTTTTCTTTACCCAAGATATTCTTAGAACTCATCTCATTGGCACCTTGCCGTCTTGACAGACGATAGTTTGTGCTTTAAAAAGGCATAATAACTTTTAACTATGGCGGTAGCGAGTGTGACTGATAAGGCCAATTTGCGCTGTAAATGTCCGTTCACAGTGGGTGCATGTGAACATGTGGTCATTTCCACCATCATGCACCATCTTACGTCTCAAACGCTTGGTGTGTGACTTTTCTGCAATAATTTTCTCCTTTGACTTTATTCCATTTCTGATATTTGCCCTCCATGCAACACGTTCAGCGGCGACTTGCTCCCAATGTGCATTATCAATGCCTGTATCAATCATGTCCCGCTTACACACATCTTTGTATCGTAGTAGAGGCCGACCCTGAGATCTCTTACCCATCTGTAATTCACCAAAAAAGATATCCTTTGGTATTCTACCATCATCCATCCTCCTAAGATGTCCTATCCATCTAAGTCTACGAAGACTGAGCATGGAATAAACTGTCACACAACCTGATCTTTCCAATACTTCAGTATTTGTGATTTTGTCTTGCCACTTAATACCAAGAATTCTTCGCAGACACCGCATATGAAAGCTGTTTAAGTTGTTCTCTTGGTGTGAGTAAGTTGTCCAGGTTTCACTGCCATAGAGAAGAGTACTAAGGACACAGGCTTGATAGACAAGGACTTTTGTTTTGGCAGTAAGCTTCCTGTTCTCCCAGACTCTTTTTCTTAACCTGTTCATTGTTGTTGCTGCCTTACCAATCCGGATGTTGATTTCCTGATCTAGGGATAATTTGCTATTTACCACTGATCCTAGATATGTAAAATGGTCTACTATCTCTAGTTCGGCGTCGTCAATAAAGATTGATGGTTCCCCATGTGCACCTTGTGACATAATCTGTGTCTTCTTTTTGCTAATTGTTAAACCAAATTCAGAACAAGCATTGGAGAATGCAGATAGTAGACATTGCAATTCTTCCTCAGAGTGGGTCGTAACTGCAGCATCATCTGCAAAAAGCAACTCTCTGATCAGTACCCTCCTAATTTTGGTCTTAGGCTTCAATCTCTGAGCATTGTAGAGGCCGCCATCTGAGCGTGAGTGAATGTATATACCACCATCCTGATCATGAAATGCATATTTCAGTAGAAGTGAAAAGTATATTCCAAAGAGGGTGGGAGCTAGTACACAACCTTGCTTAACTCCACTCTTGATTTCAAATTCTTCAGAAGTTGCACCATCAAACTTGATTATACCCTTCATGCCTGTGTGGAACGATTCCACAATGGACAGAAGAGTTGGTGGGCAGCCAATCTTCTTTAGTGCCTTGAACAGACCCTCACGACTGACCAAATCAAATGCCTTTGTGAGGTCGATGAAGGCAATAAACAGTGGTTGATTCTGTTCACGGCATTTTTCTTGCATTTGTCGCAATGAGAATATCATATCAGTGGTAGACCGGTTCTGTCGAAAGCCACACTGTGATTCGGGGTAGACTTGATCTCCTAGGACTTGAAGTCTGCGCAGAACAATTCTGGCAAATACTTTTCCAACAATACACAGAAGTGAGATACCCCTATAGTTGTTGCAGTCGCTCAGATCGCCCTTGTTCTTGTACAGTGTTATGATGCTCAAATCTTTGAAATCCTGTGGGACTTGTCCTTCACGCCAGCATAGCTCTATTAGCTGGTGGATCTGTATAGTGAGTGTGTCTTGCCCACTCCTGATAACCTCTATTGGAATCCCATCCTTACCTGGAGCCTTGCCAGATGCAAGTTCATTTATAGCACACTTAACTTCTGTTATGGTGGGAAGTGTGTCCAGGTGGTCAAGAGTTGGTAGAGCCTCTATGGCGTTGAGGGCATCATCCGCTAGTTTGGTCTCACTTGAGTAAAGCTCCAAATAGTGCTCTACCCATCTGTCCATCTGCTGTTTCTTATCAGTGATGATTTCTCCAGTCAAGGTTTTCAATGGTGCACTTCTTTTGATCACTGGACCGCAGGCTTTCTTTATTCCTTCATACATGCTTCTTATGTCTCCCTTATCACTTGCGATTTGAATGGACTCACATAACTTGATCCAATAATCATTTGCACACTGCCTGGCAGCCTTTTGCACATCCTTCCTAGCTTGCCTAAGCTCACTCAGAGTGTTACGCGTTGGTCTTTCCTTGTTTCTTAAGAGAGCTTTCTTCTTCTTATCAATCAAGGGCTGCAGAGTCTCGCTGTTGGCCGCAAACCAGTCCTGCCTCTTATGATCCACAGTGCCGTAAACCCCTACGGCAGTTTTATAAAGAGTTTCCTTAATTTGACCCCACTTTTCATTTACTGTACAATTTTCTGGTGTATCAATGAAAGCGTCTTCAAGTTGCTGTTGAAACTGAAAGCACTTTTCAGGATCATGAGTGTTAATAATATTAATCCTGAGGCTAGATTTGTGTTTAGCTGTGTAGATTCTCTTTGGTCTCAGTCTAACCCTTGCAACAACCAAAGAATGATCCGTATCACAGTCAGCACTGTGGTAACTACGAGTCAATGATATATGGTTCAGATGTTGTCTCCGTGTGATGATGAAGTCCAGCTGGTGCCAATGGCCGGATCTTGGATGTTTCCATGTGACCTTATGCATCTCTTTTGTTTTAAAAAAGGAGTTTGTAATACATAGGTCATTACTGGTGCAATGCTCCAGCAGCCTTTGCCCATTTTCATTCATGTGACCGATGTTGTATTTTCCAAGGCACACTGGCCATGAACTCGAGTCCTTGCCCACACGAGCATTGAAATCACCGAGCATATAAATGTAGTCAGATTTTGGAACTGCCTTGATCACGGAGTCTAACTCCTCATAGAACGAATCCTTCACATCATCAGAGGAATCGAGTGTCGGTGCATATGCAGTAATAATGGTGGCAAACCCACAAGAGGTTGCCAAGCGCAGGGATAATAGTCTTTCATTTCCTCCTGCTGGAATTTCAATCATTCCCAGTAGCAAATTCTTCACTGCAAAGCCCACACCGTGTTGCCTTTTTTCTGCCTGCCCTCTACCCTTCCAGAAAAAGGTGTAGTTGTTTTCCCTGAGTGACCCTTCCTCAGCAAGGCGAGTCTCCTGCAGGCCAGCAATATCAATGTTTAGACGATTTAGTTCGGCATCAATCACAGCCGTTTTTCTCACATCGTCAATATTGGTCAAGTCAGTGGAAAATCCTGGACACATGGTTCTCACGTTCCAGGTTGCAAGCCGTAGCTTGAGGTTTCTATTTTTATTTTGTTTGTACCTGGTGCATTGGTTTTACAGCCTGCGATTCAGATTTTGTCCTAGCCCCAAGCACCCATTGAAGCAGGCAGGCTGTGGCGGATCAGCACCCAATTGGCTGGGGGCTGCCCAGCTTGAGGCGGGCGGTAGCTGATCAGTGACACCTATAGGTGTCTCCCACCGTCAGAGGCAATGCGTGGCGCCCCATGTCTACGCCAACTGACAAGGACTTATAACCCGTAACAGTTGCCTCTCGCTTTGATTCCGAGACCAGTTAAGACCAGGGATGGAGTTATTGCCTCTCCATAACACAAAGCCTGGGCTAAAATATAGAGATCATGTGTTGCCCATGCAGCATGATCCCTCTCTCGGCCTGCCTAGTTTACTCCAGAGGAAAGGTAACACCCCTACATCTGGAACAAGACAAGCTGCAGAAGCTGCCGGATCAGCAAAGCAATGCTCTAACTGTCCGCCTGTCGGAGCTTCGATCCTAGACCAGTCGCCAACCAAGGCTTAGGGCCTGGTCTGCCCTGCCATGACATTTTGTCTTTAGCTTGCATTTCCTCACACCAGGGTAAGGCTTGTACCCTCCCAATTGCGCCCTTCCGCCCGAAGCCGTTGGCACAATGTGGGGTGTCGGGTTTGGTAAGCGCCGCCCAACGTTCAGCGCTAACAGAAACCAGGTAGTACCGTCTACTGTTATACGGTAGCTCAGTCATATCTGACTAAGACCTGACACCTAGAACTCATCTATAACATTTATATTCAAAGGCATTTATGCGCTGTTCAGCTTGTTTAGTAAGTGTCCAGGTCTGACTGGTCTATGTTGCATTGGGAAAGATGCATGCTCTTAAAAATCTAATATTTGTAGTTCTGTCTGTCCCATTCCATAATTTATTCAGTTGTTTTAGTCTTTGAAGAGCAACTGATAGTCGTCGTTTAATTTCTTTCATTGCGCCACCATTGTTGGTAATAAATGACCCAAGATATTCAAAATTGTCCACCACCTCCAATTTTTCCTCAACATATATTTCTTTCTCCATAATGGTTTTATCTATATGCATTATCTTTGTTTTTGCTATATTAAGATATAAGTTGTGATTTTCACTATTCAATTGGATTGAGGCTATTAGATTTTCTATGTCTATGCATGTGCGAGATAAAAACCTGACAGCAGCCGAGGTGTACGCAATGAATTGAGAGAAAAATGGAATACCAACAACTATTTATTACACTTAGATTGTCGACAGTTAACATATTTTGGACATGTTATGTGGTGTAGCAAACTTGAAAACGTGATAAATGGCAAACCTGAAGAGAAAAGAGCAAAATGAAAAAATAGATAAATACCTGGCTGGCTTGGCCAAGTGGCAAAATAGAAAAGGAAAAACCCTGATTGGAGACTGCAGAATTATGTGAAATGGCAAATCATGACTGGTAGACCGGAGATGATGTGAGGCAACAAGCCATCTCTGATTGGTTAAAAGAAGATCATGTGAGATGGCAAACCATGATTGGGGACTGGAAATCATGCAAGATGGCAAACAAAGGTTCTGAGGCTGGATATTATATGAGGTGGAAAACTGTACATATCGGCACGGCACATAATCTTCTTCTTCTTCAGCGGTCCGAGCCATGAGGTTCTTTGCTGCAGATACAATCCGTCTCCATTCGTCTCTCTGGTGGACCTTCTCTTGCCAATCGTTGATTCCAAGTGCTTGTAGGTCTGTATATGTATTATCTCTCCACCGCCTTCTTGGTCTACCTCGGGGTCTACGAGTTTTGTTTCCCTATTATCTTCCATTCTTTCTATATGTCCCAGCCATTGTAGTCTATTAGCCTTCATGATACCAGTGATTAGCGGGGACTTAAACAGATCATAAATGTCTTTGTTACTTCTTCTTTTCCACTCTCCACTTTGTGTATCCCTAATAGGTCCAGAGATGCGTCTTAAAATTTTGTTCTCAAAGGTTTTTAACAAGGCTTCGTCTCCTTTCGTTGTACTCCAGGTTTCAGAGCCACATAATACTGATTAATAATCAACAATAAAAAATTTGAATTACATCAAATTCAAGAACGCACATACCTGCCCATACTGGTTCTGCCCCACAAAAACCTGGCCAAATAATGGCTGTCCCTTGTCCCATTTTACTGGCTGTTGTTGGAACTGCTGAGGGAACTGCTGCTGCTGCTGCTGCCACAGGGCCGCCCTGTCAACCTGCATGTATGGCCCCACACGGTCGTTGTAGCTATGCCTGGCACCAGCGATGTTGCTGTTGTTGTGACCGGCACCAAACTGGCCACTTCCATTTGCATGGTAGGCTGAGTTCTGCAACGCCCTGCAGCGACAACAGAAATACACGCATGAAAATATACATTGGCAATATACACATAAAAATATTCACTGCCAATATATGCATGAAAATATATGCTGGCAATGCATTCACTTAAATATACATTGTCAATATATATTATACACAAAAATATATACTGACAATATATGCCAGAAATATACGCTTGCAATATATACATTAACCCTTTACAAGGCAGAAAGTCCATTTCCGTCTGGTCGCTTAAACGGAGATCGTCTGAAACCGTCCGATACTATTATGCATTGTACAAACGCCATCTCTCAGCTTTCCGATACTTCCGACGGCTACTTTCGCTTTCGTCGATAGCTTGACAACGTGGCCACCATTTGTAAGCGCCTGCTAGGAATTTGATCAGACTTTTACTGACTTTTTTTTGATAAGTTTTCAGGGATTTTTACGCTTAGTTTTTCAAAATGGATTTCGGCGATTCTTCAAGTGATAGCCGAGATTTCGCTAGGTTCAATTTAAGTGGCATTAAAGAGCATGAAGTTGACTATTAATCGCAGCTAGATATCAGTGAAAAGCGTTACTTTGCATTAGCGCAGTCGTGAGTCGGACTTTAAAGAAAGTGATGATTCTAAAAATGTGTTTGTAAATTGCCGTATAGATGACGGAAAATCACAAACAATATGCTGTATTTCGTAAATATTTGTGTTCATATATGGATTACCGACAACAATCACGTGAGTAACATATTCTGCATGCTTTTCCCTTCATTGTGTTGTTTATTTAACTAAAATCAGTTGACTAACACCTTATTTGTGATGTTTTTACTAACGCAACCCAAAATTTTACCGAACCTGAAAAAATCTTGCCCGTTCAGGACTACAAAACGGACAAGCATCTGCCCTGTAAAGGGTTAAAATATATGTTGGCAATACATTCATTTACAAATAAATTGTCAATATATGTATGAAATATACACTAGCAATATATACATGAAAATATACTCTGACAAAATATGCATGAAAAATACACTAGCAATATATTCATTAAAATATATACTGACAATAAATACATGAACATATACACTAGCAACAAATTCATGAAAATATTAAACAAGGTTCCATGACTTTTGCAGAATGTGGACACTAACCTTCCTGCAGCCCTGGCGCCCGGTTGACCTTTCCTGAACTCTCCGTAGGTGAGATTTAACATGGCAGAACCTGGCACTCTATACCCTTTCCCAGGCGAACACCTGAAAACACAAAAACCAAGCAACACTTCAAATTAAGATCACAAGTGGGGTCTTTGTGACAAAGAGGTTAAGCCTTCTGCTTTGTACTCTGAAGGCTGTGGTTTTGTTTCTAATTTGCATCGTTCAGACTACGAGTGCAATCTTTCCAGAAACCCCTGGGGACCACTGCTCGAGCTATAAGAGAGGGATCATGTTGCATGGACAACATGAAGTCTATAAATTCAGCCCAGGCTTTGTGCTATTGAAGGGTATAACTCAATTTTATAAACTATCGTCTGTCAAGATGGCAAGGTGCCAATCATGACAAAATATATTGCAGAAGTATTGCAAAAAGTTAGTTACTTGCATAGTCTTTACAGGGCGTTGCAGTCAACCCCAGCATTATCTGGCTGTTTGTGATTTCTTGGCAAGTTTACATTCAGTAGTTTGCCATTGCTTTCTGAAAGTCCAGCACTCATATCATTCTATAAAAACCAATGCAAGGCAGCCTGCTTCCACATCGCCCGCAGCTGTGTTTCGAACTTGGTATGCAGGATTATGAACTGCGTCCATAAGACCTTCGCCACAGAGACGGATTATGCAAAAGATTTCATACAACCAGCAGTACTAACTGGCGCCCACAGAGAGTACAGGGCATACATTTATACTCAACACTGCAGTCCTTACTTAACCCTATGCCGGTGAAAGAAATCACCACTCACCTCAGTTATCCCTCCACCACTCACCTCAGTTATCACTCAACCACTCACCTCAGTTATCCCTCCACCACTCACCTCAGTTATCCCTCCACCACTAACCTCAGAGTCATCCCTCCACCACACTCACCTCAGAGTCATCCCTCCACTACACTCACCTCAGAGTCATCCCTTCACCACACTCACCTCAGAGTTATCCCTCCACCACTCACCTCAGAGTTATCCCTCCAGCAAAAGCTTCGTCAAACACAACATCATACAAGCTGTTGGGAGTGATCCCCCCATCCTCTTCGCTGGGAATGCCAATGATGGTCCCCCTTCTGCCAAAGGGAACAGAATACCCAGACTTTACCACTACAACGCGGTCGTATAGACGGAAATCGGTGCCTGGATCAGGAATCAAACAACCTTGGTTGGGCAACGGCTGAAAAACACAAATGTGGATTAAATTATTCTTGGGTCAAATGATTCAACATGAGGCTGGTATTACATTCTGTTACCATGCTACATCACAGCCTAGGATTCTGAGATAAGTAGCACATATTTTTCATTTTATTTTCTTTGCTCTAATTTTTTTTCATCTTTTTATTCTCCTCATCCTGTTCTTATGCCTAAATGTAGTCACTAAAGTGTCTTCCCCATGTTTTTATAAGTTGTGTTTTGTGCATTTGTTTGCTGATGAAGGCTAGTCGCCACAACATCCTATGCATTACTTTGTGCTATTATACACTGCTTACATTTCCACATCTTTACCGCAGTTCCGCTAATTTTACCCACTCCAACATAAACCTAGCAAAGTACTTCTCCTCGAACTTTTGCCTCTTAATGGAGCACAGACCCACCCTCCAGCAACTGATGACAAGCCCTCCTATCCTGTGCAACTACTTCCATGTCTCCCCCCCCCTCCCCCATATTATTCACTCCAATCTCTGCTTCTCTTCTCCATGTGTTTTATAGCTCCCTCTTCTTTTGCCCCATGGGTTTCAGAGGAAGGAATTTCTAGTTATGCTTTTAACCCTTTAGCGGGCAAAGCGTCCGGGAACGTTTCTACACCCGAATGGGCAATCCGTCCGAAACCGCCTGTGACTATTATGCATTGTAAAAACGCAATCTCTCTGCTTTCCGAGACTTCTGATTGTCTACTTTCGGTTTCGCCGATAGCTTGACAACGTGGCCGCCATTCGCAAGCGTGTACTTTGAATTTGAACGGATTTTTAAAAATAGTTTTTGTGGGTTTTACGCTTTGTATTTCAAAATGGATTTTGACGATTCTTCAAGTGATAGCGGAGATTTCGCTGGGTTCAATTTAAGTGACATTGAAAGGCACGAAGTTGACTATTAATCGGAGCTAGATATCAGTGATCAGCGTTACTTTGCGTTAGCAGTCGTGAGTCAGACTTTAAAGAAAGTGATTATGATTCGGAAAATGTGTTTGTAAATTGCCGTATAGATGACTGACAATCACAAACAATATGTTGTATTTTGTAAATATTTGTGTTCATGTGTGGATTAGTGGCAACATTCACGTGAGTAAAATATTCTGCATGCTTTTCCCTTCCTTTTGCTGTTTATTTGACTAAAATCTGTTGACTAACAACTTATATGTGATAATTTTACTAACGTAACCCAAAATTTTACAGAACCTCAAAATTCTTCTTGCCCATTCAGAGCTACAAAACAGACAAATGTCTGCCCGGTAAAGGGTTAATTCATTCACTCATTCAGTAGCATGTCCTTTACAGAACCTCTCTCATAACAACCTTCTGGAAAACTTCTCGATCACAAGTAAGATGTCCCGCGTTTGATACACCCATCTGGAGATCATCCGCCACATCCTGCACCCATCTTCTCTTTGGCTTTCCTCTCTTCCCCGGCATATACCCCTCCATTATTGTTCTCTCCGAACTCTCATGACGTTTCAAGTGACCAAAATATTTCAATTTTCTTTGTTTTATCGTCTTTAATAGCCAACCCTCTTAAATATTCAGCTCTTGAAGTATGGATGCATTAGTTCTTTCCTTTACCCAAGATATTCTTAGAATCTGTCTATAACATTTATATTCAAAGGCATTTATGCGCTGCTCAGCTTGTTTAGTAAGTGTCCAAGTCTCACAGGCTCTTAATAGGTTTTTTTAAAAATGTGTGTTCTATCCAGTGCCAACATTATTGTCTCACCCCTTGATTCACTTCTTTCGTTGGATATTACTTCACACAGCACAAAACATAATTACTTCTTTCGTTGGATATTCACTAGGATATCTTCTTCTTTCGTTGGATATTCACTAGGATATCTCCTTCTTTCGTTGACTATTCACTAGGATATAAGTTCGCTCATGAGTTCCACATTGGTGACTCTGTCATAGTATATTATATTATATTAGTTGTACTATGAGCAGGCACCAGTTAATGAAGGTTCGTAGTTTATTAGTATTCATATCTGTCATTCTCCATGATGTCTACAACATCTCTATTATCTAAACAGCAGTGTTTGTCATTCTCCAGGATCTAAACAACAGTTTTTGTCATTCTTCATGATCTATACAGCAGTTTTTGTCATTCTCCAGGATTTATACAGCAGGTTTTGTCATTCTCCAGGATTTATACAGCAGGTTTTGTCATTCTCTATCTATACAGCAGTTTTTGTCATTCTCCATGATCTACACAACAGTTTTAGTCATTCTCCATGATCTATACAACAGTTTTAGCCATTCTCCATATCTACAACAGTTTTTATCATTCTCTATTATCTAAACAGCAGTGTTTGTCATTCTCCAGGTTCTAAACAGCAGTTTTTGTCATTCTTCATGATCTATACAGCAGTTTTTGTAATTCTCCAGGATTTATACAGCAGTTTTTGTCATTCTCCAGGATTTATACAGCAGGTTTTGTCATTCTCTATGATCTATACAGCAGTTTTTGTCATTCTCTATGATCTATACAACAGGTTTTGTTATTCATTAAACAGTGACCAAATATATAATGTTCCTGATATTTTCTACTACTCCAGCAGTACTAATAACTAAATAACCTTGACCTTTTCACTTCTGCATAAGATAATCTCACAACTTACCCTGAACAGAAGTCGTGGCTTTACCTTGACTTTGACTATATCAGGCTTTGGGTTTAGAGCAGCCTAAATTTCAAAAGAAGACATTCATTTCAGTTTAAAACAACACATTCATTACATCTGTAAAAGCATCAGCCCAATGTCTAGCATAATCATAATTACTGTCAATCTTTTCATCTATTCAGTTTATCTCTCATCTCACAACAATTCAACATATGTACATTTAATATTTTCATCTGTTCAACTTGTCACACAATAATAAAACATAATTACTCTCTAATTTTTCATCTGTACAACTCATTACACATCATAAAACATAATTACTGTCAATCTTTTCATCTATTCAACTTGCCCCTCATGATACAACAATTAAACATGTGTACTGTCAATATTTTCATCTGTTCACCTTGTCATACAACAATAAAACATAATTACTGTCTAACTTTTTATCTGTTCAACTCATCACACGGCATAAAACATAATTACTGTCAATCTTATCATCTATTCAACTTGTCCCTCATCACACAACAATTAAACATGTGTATTTTCAATATGTTCATTTATTCAACTTGCCCTTCATCACATAATTAAATATGTGTACTGTCAATATTTTCATCTGTTCAACTTGTCACACAACAATAAAACATTATTACTGTCTAATTTATCTGTTCAACTCATCACACAGCACAAAACATAATTACTGTCAATCTTTTCATCTATTCAACGTGTCCATCATCATACAAATAAACTGTGTACTGTCAATATTTTCATCTATTCAACTTGTCACACAACAATAAAACATAATTAGTGTCTAATTTTTAATTTGTTTAACCCTTTACAAGGCGTAGCGTCCTTTACCGGCCGGTCTCTAAATACGAGCGCAACGGCCGATTCCGGCCGATACTATTATGCATTGTAAAAACGCGATCTCTCGGCTTTCCAACACTTCCGTCGGCTACTTTCACTTTCGCCCATAGCTTGACAACGTGGCCGCCATTTGTAAACGTGCTACAATGACTTTGAACGGACTTTTACGGACTTGTTTTGATAGTTTTTGGGAGTTTTACGCTGTTTTTCAAAATGGATTTCGGCGATTCTTCAAGTGATAGCCGAGATTTCGCTCTGTTCAATTTAAATGACATTAAAGGGCACGAAGTTGATTATTAATCGGAGCTAGATATCAGTGCAAAGCGTTACTTTGCATTAGCAGTCGTGAGTCGGACTTTAAAGTAAGTGATTATGATTCTGAAAATGTGTTTGTAAATTGCCGTATAGATGACGGAAAATCACAAACAACATGCCGTATTTCGTAAATATTTGTGTTCATATATGGATTACCGGCAACAATCACGTGAGTAACATATTCTGCATGCTTTTCCCTTCATTGTGTTGTTTATTTAACTAAAATCGGTTGACTAACACCTTGTTTGTGATGTTTTTACTAACGCGACCCGAAATTTTTACAGAACCTGAAAAAATCTTGCCCGTTCAGGGCTACAAAACGGACAAGCGTCTGCCCGGTAAAGGGTTAACTCATCACACAGCACAAAACAATATTACTGTCAATCTGTTTATCTTAACCCTCATCACACAGTTATAACTTCCTTACTGTCATTTTTTCTATGCGCTCAACATTCTCCTCATCGAGAATTTCTGATCCAGTTTTCATCCTCGGCACTTTGCTACATGGTAGCTCCTCTAGATACTTCACCACGTCTGCCAGCTTTGTCTTGCTGTAGAGAAAACATTGACCAACAGATATAATCTTCAAGTTGCATTCTTGGTCAGATCAAATATTTACTTACATAAACAGAAGAGCAAAATGATGTAGCACACAAGAAAAGGGAAATCACTCTGAAAGGAAATATGCTACAGCAGACGACTTAAGGTGAACAAGAAAAATGTATTGTAACATTGGTGAGTGTGATCATTTAGAATTTAGCGTGAGTGTGGGTGGATGTGATAGATTTAAAATTTAGCTTGATTGTTTGTGATGCTGACAGTTGGCAGATATTCAAGTAATGATGCTGTACTGATTAAATCAAGTTAAAGGCATTTACTTATTGCATTGTGTAATACTGGTTGGTTTGTTGCATGGTTGGTTGGTTGGTTGGTTAGCTGGATAGTTGGTTGGTTGGAAGGCCTCTGGAAGAATTGAGTTCTAACTCACGAGTCTCCTGAGTTCACATTCAGGTTGACAAGGATTCACTTCTTTCAGTATGCGACTGATGTAAAGACTTTCTTCCCGACTCGTTACTATTGTTCCATCTCCACAGGGTCTGTGTTGAAGAGTTATCCTTCCCCTCTACAAGCACAGGAACCTCACAAATTTTCAAAGCTGGTATTTGAGTTTCTGTAGATCCATGGTGGTCATTTGAACAGCCAGGCTGCAAAGCTAATCTGTGTACAGGTCCCACTACAAAGAGAGGTCCCACTGCATAACGGTTTCTCAAGGACTTGGCCAGTGTAGCTCCCGTTCCTGGTCCTGTGACCTCTGTGGCACAAAGTGTCAAACTGAAAGTGTGAAATAAATGCTTCCGTTCGCAATGAAAAGACTAACGAAAGGTTCAACATTATACACATCTATAGGAGAGAAATAGTGTTATCTGGCCATGTAATGTAAAGAGAGCCACTAGAAAATATATTGACAACTGGAAAAATCAGTGACAAAAGAGGCAGAAGCAGACCGAGAGCAATGATACTGGATGAACTAAGAGTGTGGTGTGGAGGAATAACATCAATAGAATGTATTCAGAACAATATGGACTGAGATCTGTGGAGAGACATAAATGTCAATACTATTCGGCAAGGCACAATATGAATATGATTATGGTGTGCAATGAAAATGGTCCTTGAGAACTGACTCAAACCTGGACACACATGACATCAACTTACCACATAACATCAACTTACCACACATCAACTTACCAGCCTTCACATGACATCAACTTACCAGCCTCCACATGACATCAACTTACCAGCTTTCACATGACATCAACTTACCAGCTTTCACATGACATCAACTCATCACATGACATTAACTTACCAGCCTTCGGGGAAGAGAGCTTCCTCCATGAAATTGTCAGTGCTGCTGTTTTGTTTCTGCACAACCAACCACAGATCTGGGAATCTAGGTAGGAAGACAAAGCAGAGCAATGTTACAGTCACTCTTCTGATCTGGGTGGAACAAAGGGGGAAATTAATCCCATGGCAGATTCTCGGAGTGTAATAAAGGACAAAATTAATCCCACGGCAGATTCTCAGAGCGTAATAAAGGATAAAAATCCCATGGTAGATTATCTGAGTGTAATAAAGGATAAAATTAATCCCATGGAAGATTCTGAGTGTAATAAGGGATAAAATTAACCCCAAGGCGGAATCTCTATGTGGACAAAGAATAAAATTATCCCATTAAATATTTTATGGGCGCTTTGATTTGATCTAAGAAGACACCGGCATGGACACAAGAAGACACAGACATGAACACAAAGGGTGGAATAAAGGAGAATATTAATCTCATGAAATATTATCCGATTCAAATAAAGGATAAAAGTAATCACATGGCAGATACTCTGAGTGTAATAAAAGATAAAATTAATCACATGAAAGATTCTCTGCGTTTAATAAAGGATAAAATTAATCACATGGAAGATTTTATGAGTGTAATAACAGATAAATTGGCAGATTCTCCGAGTGTAACAAAAGATTTTTATCACATGGCAGATTCTCTAGATGTAACAAAGCGCTAAATGAATGCTAATACCAAGTCTTAATGAATGAATGAATGAATGAATGAATGAATGAAATGGATGAATGAAATGAATGAATGAATGAAACTGGGTTGATTCATCAATTATTCACCTATTATCAGGAACTTGTAAATAAATACATTCAAGGGTATTGAAATGCACTCATACAATTATAGGCAAGAAGTGCAGATTACAGGACAAACTAGACAACATAAACATTGAAAGCCATAGTTACCATATCAGCATTCAAACCGGCCGGCTCCAAATGACGACAGTACCTCGCTGCAGGAACAAGTGTACTTCAACATATGGCCAATGTGACACTTTTCAAAAAGGTTTTGTAGTGTGGCGAATTGGTCATGCATCAAAGTGTACTTCGACATATGGCCAACTTGACACTTTTCAAAAAGGTTTTGATGTGTGTCGAATTGGTCATGCATCAAACTGTACTTCGACATATGACCAACAGGACACTTTTCAAACAGGTTTTGATGTGTGTCGAATTGGTCATGCATCAAAGTGTACTTCGACATATGACCAACATTACACTTTTCAAAAAGGTTTTGATGTGTGGCGAATTGGGCATGCACCAAAATACACTTGTTGCTACTGGAGTGGGGGTGTTTCTGTGGGAAAGTATCGGATTGCCTTCCTTAAGCTAACTTCCTTAAGTGAATACATTTCCAGGTTCCATCCTTTCTTCAGTGAGTGCAGATTTCTCCAGAGGCTCCCATGGGGTTGCTGTTCGAGCTACTGAGTTTAAGCTCTGTATGGTGCTTTTGGCTCTGCAGAAACAGACCCGGCCATTTTGGGTAGAACCCGGTGCAATGAAGTGGATCTTCTGGCCTTTAATAAAATGAACACTAGTTTCTACAGTGAAGTTCTGTCATCATTTAGAATCTTGGTATGGTAACTATAGCTTTCACTGTGTATGCTGCCTAGCCTGTCCTATAATCTCCACTTCTTTCCTCTACTTTTATGAGTGTCAATCAATACATGAATTTATGTATATGATGGAGGTCAACATTGCTGAGTTAATAAGAGTGCTTGCTCTTAAACTTCCGGTGTGCTGATGCCGAGGTAGCGGATTCAACCCTTACACCGGTCAGCTGGACTGAAATGTTGAATTCTCGTCCTTTACTTGGGGACGTAATGTACAAGTACCTTAGAAGTTGGAGTGGATTAGCTTGATGGTGGGGGGCACTGATAATAGGGAAACCTAATTCACACTTAAACAAAAGTTCAGTGCACTCCCCGGTGGTGGCAACAACTGTAGGCGGTAGCACGTGAATGGGCTACACCTGAGTTCAATGAAGCAAATGCAAAAAATTAATCTATCTGCTGTTTCAATGGCCTCTATATTTCTGAAGTTGATCTTGTGAAAGTTGGGAGTTTCTAAGAGTACCTACCAAAGCTTGTGAATTTATTTATCTGCTGTTTCCCCAACAATTAATATTTCTGAAGTTGATCTTGTGAAAGTTGGGGTAGTCTCTATAAGTGCCTACTAAAGCCTGTGCATCTATTTATGAAACAACCAGCTAGTCCACTCACTTGGTGATGTAATCAATGATCATTTAGTCCACTCACCTGGTGATGTAAACGCCCAGTTAGTCCACTCACCTGGTGATGTAGTCAGCGATCATTTAGTCCACTCACCTGGTGATGTAATCAACGACGAGCAAGTCCACTCACATGGTGATGTAAATGCCCAGCTAGTCCACTCACCTTGTGATGTAAGCAACAATCATCTAGTCCACTCACCTGGTGATGTAAACGACCAATTAGTCCACTCACCTGGTGATGTAAACACCCAGCTAGTCCACTCACCTGGTGATGTAAACGCCCAGCTAGTCCACTCACCTGGTGATGTAGTCAACGATCATCTAGTCCACTAACCTGGCGATGTAATCAACAATCATCTAGTCCACTCACCTGGTGATGTAATCAATGACCAGCTAGTTCACTCACTTGGTGATGTAATCAACGACCAGCTAGTCCACTCACCTGGTGATGTAATCAACGACCAGCTAGTCCACTCACCTGGTGATGTAAACGCCCAGCTAGTCCACTCACCTGGTGATGTAGTCAACGATCATCTAGTCCACTAACCTGGTGATGTAATCAACAATCATCTAGTCCACTCACCTGGCAATGTAATCAACAATCAACTAGTCCACTCACCTGGCGATGTAATCAACAATCATCTAGTCCACTCACCTGGCGATGTAATCAACAATCATCTAGTCCACTCACCTGGTAATGTAATCAACAATCATCTAGTCCACTCACCTGGTGATGTAATCAACAATCATCTAGTCCACTCACCTGGTGATGTAATCAACAATCATCTAGTCCACTCACCTGGTGATGTAATCAACGATCATCTAGTCCACTCACCTGGTGATGTAGTCAACGATCATCTAGTCCACTAACGTGGCGATGTAATCAACAATCATCTAGTCCACTCACCTGGTGATGTAATCAACGACCAGCTAGTCCACTCACCTGGTGATGTAATCAACGACCAGCTAGTCCACTCACCTGGTGATGTAATCAACAATCATCTAGTCCACTCACCTGGTGATGTAGTCAACGATCATCTAGTCCACTAACCTGACGATATAATCAACAATCATCTAGTCCACTCACCTGGTGATGTAATCAACGACCAGCTAGTCCACTCACCTGGTGATGTAATCAACGACCAGCTAGTCCACTCACCTGGTGATGTAATCAACGACCAGCTAGTCCACTCACCTGGTGATGTAATCAACGACCAGCTAGTCCATTCACCTGGTGATGTAATCAACGACCAGCTAGTCCACTCACCTGGTGATGTAAACGCCCAGCTAGTCCACTCACCTGGTGATGTAGTCAACGATCATCTAGTCCACTAACCTGGTGATGTAATCAACAATCATTTAGTCCACTCACCTGGCGATGTAATCAACAATCAACTAGTCCACTCACCTGGCGATGTAATCAACAATCATCTAGTCCACTCACCTGGCAATGTAATCAACAATCATCTAGTCCACCCACCTGGCAATGTAATCAACAATCATCTAGTCCACTCACCTGGTGATGTAATCAACAATCATCTAGTCCACTCACCTGGTGATGTAATCAACAATCATCTAGTCCACTCACCTGGTGATGTAATCAACAATCATCTAGTCCACTCACCCGGTGATGTAATCAACAATCATCTAGTCCACTCACCTGGTGATGTAGTCAACGATCATCTAGTCCACTAACCTGACGATATAATCAACAATCATCTAGTCCACTCACCTGGCGATGTAATCAACGACCAGCTAGTCCACTCACCTGGTGATGTAATCAACGACCAGCTAGTTCACTCACCTGGTGATGTAATCAACGACCAGCTAGTCCACTCACCTGGTGATGTAATCAACGACCAGCTAGTCCACTCACCTGGTGATGTAAACGCCCAGCTAGTCCACTCACCTGGTGATGTAGTCAACGATCATCTAGTCCACTAACCTGGTGATGTAATCAACAATCATCTAGTCCACTCACCTGGCGATGTAATCAACAATCAACTAGTCCACTCACCTGGCGATGTAATCAACAATCATCTAGTCCACTCACCTGGTGATGTAATCAACAATCATCTAGTCCACTCACCTGGTGATGTAATCAACAATCATCTAGTCCACTCACCTGGTGATGTAATCAACAATCATCTAGTCCACTCACCTGGTGATGTAATCAACAATCATCTAGTCCACTCACCTGGTGATGTAGTCAACGATCATGTGATTAGATCGGGTTCCAAATGTTGCTGTATGTAGCCGAGGCGCGGTGTTGGGGTGAGCGCCCAACATTGCTTAAATACCTCAATGGCTCGTGAATACATAACCTATGCAGCAAAAGTCAAACTCCTGGCCTTCACGTGGCGGGCCCGTTTAAACTAACAGGAGAAGGGGCGACGGCGAGTCTCTGGCGCCGGAAAATAACCAGTATGCTCTAGATGTGTATGCACGTACATGCATGCGCAGACAGGCGTGTGCGCGCGTACACATCTACACTCGAGTGAGACCACAGTCTGCTCTAGCAAAGAAAGGTGCTGAAGACGGAGGCAACCAGCCAAGAGGCGCACCACAGAAATCAGGATGCCACGCAATCACGCAAAATGGAATATGTCGACTACTGCTAATCGTTATGGTGCTCGCCCTGCTTTGGACCCCCAGGCAGGTGCAGTGCCGGGCCCTATGTCTCGAAAGGGTCCAACCCCAACTACTGGAGGTCCTTCTCAGATGTCCTGTGGAGCCAGGGGACATGAGAATAGGACGACTGGCCATACTAAACGAAGACTTAAAATAATGCACTGGAATGCGGAGGGAGTCAGCAACAAAAAAATAGAATTAGAAAAAATCTTGGACCAAGAAAAAGTAAGCATATGTTGCTTGCAAGAAACTCACCTCAATGAAAATATAGCCTTCAAAATCAGAGGCTACCAGTGTTACCGATCTGACCGAAAGGACAGGCGAAAAGGTGGGATACTGACCCTTGTAAGAAATAACATCATGGCTTCCCAAATCAAAGTCTACATGGAAGGGGCTGAGTATCAGACATGTAAACTTAAGACAGGTAATCCAGATCTACATCTGATCAATTACTACTGTCCAAGTGACCACCCACAGGCACTGGACACTCTACCACTAAAAGAAAAAATGATTGTGTGTGGCGATTTCAACAGCCACTCGCAGAGCTGGGGCTATGATCACATGGACCAGAGAGGAGAGAGACTGGAAGACTGGCAGGATGAGAATAGATTCATGTTGATTAAAGAGCCGTCCGACCCACATACTTTCTACTCGAGATCATGGCACTCTACAACTACACCTGACCTGGCTTTTCATTCACCAGACCTGGAGTGGAACATTACACGAATTGTTGGGAAACAACTTGGTGGCAGTGACCATCGGCCAGTCTTTCTAACCATAGAAAATGAGCTTGTAAGTGAAAGCAGCACCCTCTCGAGGTGGAACTACAAGAAAGCAGACTGGGCAATGTACAAGCATCGCACCAGCATGCTGGTTAGAAACCTGAACACTGAGAAAGACATAAATAAAGCAGTTGAAGAGTTTGGGAAATGCATACTACAGGCAGCGCGAGAAACAGTACCAAGAGGAGCCCGTAAACAATATAAACCCTACTGGAGTAGTGAACTGGAACAGTTGCATAATGATGTTGAAGTGTGTAGAAAGCAAGCAGAGGCCACACCCAGCCAAGAGCACCACAATAAATTCCAGCATGCAAAAGCCAAATTTCAAAGGGCCAAGCTGCAGGCTAGACGGAAAAGCTGGCAGGAGAAAACGGAGTCTCTGAACTTTGAAAGAGACACAAGGAAATTGTGGAAGCTAATAAAACAGCTTAATAACGAGGGCACAGGGAGAAACTCAAAAATTGCACTACATAAAGATGGAAAAATCTTAACAAGAAAGCAAGCAGCTGACCATTTTGCAGACTCGTTCGCACAATTTAGATAGCAATATCAAAATTAGTCCAGAGAAACAACAAGAGATTCGAGAGAAACGACAACATACAGGACAGAAGGAAATAGTACATGAAGTTCTGGAGGCACCCATCACAATCAGCGAACTGGAGCTAGCCATATCAAAACTGAAAATGAGAAAGTCACCAGGAGCTGATGGTATCTCCAATGAAATGATCAGGAACCTAGGAACAGAGGCCAAAACAAAGCTGTTGCAGATCTTCAATAACAGCTGGACCTTAGGCAGTGTTCCACAAGCCTGGAGAGAAGCAATCATGATACCCCTCCTAAAATCAGGGAAAGATGGTTCCATTGCCTCTAGCTACAGACCAATTAGCCTCACCAGCTGTCTCTGCAAAACACTGGAGCGCATCATCAATCACAGACTGCAGTGGTACATTGAAAGTAAAAACATCCTTGTGCCACAGCAGGCTGGCTTTAGGCAGTGCTACTCTACGGAAGATCAGACAACCTACCTCTCTCAAGAAATTGAGGATGCATTCCAAGAGAAGAAGCTGGTGCTTGCGGCATGGATAGATCTGAAGAAAGCCTTTGACAAAGTCTGGAAAGAAGGTCTGATGAAGAAACTGAGAAACTGCAAAGTCAATGGAAGAATGTACAAATGGGTGAAAGCATACTTGCACAACAGAAGAGCCCGAGTACAGATAGACGGACTCAAGAGCAAGAAAGTACTACTGCGTCACGGTGTCCCCCAGGGCGGAGTCTTGTCCCCCACACTTTTTCTAATCTTCATCAATGATCTTGTTGCTCACCTACCGCATGGAATTAAAGCGGCAATGTACGCCGATGACCTCGTTCTATGGATCACAAATGAATATGCATCAGTGGCCACCAGATTGCTACAAAGAGCTGTAGATACATTTGCTGCATGGGCAAATAGATGGTGTGTCAGCATAAACACTGACAAGTGCAGCACCACCCTATTTACCCTCTCTCCAAAACAAAAGGCAGGGATCATCCAGATAAATGGAACACCCCTAAGAGAAGATAAAGAACCAACATACCTTGGAGTAACATTTGATGGCAAGCTGACATGGAGAAAGCACATCAACAAAGCAGTAGCAAAAGCCAGAAGGAAAATAGCCATCCTGAGAAAGCTAAGTGGAACCACATGGGGAGCCAGAACGAAAATACTTAGCAAAGTTTACCAACAGAGCATACGACCACACCTGGAATATGGGTCAACTGCGTGGTGTTCAGCATCAAAAACCACACTACAAGAGCTGGACAAGGTGCAAAATCAAGCACTTAGAGTCACCACAGGAGGGATGAGATCAACCCCTATAGTGGAAATGGAGAAGATGGGGAGGACACAGGCACTGAGTGAGCGCAGAGATACGAAAACGCTAATACAAGCAGAAAAGTTCCTCAGCTTGCCAGGCCACCCTATGAAGAACAGATTTGAAAACCTAGCTATGGGGCGGTTGAAAAGAAGTAGTTTTATCCACCAGGCCAAACGACTCTGCAGAGAAACCACTGATCTGCCCACAGTTGGTATCCCCCTAACAACTATTCCAGAGCGAACTCCATGGAAAGATGAGCATAGACTATCGTTACAAATCCAGACAAAAGTGAGAGGAATATTTGACAAGGAAGAACAGAACAGTGTGCAGCGCAGAACAGCCACTCTCAGCTTCCTTGATGAAGAATACCCACAGGACCTCTGGATCCGAGTCTACACAGATGGGTCAGCACAAAATGCTGTTCGAAATGGAGGAGCGGGAGTGTACATAGAATACCCAAATAATACTAGGGACACAGCCAGAGTACCGACAGGAAAGTACTGCCATAACTATGATGCCAAAATTGAGGCAATCAAGATAGCAACAGAGAAATTACTAAATAACAGCAATGGTACACAACCTGTGGTGCTACTAACAGATGCAAAATCAGTACTCGAGGCGGTCCTCTCTGGGAAATTGCCAGTACTAAGGACACTACTTTCTGAACTTGGCAGTCAGCATAAAGTCACCATACAGTGGATACCATCCCACTGTGGAGTACCCGGAAACAACAGAGCTGATCAATTGGCTAAGGAAGGAGCCAAAGAAGAACAGCCTGATGTGCCCGTTACATACCACCAAAAGAAAAGAATGATCAAATCAGTCAGAAAGCCACCAAAACCTGCTCAAGATGACTACCACATTATGGACAGACCAGAACAAGTCATTATTCTGCGCCTCAGAACAGGACACAATAGATTACGCAACCACATGTAAACAAAATTCACTCACCTGGTGATGTAATCAATGACCAGCCAGTCCACTCACCTGGTGATGTAAACGCCCAGCTAGTCCACTCACCTGGTGATGTAGTCAACGATCATCTAGTCCACTAACCTGGCGATGTAATCAACAATCATCTAGTCCACTCACCTGGCGATGTAATCAACAATCATCTAGTCCACTCACCTGGCGATGTAATCAACAATCATCTAGTCCACTCACCTGGTGATGTAATCAACAATCATCTAGTCCACTCACCTGGTGATGTAATCAACAATCATCTAGTCCACTCACCTGGCAATGTAAACGCACAGCTAGTCCACTCACCTGGCGATGTAAACGCCCAGCTAGTCCACTCACCTGGTGATGTAATCAACGACCAGCTAGTCCACTCACCTGGCGATGTAAACGCCCAGCTAGTCCACTCACCTGGTGATGTAATCAACGACCAGCTAGTCCACTCACCTGGTAATGTAATCCTCCACAGTCTTCACACACTTGTAGCTGTAGCACCATCCATTCTCCTCCTTCTTGGTGTACCCTGGCACCTCCTCCCCCTTCTTGGTGAACTTCAGGTTCAGCCCAATGTTGACCCTGTTGCCATTGGTGCCTGACTTCTCTACAAACACTGACCCGGTGATGCGTGACATAATGTGGGAATCAATGCCAATCTGCTGGGCAGCCTGGTAGCTGTTGAGGTACTTTCCTCTCAGACCCTGCAGATTCATTCACCATTGAACACCATTTTCATTTCAATATATTGAAAGCATCATCTTCATTTCAGACTATAGATTCAAAAATAAATTCAATTGCTGAAGATCTTCTGACATAGTCCATGGAGTGTTGCTCTTAGGTTGGATCTTTCTTATTAGTTAAATATAAAGATAGCAGAAGCAGATAAAGCTTTTGGGGCATAAAGAGTTTTCATTGTTGCAGTCAACACCAGCATTTTACTGCCGCCATTGATGTCTTGGCAAGTGTTACGTTCAGTAGTTTGCCATCGCTTTCTGAATGACCGGCTCCCATACCAACACGTTATAACTAGTGAGACACGGTTTGCTGCCAAATCGGTCACCATTGTGTTTCGAACCCGGGTAAGCGGCATTACGAATCGCGTCCGCAACGCCATCACCACAGAGACCGGCGTAGGAGACCGGTGTAAAGAGTTAGGCCTTCATATTTTCTATGAGGTGTCGCAGCTAGTTTCTCACTGCCCATCCTTCCCAGACAATTCCTGGATATTTCTGATAATTGTCTAGTAACCCCACAGTCATGCCGGCCAAAAGAAAAAATAATCCTAAATAAATAATAAATCCTTATTCATTACTTGAACAAAATAATATAATCACAAAAATGTCAGAATCAATTACATACTCCTTAATAAACACTAGCACACCTTTATGCTGTCTTGTGGTGGCACATGCATATTATATAATTACAGAGAAACAATTCTTCTTTTTCTTCTTCTGCATTTATCCGGAGTTTTTCTTTTTTGCGGACGTGATTACGTTGTGCCTATTTACAGCAGAGCTGCATTCTTGCACCGTTAAGCCGACACATCTGACTTCTGCGGGCATTTGTTGACTGGGTTAACCTTCCCAGGGAAACAATTCTAATTGTAGCAACTTTAGTGACTGTCATGAATAGACAGTTAGTTACCTGTGCTAGGCACATTAGAGAAACTAAAATATGGAATGTACTGTAACCACTGGGAAAAAACTGCACAGGGGCA
Source organism: Cepaea nemoralis (assembly GCA_014155875.1). NCBI lineage: Eukaryota > Metazoa > Mollusca > Gastropoda > Stylommatophora > Helicidae > Cepaea > Cepaea nemoralis. The sequence goes on from JACEFZ010020081.1 coordinate 297,353, forward strand.
CTTAGGTGTGAAAGACAACATGGTAATGATTGAGGAAGGAAGAGCAATGGACGGGCTAGACATCATCAGCGCTATAATAGTTGCTGAATGAACAGATGATTTTAAGTAAACCTGGGAATCTGCTTCTTTGTCCAGAGTGAAGGATATGGGAGTGAAGGGGTAGTCACCAGACAGGAACATTTTGTCAAGATCACAAGACATCTGATTAACCAACACAGAACTGGTGCGATAGTTGATATACATGGGCAGAGATGTTAAGAATAAAATCATAGCACCTATGGACCTGTCCAGAGTGTCATGATGATAGTCATAAATCACAAACTGGAAAGATTTATAAAAGAGAGATAGAGGAAGGCAGATAGAAGGACCTCGGTCACCTTTTATCATGGCATAAAAAGAACTATCAGCCAACGAACTGATACATCCTGCTGAAAATTGTTGAATCATGACCACACATGCCAGACAGAAGGCACATAATACTGATGAAGATGTCATCTCTGTCACAGTCTGTGTAATGTCAGCTCAATGATCAGAACCTCAAGTTGTACTCACTGACTGTTCTATATTCCTAAAGTCTGGTTCCTGTGTGACATGCAAGGCAATTCTCACTCTGACTTCATCAGGCAGGACCTCCAGCACCTGTCAAAAAACAAGAAATTAACAATGACACCAAAAAAAAAAAAAACAGTGATACCAAAACACAAACAATGATACCAAAAACACAAACAACGACACACACACAAAATGACACAAAAAATGCAATGACACCAAAAACAAACAATGACACCAAAAACACAAACAATGATGAAAACAAAACCACAAAAAATACAATGACACGAAAAACATCAACAATGACACCAAAAAACACACAAGGACACCAAAACACAAACAATGACACCAAAAAAACAAATACCAAAAACACAAACGAAAACCAAAAACCCAAACAACAAAACATAAATCCTGTAGCAGAAACCTACTGTGGGTATACATCATCATTTTATGAATTGCACTGCACTGTTTCCTCGAGCCTGTGGCTCAGCACATCAACTTCCATGAGCATTTTTTTGGGTTAGTTCTAACTAGTCTATTGATTGTCCCCTGTCTACCTACAAGGCAGCAGGTTTGTGTCTCACCACGTCTAGTTAATATCCCTCGACCTGTCCAACATGTACCACCAGCAGGCGCACTAACGTCGGCATAGCTCTTGGGCTCAGTGGAACACGTAAAGCCCTCAACAAGATGGATACATATCTGAGTGGCTGTGAGACTGTAAATTGTTAAGACCGTCATAACCGTGAGTGCATGGAGGAATAAATGGCCAGCCTTTCTCTCCTGTATCAAACGTTGAGAGCTGGCATCGAAACCTTGTCCGAACGCGCTAATGTCACTGTTCACAAAGTCCTAGCTGCTACCACAACTTGCCTGCTAACAATAACACAACCATATTGAAATGTTGGTATAATGCTGGTTATGTCTCATGTTCACAGAGACAGGTTTTGTTGTATGAAGACTATCTTTCTAGTTGTTTACTCTTATATGCTATGAAAGGTTTGAGTAGTGATGATGCCTTTGTTTCCTTCCTGGTGACCAAGCAGCACTCTCACATCCATCAAGCTTGTGAGATCTCCAAGGCAGAGTGCAAAGCCTGAGTGCTGAATGTCTACCATCCTCATGAGGATTGATTGATTTAGGAATCGACATCACAGCATTCGGGGCATTCCTATAAGCGCTCCGTCCCCATCCTCAGCAGCCAGCGAAGAGTTCCAACACCAATAGTACCAGTAGCAATCTGATTATATGTCCGTCTCGCCTTTCCTCTGAGCGTTGAGCCCCTCGTCACTCCTCGCTGTCTCATTCTTGCCAGACCATGGTAATCCATTTGCTCCTCCGAGGTGTACACGTGCTCCCACAAGGCCGCAACCACGTCTATCATGAGGATTTACTATCCTTCCATCTCAAATAGTGCAATCAAATATCAATCAACCAATAATTCCATAAATCCTCCAACCATTCACTCAATCAACCAGTACCTCCATAAATCATCCAACCATTCACTCAATCAATCATTCAACCCATCATCAAAATAAAAAAGCCAAATAATCTGAGAACAAACACATGTACAGACAAAACAAACACGCCATGTATACCTTGCCCTGAGCTCCGTAATGTGGATTGCCCACCATAAAGACTGTACTGTCCACAGGGAACACCTCATCTAGTGTCCTGAATGTGGTGTGACCCGACTCCTCCACTTGCAGGTCCTGGAAAGCACAAATAGTCCCGCTAGAGTCACAATAATGTACTATTTCATTAACTAAAGTGCTCCACAAATAGTCCCACTAGAGTCACAATAATGTACTATTTCATTAACTAAAACGCTCCACAAATAGTTCCGCTAGAGTCACAATAATGTACTATTTCATTAACTAAAGTGCTCCACAAATAGTTCAGCTAGAATCACAATAATGTACTATTTCATTAACTAAAGTGCTCCACAAATAGTTCAGCTAGAATCACAATAATGTACTATTTCATTAACTAAAGTGCTCCACAAATAGCCCCGCTAGAGTCACAATAATGTACTATTTCATTAACTAAAGTGCTCCACAAATAGTCCCACTAGAGTCACAATAATGTACTATTTCATTAACCCTTTACAGGGCAGACGCTTGTCAATTTTCTAGCCCTGAACGGGCAAGATTTTTTCAGGTTCGGTAAAATTTCGGGTCGCGTTAGTAAAAACATCACAAATAAGGTGTTAGTCAACCGATTTTAGTTAAATAAACAACACAAGGAAGGGAAAAGCATGTAGAATATGTTACTCATGTGATTGTTGTCGGTAATCCATATATGAACACAAATATTTACGAAATACGGCATGTTGCTTGTGATTTTCCGTATCTATACGGCAATTTACAAACACATTTTCAGAATCATAATCACTTTCTTTAAAGTCCGACTCAGACTGCTAATGCAAAGTAACGCTTTGCACTGATATCTAGCTCCGATTAATAGTCAACTTCGTGCCCTTTAATGTCATTTAAAATTAACCTAGCGAAATCTCGGCTATCACTTGAAGAATCGCCGAAATCCATTTTGAAAAACAGCGTAAAAATCCCAAAAACTATCAAAAATTGTCCTTAAAAGTCCGTTCACATTCATACAATCGCGTTTATAAATGGCGGCCACGTTGTCAAGATGTCGGCGAAAGCGAAAGTAGTCGTCGGAAGTGTCGGAAAGCCGAGAGATCGCGATTTTACAATGCATAATAGTATCGGCCGGGATCGGACGCTATGAGCGTTTTATGGCATCGGCCGGAATCGGACGCTATGCCTTCACAATTATGTATTTTTTCATTAACTAAAGTGCTCCGCAAACAGTCTCACTAGAGTCACAATTATGTATTTTTTTTATTAACTAACGTACTCCACAAACAGCCATCACCACCATTTCTGACAGGAAACCTCAATCACACAAAGGGGCAGCATTCATGTGTTAAAGTGAGTTACATGTCCTTTGATGGACATTGCAGTTAACACCAGCATTTATTGGCTGTTGTATGTGATTTACTAGGTACTTTAATTTGAGTACAGTGTCAGTCTTACATGACTGAGCTACCTTATGACAGTACTACCTGCTTTCTGATAGCGCCGAAGGTTGAGTCTTAGTCAGATATGACTGTGCCTGAGGAGCCATCGTATGACAGTTGATGGCACTACCTGCTTTCTGTTGGCACCAAATGTTGGGCAGCACTTACCAAACTCAACAAACCACATTGTGCTCAATGGCCTCAGGCGGAGGAGCGTAAGTGAGAGGGTACAAGTCTTATCCTGGTGCGAGGAAATGCAACCTAAAGTCTAAATGTTGAGGCAGGGCAAACCAGGCCCTAAGCCTTGGTTGGCAACTGATCTAGGATCTAAGCTCCGAAAGACGAACAGTTAGAGCATTGCTTTGCTGATCCGGCAGCTTCTGCTGCTTGTCTTGTTCCAGATGTATTGAGATTACCTTTCCTCTGGAGTAAACGAGACAAGTCGAGAGAGGGATCATGCTGCATGTAGATTCCTCGTTTGACCGACCCCCTTGTATGATTGTAGCAACCTTGAATGACTGTAGCCCACTTGTATGACTGTAGCCCCCTCATAGTAATGTAGCCCCCTTGTATGACACGGCTCCCTCAAATGTCTGTGGCCCCCTTGTATGACTTTAACCCCCTCGTATGACAGTTGCCTCTTGTTAAGACTAGCCCCCCTCACATGACTGTAGCCACCTTGTATGACTGTTATACAAAATGCTACAGTACTACAAGGGCACAACTGTAGCCTATTGTATAACAAACGAACAAACAAAACAAATTTTATTTTTAAAGGGTAATAAATTGGGCACACAGGCCCGTCTTACATTCAGCCCTTCCAATCACTCATCTTGTGTTCATCAATTGTGCATGATACATTCACATAGGAAAAAGACATTGTCAAATGAATGTTGTAAACATAAACAATGCGTATTACCATGTTATGAGACACATCCCCCCCACACACACATCTCCCACCTGCCCACACATACCCCCCCCCACCCAAAAACACACCCAGGCACACATACGTGCCATCACCCATCCCATAACCCACTCACATATCCTCCACCACCCACCCACACACCCCTAACCATCCAGCCAAACACACATCCCCCAACCACACATTCTCCCACCCAGACACACATCCCCAACCTACCAAAACACACATCCAGCACCCATCCGCCACATACACACATCCCCCCCACCTACACCATCTCCCCCCATCCACCCACACACACATCCCCCAACCTACACACTCACTCACCCACCACCCCCATCCATTCCCCACCCACACACACAGCCCCACCCATACACACATCCTCACACACATCCCCCACCCACATCTCTCACCCACCCACACATATCCCCCACAGTCATACAAGGTGGCTACAGTCATATGGGGTGGGCTACATGCGAGGGTGCTATAATCATACGGGAGGGCTACAGAATCTACTGACATTAACATACACACAAACCTGTATGGTCATTTGGTGAACAAATGAAGTCCGATCTGCAGCAAACTGCTTCTCCAGGGTGAGGGTGCCATGGACTCCATATGCGTACCTGCAAACACAGAAACAGGGATTATTATTATTATTATTATTATTTCTTCTTTTACTTTTTTTCATGTCATCTTCTTCCTTCTCCAACTCCTGTTTCTTCTTTCCGCCTTTCTCCTCCTGCTTCTTTTTATCCAATGGTGCTACAGTCATAGGAGGATGCTACAGTCATATGAAGGTCCTGCAATCATACAAGAGGGTTACAGTGATTGAAGGGGGCTACAGTCATGCAAGAGAACTCTAGTCATACAAGAGAAATAGTCATACAAGAGTACTACAGTCATACAAGAGGGCTACAGTCATAAAATGGGGCTACAGGCAGGCAAGAGAACTACAGTCATGCAACTACAGTCATACAAGAGAAGTACAGTCATATAAGATAAGTACAGTCATATAAGATGGCTACAGTCATACAAGCGGGCTAGTCATATAAAAGAACTACAGTCATACAAGAGAACTACAGTCATACAAGAGAACTACAGCCATACAAGAGAGCTACAGACATGCAATAGAACTACTGTCATAGAACAGAACTAGAGTCGTACAAGAGAACTAGAGCCATACAAGAGAACTACAGTCATACAAGAGAATTACAGTCATACAAGAGAACTAGAGCCATACAAGAGAACTAGAGCCATACAAGAGAACTAGAGCCATACAAGAGAACTACAGTCATACAAGAGAACTAGAGCCATACAAGAGAACTACACCATACATGAGAACTACAACCATACAAGAGAACTACATTCATACAAGAGAACTACATTTATACAAGAGAACTAGAGCCATACAAGAGAACTACAGCCATACAAGAGAACTAGAGCCATACAAAAGAACTAGAGCCATACAAGAGAACTACAGCCATACAAGAGAACTAGAGCCATACAAGACAGCTACAGCCATACAAGAGAACTAGAGCCATACAAAAGAACTAGAGCCATACAAGAGAACTAGAGCCATACAAGAGAACTAGAGCCATACAAGAGAACTAGAGCCATACAAGAGAACTAGAGCCATACAAGAGAACTAGAGCCATACAAGAGAACTAGAGCCATACAAGAGAACTACAGCCATACAAGAGAACTAGAGCCATACAAGAGAACTAGAGCCATACAAGAGAACTAGAGCCATACAAGAGAACTATAGCCATACAAGACAGCTACAGCCATACAAGAGAATTACAGGCATGCAAGAGAACTACATCCATACAAGAGAACTACAGTCATTCTTCTGTCTTTTGCTGTCTTTGATGATTACATAATGAGGTGAGTTCTCTTGATCAACTCAAATATATGTTTGTTGGAGTTCCTCTTTAGCTCCATGCAGCTTGGAGTTTTTAGTCCTGAATCACTGGGCCAGTCCTCTTCCGTTTGCTGCTGGGCCAGTCTATCTTTGTTGGGCCTCTTCACTGGCTGTTGAAGATGAGGAAGGAGCACAGATGGGTATGTCCTGAGTGCTGTGACTCAACACTCAAGGTACCAGGGTTCGATACCATCACAGGGCTGGGAATATGTCTAATACAGTACTAATATGTCAGTACTCTTTGTCACAATAATACACACTTAATCTGTCTGTAAACTGACCAGAAACTTTTCCATCATACACAAACACTTTCCACTTCTGCCCCAGCACGGCTGTGGTAGGGGTACTGTTACTACCCCCGTCGGTCACCTCTCCGGCGCTGGGAATATGTCTAATACAGTACTAATATCTAAAATGTCATGTGTCCCCATTTTCTCTTGGGTAGTGAGATTATATACCTAGTCTTCTCAGATAAGGATCTGGGGAAGTACATGTTTGGAAAACTCTCGGGAAGGGGAGATTTACATGGATGTGTAGAACACACAGAATTTGATAGTTGCGGTTTCGCCGGAGAGGTGACCGACGGGGGTAGTAACAGTACCCCTACCACAGCCGTGCTGGGGCAGAAGTGGAAAGTGTTTGTGTATGATGGAAAAGTTTCCGGTCAGTTTACAGACAGATTAAGTGTGTATTATTGTGACAAAGAGTACTGAGATACTGACTGAGGTTGACCTGCGTGGTCAAGGTCACGGATGGTAATAAAGAGAAATTGAGATGACATTGTGAGGCGGGGGTGGATAGGGAGTAAAGGTACTCAGGAAATTTCCACAGCCTGTTGTTGTAAGATGACTCATGTCACCGTGAAAGTGAATCATGGGTGAGGAACAACACAAATTGTTTTGAACGAAAACCAGACTTTATGTTTCGTCTTTGTTGAACTGTTCTACTGTCGTCATCATATCACTAAGCAAACATGCTACAACAGACAATCAAGCGCCGTCACCACAGGAATGGTCGCATTTCTTCGCAAAAAAGTATCTATATATACAGAATGAATACGTTGGACATTTGTGGCCATTTTGTTTGTTGAACCTGGTCGGTTAACGTGAATCCATAACATAGATGATACAAAAAGAGGTCATCTCCGCAACCAAGGTATAAAGACTTTTGGATTATTACTTTGTTGTCACCACGTCCAGGGAAAGTAACAACATATCGAAAGAACATTTTGGATAATTACTATTACCGTCAACATTTCCGACAGTTGGAACTTGTGATCACAACGTGAGATTAAGTAACCACTCAACAAAACAATAAGTCATTTTGGAATTTACCGTCGTAGACATGTCGGAACTTTAACCAACAGACATTTCCAGACTATTGTGGAAAACTAATAACTTTTGCGACTGGTTAATAAGTACAGTATTGTCGACCAGCCATTTGGACATTTTGTTTGTTCTCATCGTTCTAACTGTCGTTATCGTTTGTTTATCTATATATGTATATGTTATTACATGTAGTTGTTGGATAGGCATTTTTTGCAACTTCTATCTAAATCAGGATAGGCTTTACAAAACGTTTTTTTTTCTTTCTTGTGCTTATGATATTTTTGTAAGGACAACGCTAAACAGTTAACGTGCATTGGCATTGGGGTCCTAACCAATATCTAGAGCCGTGGTGTATTGCGTCAAATCTGTGTATATTATTGGTTTGAGATTCCCTTGTCTTCTTATTATTTTTATGTATGATATTTTATTTCTTTGAGTATATATGTGTTATTTTGTAACTCTTGCAACTAAATCTGCTATATAGACTGTTTTCTGTGTCAGTTTATATATATTACGCGCACTGTGGTCGTCCCTACACAAGCTTGTGGCTGTTACTGTGGTTTATTTCTTTGTGATCACCGTCTCCGTGTACTCAGCTTGTGCATCTAGCGTCTCATAGGAGTCACTTATCGTATCATTCATTAGTGTGTATATATATGTATGTTTAACAATATTTCCAGAAATTTTTTACAGCTATTTGGTATATATGCGAGGGAGTATAGGTGATATTCCCCCCTCACTACCTAGTACTTATAGAGTGACTGTGCGAGTACAGAGTGATATTATTAGTACTACGAATTTACGTACACAGCAAGTGGTGGTGTACTTAGGGAAGGTACACAAAGACTAGCAGCACAGTCTTTACATTTATAGTTGGCTGACAGACAGCAACGTGTCCAAAATTAATAGATGCCTACTTTAATGGAATATATTGAAACAGGGGAGAATGGGTCTCAAACATAGCTTTAGTGACTCCCAGAGACAAGATACTACTCTGGACAAATGTTTCCAAGGGGTAGTAGAGTAGAAAATAGGCAGTCAAAGAAGGGTAGATGGTGCTTCGAGAGGAAGAACAAGGTTCTCACTCGCAGGTTTTCAGAGGGTGGAACTGCACGTGGGCAAGTAGTAGTACCCTAAGGACATAGAGACAGAGATACTAGAACAGCTCAGGATAGTGCATGTGCAGGGCACATAGGCATAAGGCGTATGCAGCAGAGAGCAGGATGCCAGGTATATTGGCCAGGATTTAATAAAGAGGTCAGACTAAACAGAGACTCCAGTGTAACGGTACAATATGCAGATAGCAATGGTAACGCAGTTCAAAAGAGTGTTAATGACATCACTGAACCAGAGTTAGGATTAGCAAACAGATGTTTTAAAGATATAGGAAACATGAGGCATGGGTACATGAAGGGTAGACACAGCATCGACAGGAATCAGAGGTGGGTTGATGCAAGAAAAGAACCACCTGATATATGGTCGGTACACAAACTCTCCAGATAGTGATAGAAGACAGAGGCAAGGTAGCGCCTCGACATTTATTCATGGACCATTATTAGTAAAGTTACATGGTTTGTGTGTTATTGAAGATATTAATAGACCTGCGGGTACCTAAATATAATGCTTTTCTATGTTATATGGATTATTATGCCATGTATTAGCTCATGCATTGGTACACAAGATGGAAAGTTGGTTGTAGTGATGTGTTGGTAATATAGAAGTTGACTATGATTATTTGATGTATTATTTAGGGTGGTACTTAAAGTGAGATGGAGCCATACTTAGGGCTACCCAGGCAATATGTCGGGGTCACATATTTAATAAGTTTTAGTCTCCCAACATTTGAAAACGATGTTTTCTTTTAAGAGGGGGGTAATGACATATGCCTGGGTCATTGACATTGAGGTGAGTGACCGGGCTATGAGAAAAACAACCAACCCTGAGAAATAATGGTGAGGGTGGGTGCAGAACCCCAGGGTGGACGGGGTGAGAGACAGTTTAGTGTCGTGTGAAGTTAGGGGACATAAAAGAGAGTGGAAAACATTGACAGGGGAGTTGGAGCTGAGACCGGCTGCGGGTCGGATCGTGTGGACAGGGGATGTCTAGACTCCGAGCTGTTCGGGAGTCGAAGGATAGGAGCGGAGAGAGAGCTCCGTCCTGTGATGTGTTGTGCTCCGAGTTGTGAATGCAGGCCTAAAACCCAGTGGGGGTTGGATAGATAATGGAGGCCTGAACCCAAAGTGGGTTGGATAGTTAATGGAGGCCTGAACCCAAAGTGGGTTGGATAGTTAAGGGAGGCCTGAACCCAAAGTGGGTTGGATAGTTATTGGAGGTTAGACCCAGTGTGTGGGTTGTATTGTGTGAGGTCCAGCCGTGGATAGGAGCTGGATAACTGTCCTGTGAATTTGAGATTAAGCAGGCCTTGAGAAGGCAGTGACGTGTGCGTGTTAAGTTGTGAGGAGGATATTTATATTCTATGGATTATATTGTTTCTGGATATAGAGTTGTGTTCCGTTTGTCCGTGTTCTTTCTGCATTAAAGGATTATGTGCGCCAACACAATCTTGTTTAATGACTGGTGGATGTGGACTGCGGGGGTGAGTTGCATTGTGAGACAGGTGGCTAGCTCTACTTACACTCCGTAGTGACATACAAAGAACATTGAACCCTAGACAACGACCATGTCACTCAGTTATGATAAAGAACATTGTGACAAATATCTAGGAAACTTGTTGTACAATATTTAGGAAACGTTGTACAATATCTAGGAAACTTGATGTACAATATCTAGGAAACTTGATGTACAATATCTAGGAAACTTGATGTACAATATCTAGGAAACTTGATGTACAATATCTAGGAAACTTATTGTACAATATCTGGGAAACGTGATGTACAATATCTAGGAAACTTGATGTCCAATATCTGGGAAACTTGATGTACAATATCTGGGAAACTTGATGTACAATATCTGGGAAATTTGATGTACAATATCTAGGAAACTTGATGTACAATATCTCGGAAACTTGATGTACAATATCTAGGAAACTTGATGTCCAATATCTCGGAAACTTGATGTCCAATATCTAGGAAACTTGATGTACAATATCTAGGAAATTTGATGTACAATATCTCAGAAACTTGATGTACAATATCTAGGAAACTTGATGCACAATATCTGGGAAACGTTGTACAATATCTGGGAAACCCGGGAAGGTTAACCCGGTCAACAAATGCCCACAGAAGTCGGATGTGTCTGCCTAACGGCGCAAGAACGCAGCTCTGCTGTAAACAGGCACAACGCAGTCACATCCGGGGAAAAAATCCGGATGAACGCAGAAGAAGAAGAAGATATCTGGGAAACTTGATGTACAATATCTGGGAAACTTGATGTACAATATCTAGGAAACTTGATGTACAATATCTGGGAAACTTGATGTACAATATCAAGGAAACTTGATGTCCAATATCTAGGAAACTTGATGTACAATATCTAGGAAACTTGATGTACAATATCTAGGAAACTTGATGTACAATATCTAGGCAACTTGCACAATATCTAGGAAACTTGATGTACAATATCTAGGAAACTTGTTGTACAATATCTGGGAAACTTGATGTACAATATCTAGGAAACTTTTTGTACAATATCTAGGAAACTTGATGTACAATATCTAGGAAACTTGATGAGCAATATCTAGGAAACTTGATGTACAATATCTAGGAAACTTGATGAGCAATATCTAGGAAACTTGATGTGCAATATCTAGGAAACTTGATGTGCAATATCTAGGAAACGTAATGTGCAATATCTAGGAAACCTGATGTGCAATATCTAGGAAACTTGATGAGCAATATCTAGGAAACTTGATGTGCAATATCTAGGAAACTTGATGTGCAATATCTAGGAAACTTGATGTGCAATATCTAGGAAACTTGATGTGCAATATCTAGGAAACTTGATGTGCAATATCTAGGAAACTTGATGGAAAATATCAAGGAAACTTGATGTATAATATCTAGGAAACTTGATGTGCAATATCTAGGAAACTTGATGTACAATATCTAGGAAACTTGGTGTACAATATCTAGGAAACTTGATGTGCAATATCTAGGAAACTTGATGAGCAATATCTAGGAAACTTGTTGTACAATATCTAGGAAACTTCATGTCCAATATCTAGGAAACTTGATGTACAATATCTAGGAAACTTGATGAGCAATATCTAGGAAACTTGTTGTACAATATCTAGGAAACTTGATGTCCAATATCTAGGAAACTTGTTGTACAATATCTAGGAAACTTGATGTCCAATATCTAGGAAACTTGCTGTACAATATCTAGGAAACTTGATGTACAATATCTAGGAAACTTGATGTACGATATCTAGGAAACTTGATGTACAATATCTAGGAAACTTGATGTCCAATATCTAGGAAACTTGATGTCCAATATCTAGGAAACTTGATGTACAATATCTAGGAAACTTGATGTCCAATATCTAGGAAACTTGATGTACAATATCTAGGAAACTTGATGTACAATATCTAGGAAACTTGATGTACAATATTTAGGAAACCTGATGTACAATATTTAAGAAACTTGATGTACAATATCTAGGAAACTTGATGTACAATATTTAGGAAACGATGTACAATATTTAGGAAACTTGATGTACAATATCTAGGAAACTTGATGTACAATATCTAGGAAACTTGTTGTACAATATGTAGGAAACTTGTTGTACAATATCTAGGAAACTTGTACAATATCTGGGAAACTTGATGTGCAATATCTAGGAAACTTGATGTGCAATATCTAGGAAACTTGATGTACAATATCTAGGAAACTTGATGTACAATATCTAGGAAACTTGATGTACAATATCTAGGAAACTTGATGTCCAATATCTAGGAAACTTGATGCACAATATCTAGGAAACTTGATGTACAATATCTAGGAAATGTTGTACAATATCTAGGAAACGTTGTACAATATCTAGGAAACGATGTACAATATCTAGGAAACTTGATGTGCAATATCTAGGAAACTTGATGTACAATATCTAGGAAACTTGATGTACAATATCTAGGAAACTTACGTTCTTCCTGTCATTGGACAAGCGTACACAATGATCTGTGTGTTCCCGACATCAATAGCAAAACGATTCATGAGTCTGCAATGAGAACATCGAAGATGGTGATTTATAATTTGTGGATGAAGCAGGTACAATCATAGATGGTGATTTATAATGTGTGAATGTTACAGCTACAACAGATGGTGATTTATAATGTGTGGATGAGGCAGGTGCAATCATAGATGGTGTTTTTAAAATGTATTACAATCACAGATGGCAATTTATAATGTGTGAAGGTTACAGCTACAACAGATGGTGATTTATAATGTGTGAATGTTGCAGTTACAATCATATATGGTGATTTATAATGTGTGGATGTTACAGCTATAACATATGGTGATTTATAAAGTGTGGATGTTGCAGCTAAAATCATAGATGGTGATTTATAATGTGTGTATGATGCAGATTCAATCATAGATGGTGATTTATAATGTGTGGATGTTACAATTACAACAAAAAAAATGTGATTTATAATGTGTGGATGTTACAGCTACAACCATAGATGTTGATTTATAATGTGTGGATGTTGCAGCTACAACAGATGGTGATTTATAATGTGTGTTTGATGCAGATACAATCATAGATGGTGATTTATAATGTGTGGATGTTACAGCTACAACAGATGGTGATTTATAATGTGTGGATGAGGCAGGTGCAATCATAGATGGTGATTTAAAATGTGTGGCTGTTGAAGTCACAACCATAGATGTTGATTTATAATGTGTGGATGTTACAGCTACAACAGATGGTGAATTATAATGTGTGGATGTTGCAGTTACAATCATAGATGGTGATTTATAATGTGTGAAGGTTACAGCTACAACAGATGGTGATTTATAAAATGTGGATGTTGCAGCTAAAATCATAGATTGTGATTTATAATGTGTGTATGATGAAGATACAATCATAGATGGTAATTTATAATGTGTGGATGTTACAACTACAACAAAAAGAACTGATTTATAATGTGTGGATGTTATAGCTACAACCATAAATGGTGGATGTTACAGCTATAACAGGTGGTGATTTATAATGTGTGGATGGATGTTATAGCTATGACCATAGATGGTTATTGTGTGTGGATGTTACAGTTATAACTATAGATGGTTATTTATTATGGGTATTTATTATGTGTCCATGCTAAAGTTATAACTACAGATGGTGATTTATAATGTGCGGAGGCTATTACTGCCGTCACAGACAACATGTAGCGGCTACTACAATCAACAGAAATTACGCAATGACGTGTGGAGACTTCAGCAACTATCACAGAATGTGTTATCAAATCTCTTTTAGAAATGTGTACAAAATTCTAAGAGGATTACCTTTCCTTGATATCATTTGCCTCCCGTGCAACAATCGCACATTCAGTCTGGTCTAGTTTTTTTCTGTTGAAGGATGCAGCAGTTCCTCTGCTGGATTTCTTGCCCTCCTCCTCAATGAGCTCAATTCTGGACACAGATAATATTGTACAATGAATCTTTGCAAGATGCTGCAATCCTGATGGTTGACACAACATGCTAAAGGGGATGTAATCTAATTATGCCCACATGTGATGGTTGCCTTATTTTTGGCTCCAATTAAGGGAATCTGTGCGGAAAAGTGGTTATGCCACCTGCCGCACGCTATGAAGGTTGTGGGTTCAATTCCAAGCTATGACATTCAGTTCACGACTCCTGGAGGTTGTCGCTGGAGCTATGGAGTTTACACTTTATGTGGTGCTTTCAGTAGGCTGTCCTGCGGAAAGAGACCGAGCCAAGTGGGATAAAACTCTGTGCAATTAAGTGACCCTCTTACCTGTTGAACCTTTTTTGTAAACTGCAAATGAGTTACTTCTGCTACTTAAAGTGACACAGCTCTTAGTTAACAGATAAGTTAGAAGGAAAGATGAAGGGAAAGTCTGCTAGAGGAAAATGTTACATGAGAGAAAACAACATCAAGCGATAGGCTGGAAGATGCCTGAATGAGTGCACTTAGCAGACACAGGATAGACTGTGATGAAGACTCACTACAGCTGACCTGCAATGCGGAGATGGCATTTGAAAGTGATGATGATTCATTGCTCTCATCTTGGAGATTCACTGCAAGAGTTGAGTTGAGTTAAAAACCGACATCACAGCACTAGGGACATTTCCTATACGTACTCCGTTCTCATCTGCAACAGCCAGTGAAGAGTCCCAATACTAATGGTACCAGTAGCACTCTGATTATATGCCCGTCTGGTCTTTCCTTAGAGTTTTAGTGTCAGCCAGATTGTCTGGTCACTCCCTGCAGCACCATTCTCTCCAAGCCATGATGATCCATCTATTCTTCTGTACTATACACAGAATTAAAAAGGGCCCCAACAACGTCTGCCTTATCATGCACCAATACCCCATTAAGTGGTGCACCCCAGTGGTGCCCACCCAGCCAATCTGTCCGCCTGCTTCTCAGCAAGAGCCAAGGGGAAGGTCGGTGCTGAAGTAAATGAAGGTCCAACGCCTCAAGAATGGGGATGGAGGTGGTTGAGATCACTGCAGCTTTGAGGTGGAGAACAAGTATCTTAGTCATCAAAGCAATCGTAGTGTCTGATTCTCAGTCCGTATTACACAAGAGTTCCTTGACTCAGGGAGGTACATTACAAGGTCTTCAGAGTTCAAATAATGGGGGACACTGGCAATAGGGAAAGCTAATCCCCAAGCAAACATCAGCCTAGTGTATTCCCTTGTAGTAGCAACTACTGGTAGTCATAGCACATGTGTGAACCACACTCGAGTTCAAAATGAACGGGGGGGAAAAAATAGAGTTAAAAACGCACTGATGTTGCATGAGATGGAACCCTCATCATGGATGTGGCAGAAACACCAGCAGACTGAAGTGGGATATCTGCTGGCCTAAGAATGGGGATCTGCAGGAGTGTGACCTTTATAGAGGAATCATGCTTTTGTCAGTGCTTGGGGAAATATTAAGCAGGATATTAAGCAGAAAACCATCTATGAATGACTAACAGTTAAAAGACACAGTAACGGAGGAAACAAAACATTCACGGATTCTCGAATTTGAAGTACAGAATGAAAAGGAAAGGATGTCTGAGAGGATGAAGCTGAGGTGTTTACAACCAGTGTGACAGTGGAACGATTAGCATCTAAACCTTGTGACACTGACTGTGGGAGATGCAGCATCTATGGTTTGCCATGAGTGTTATGATGTTGATTTCTGAATCAATCAATCAATCCTCTGTTTTACAATAGATTGGTAACACATCCATGTAACATTGCAGATTTATAGGATTATTAAGTCTCTCTATGAGGCATGCTGAAGAAGACTGACCTGTCATGGAATTGCCTGAAGTGCAATAAGCCTGTTGCATAGTTTCTCAAATTAGCTGGAGAAAGTATTAAGTGTAAACGAAGCTATTTCAAACTCACACTTTGCTTCTACTGATGCTAGTGGCAATCTTTATCTAGTTTGCCTGTTTAAAGCAAGTCGGATTACGTGGTTGTCAACTATTTACAATGGTGGCATTTTTCATGTATGATCTTAGACGCTTAAAATCCCTGGGCTGTGGCTGCACCTAGATTCGGTGTGAGTGAGGAAGGGTCATCTTTAAAAACATTCCATATGCGAGTAACAGTTTAATGTAACATTTTATTTCACAAGCAATAACAATTTAACATGACATTTATTGACAAGTAATAATATTTTACAAACATTTTCTTGGCAGCCAATAATAATTTCACAGAAATATTTTGCTGACTGGTAGTAATTAATTAATATAGCATATATATATACGTATACCTTTTCTGGACTGCTGTCTGTTCCACCTTTCACATGGGATAGTGAGGAGCATTTTGTGTGATATTCACTGGCACAGGAACGGAGCATAATGGAATGACCCTTTGCCGTAAAATTGGAGCCATGACTAACGACTAAAATTAAATGAATATCAACTTGCCTGTAGGATTCGTTTGCAACAGCGACAACTTTTGCCTCATGAATATGTGGCCAGCCAACGTACGTGATTTTTCCCAGAAGCCTGTCAGCCACTTCCTCAAGACGCTGGAGAAACAAAACAAATAGGCAATTGTTTAAAATCTCTTTCACGCTGAGAGATGAATTAAGTCATGTTATTCAGAAGACAGAGTGGGTTGGCCTGATGGTGAGGGACACTGATGGTAATAGGGAAAACTTATCCACACACAAAAATCAGCCCAGAGCACTAGAAGTAGTAGAATTTGTATGGACTACGCTGGAGTTCACAGCGAGTGAATGAAAGGACAAAAAATAGAAAGAAAGAATGTTATTCAGATTATTCAGTACCAAGACTGTTATACTTCTTCCTGGGATACCTTCAGACTCCAGAGAGTTTGTCTTTAAATGGAGCGGATGTCAGCCAAAATAAAGTTATGTTCTGCATATGTTGGGCCACGAGCAAAGAAGTTAAAATAACATTTGTGAGGACATGTATCTTTCCTGCGGCAGCATAGATGCGAGTCATTGACAATTTTGTAATCGTAAACGAAGAAGCTTGAGACTTTTGAGCTCAAATGCTACAGAAAAGTTCTTAGCATGTCGTGGACCAAGAAGGAGAAAGATACTGAAATTCTATAAGACTGAATATGGAAGAACACTGGCTCATAAAAATGTCATGTCTTGGAAACTAACATGTTTTGGCCATGTTAAACGTCACAGTGGCTGGGAGAGAACAGGGATGGGAGGTGTGGTCCCTGGTAACAGAGGCTGGGGTAGACCAGCACGAAGAAGGACACAGAACATTGAAGACACCTTGGGCATGAGGGTGCATGAGAACTGGTCAGAGATGGAGAGGTTTTTCAATGCACCGTGATGAGAGCGATGTTCTACAAAGAACCAGCTACACGATGAACACGTGCATCAAATGCATCTTATCAATCCCACAGTAACTTACACCAGCATCTCCTGTATTTAATTTACTGAACAAGTATTTCAGTATGTCTTGTGCGGAGTCTGAAGATGGCTACATCTTTGCTTCGGTTGAGTTGATAATATGCATCGTCTCTTTGGAGGCCTGGATGATCTAATTCCCACTTGGTTCTTCTTCTTCTTCTTCTGCGTTTATCCGGAATGTTGTTTTAGATGTAATTGTGTTGTGCCTGCTTACAGCAGAGCTGTGACATTTGCACCTTTCGGCCGACACATCCAACTTCTTCAAGCATTTGTTGACCAGGTTACCTTACCACTTGTTTCTATAAGTGCTTCGTACAAACATAACAAGGTTATGTCTATATCAAACTGAGGTCATCTTCCACCTTCCTTTGCCAATTTGTCAGCCTCTTTTTTTACATGGTAAGGTGCTATGTGATAGGAGCAACTATATTACAATCCTTTTTAATTGAAAATCGCTCCATGTGCGACACCTGGCATGTGTGACGTATACTGCCGACACCTGTCTTAAGATGATGGCGTGGAGGAATTTTATCAACAGAACTGATCAAGAACACCAGGGACCAAGACCTGAGATTATTATATGTGAAAGTTACACACCCATCTTTCATCATTCTCTTTTTTTAATCTTTTATGTTTAATTGTTCAAGTTCTGGTACCATGCTGTCTTTACAAATTTTATATCAAAAATAGCACAAAACCCTGGGCTGAATTGAAGACACAATGTGCTACCCATGCAGCATGATCCTCTCTTGGTCTGCCTAGTTTACCGGAAGAAAGGCAACACCAATACTTCTGGAACAAGTCCATCTTCAGAAGCTGCTGGATCAGCAAAGCAATGCTCAACTGTCTGCCTGTCAGAGCTTCGATCCTAGACCAGTTGCCAACCACGGCTTAGGGCCTGGTCTGCCCTGCTATGACATTTAGTCTTTAGGTTGCACCTCCTCGCACCAGGATATGGCTTGTACCCACCCAATTGTGCTTCTCCGCCCAAAGTCATTGGCACAAGGGGGATGCCGGGTTTGATGAGTGCAGCCCAACATTCAGCACTTATAGAAAGCAGGTTGTACCGTCTACTGTTATACAGTAGCTCAGTAATATCTAACTAAAACCTAACTTACAATTGTTCATATGCTGTGTGTTATAATTTATAATAATATAAAGGAACAATGGCAAAACAAGATGCAAGGGTAGTAACTCTAGTAGAATATTCCTAACATGAAACCAAAAGTCACTCACAAGTTCCTCTTTACTCTGAACTCTGAGGACCATGTTCTCGCCACGGCTGTTATGTTGAAACACTTTCACCCCAGCCTTGACTAACTCATGCTGAGGAAAATAAATGAACATAGTGTCTCAGATTAACAATTGCCAGACTGAACACAGAGCTGTAAATGCAAATATTAGGTCTGTACATGCTGTCATCTATTAAAATAATTGTAAATCCTCTGCATCTTTTCTATCCCAAGCAATGTTAAATCCATGTGCTATTGGAAATAGTTCATGTGTACCAATCAATCCATGTGTGACTGCCTCGTGTGGGTCATCGCTGGAGCTACAGAGTGTGTGCTTTGTGGGATGCTTTCCGCTGGCCAGCTACTCTGTGAGAAGAGACTGGGCCTTGTGGGGGTAAAACCTGGTACAATGAAATTGATCTTCTCACAAAAACATATCACTGTCAATGGCAGAAACCTGCATGTGCCAGAAAACCACAGAAACAACAAATTAAATGAAACAACAAAGACGTTAAGTGAGTGGAAGAAACATGATACAAGTTAAACCAGAGATAGAGTCGAAGAAAACAAAGACTGTGTGCGTGTGGAACTGTCATATAAGTTAGAAATACGAGTCAAAACAAACCTGTACAAATATATGAGTAAGGAAAATAGAGATTTAGTCAGAAGACAAAGCCGTATCATGTGCCCCCCCCTCTCTCTCTCTCTCTCTCTGTGAGTTCATGCACATGCGTGGGGAGGGGGGGGGGGGAGACATTTAGAGAATGACAAAACAAAAAACAACAAAACTTACTGCGTGTAATGGAGATACATGACATCAGAAAAAAAACAAAAACTAAATATTAAAGAGCAGAAGTAACAAAGGTTTGCTGCATGTGTAGGAGAAACTGTTAGCGTCATAAGGGATTGAGTCACATGACAAAGGTCTACACTGTGTGGGAGAAAAATGTGGGAAAGACTAAACAAAAACATGTGGGAAAGACTAGACAAAAACATTTGTAGGAGAAACCGACGTGCAGGCAATTGAAAACAATTAAAACTTAACTATGTTAGTTCAACAATAAATGCTATGTGTGGGAGAAATCAGCAGGCATGAGCCAAAAAACCACTTACTGTGTGTGGGGAAAACCTGAACATAAATATGACAGAAAACCACTTACTGTGTGTGGGGTAAAACCTGAACATAGGGATGACAGAAAACTACTTACTGTGTATGGGAGAAATCAGTATACATGAACCAGAAAATCACTTACAGTGTGTGGGGGAAACCTGAACATAGGGACGACAGAAAACCACCTACAGTGTGTGGGAGAAACCTGAACATAGGGATGACAGAAAACCACCTACAGTGTGTGGGAGAAACCTGAACATAGGGATGACAGAAAACTACTTACTGTGTGTGGGAGAAACCTGAACATAGGGAGGACAGAAAACCACTTACAGTGTGTGGGAGAAACCTGAACATAGAGAGGACAGAAAACTACATAGTGTGTGGGAGAAACCTGAACATAGGGATGACAGAAAACTAATTACCATGTGTGGGAGAAACCCGAACATAGTGAGGACAGAAAACTACTTACCGTGTGTGGGAGAAACCTGAGTGTGGGAAATCCAGGGAAGTAGACGTCAAGCCTCACAGTGCTGAGCAAGCCTTTCCTCAGTCTGTTGGCATCGATGCGGAACAGATCTTTGTGCAGTTCTACAATTCTGTGTCAAAGGTACAAGAAATTATGTTAGTGATCAGGCCAATAACGACATATAGAGATTTATGTAGATTTATGTACAACAGCAGACGGTACTGCCTGCTTTCTGTTAGCGCCAAATGTTGGGCGACGCTCACAAAACCTGACACCCCAAGTTGTGCTAGTGGCATCAGGTGGAGGAGTGCAATTGGGAGGGTGCAAGCAACCTAAAGACTAAATGTTTGCAGGACAGACAGGCCCTAAGCATTGGTCGGCAACTGGTCTAAGACTGAAGCTCTGACAGGCAGACAGTTAGGGCATTGTTTTTCTGATCTGGCAGCTTTTGTAGGTGAGCTTGTTGCAGACGTATTGGTGTTCCTTTCCTCTGGAGTAAACTAGGCTGGCCGAGAGAGGGATCATGCTGCATGGGCAACACATGTCTCTACAATTCAGCCCAGGCTTTGTGCTATGGAGAGGTATAACCCCACCCCTGGCCTTACCGCCATGGGTTGTAGTTAAGTCTTTTTGTGTGTGTGTAGCACAATGTAACAAACCAGGTGCCAGTGAGTGAGATTTATACCCAGTGGCTATATTACACACTAGTTCTCCTTCGTACACCATCAGACAACTTGAATATATTTAAAGAAAGCAGCAGCCAACTTGAGGCTGTTGACATCCCCATAGAGTTTATCTTCTAGCGGGGCAGGTGTCAGCCACAATAGTTTTCTGTTCTGTATATGTTGGACATTGTAGTTGCAAATTTGTAGCTGTCATTTTCCCAATCCCACCGTTCCATTCATCACTATCTCCCATCTTTAGTTTATTGAACATGTGGTATCTCAGAATGTTGTGTCCTGTGAGGAGTCTGTAGTCTGCTACTCGTTCACTTCAATCAATTTGGTAACATGCATCATCTTTTTGGTGGTCTGGATGCTCTAATTCCCACCTGGTTCTTTAAGAGCTTCTTATAAGCCTCTTGGCCTCATCAAAGGTTATGCCTATATCAGGCTATGGTAGTCTTCAAACTACCTTTGACAGTTTGTCAGCCGCTTCATTGCCAGGTATGTATTATTACTTAACTAATCAACTAATCACCATTAGAGATTTTGCCATACCATGTTAGTCCCCCTACTCCAGACAGGCACCGGCCAATGAATATTTTGCTACACCATGTTAGTCCCCCTACTCCAGACAGGCACCGGCCAATGAATATTTTGCCATACCATGTTAGTCCCCCTACTCCAGACAGGCACCGGCCAATGAATATTTTGCTATACCATGTTAGTCCCTCTACTCCAGACAGGCACCGGCCAATGAATATTTTGCCATACCATGTTAGTCCCTCTACTCCAGACAGGCACCGGCCAATGAATATTTTGCCATACCATGTTAGTCCCTCTACTCCAGACAGGCACCGGCCAATGAATATTTTGCCATACCATGTTAGTCCCCCTACTCCAGACAGGCACCGGCCAATGAATATTTTGCTATACCATGTTAGTCCCCCTACTCCAGACAGGCACCGGCCAATGAATATTTTGCTATACCATGTTAGTCCCTCTACTCCAGACAGGCACCAGCCAATGAATATTTTGCTATACCATGTTAGTCCCCCTACTCCAGACAGGCACCGGCCAATGAATATTTTGCCATACCATGTTAGTCCCTCTACTCCAGACAGGCACCGGCCAATGAATATTTTGCTATACCATGTTAGTCCCTCTACTCCAGACAGGCACCGGCCAATGAATATTTTGCTATACCATGTTAGTCCCTCTACTCCAGACAGGCACCGGCCAATGAATATTTTGCTATACCATGTTAGTCCCTCTACTCCAGACAGGCACCGGCCAATGAATATTTTGCCATACCATGTTAGTCCCCCTACTCCAGACAGGCACCGGCCAATGAATATTTTGCCATACCATGTTAGTCCCTCTACTCCAGACAGGCACCGGCCAATGAATATTTTGCCATACCATGTTAGTCCCTCTACTCCAGACAGGCACCGGCCAATGAATATTTTGCTATACCATGTTAGTCCCTCTACTCCAGACAGGCACCGGCCAATGAATATTTTGCCATACCATGTTAGTCCCTCTACTCCAGACAGGCACCGGCCAATGAATATTTTGCTATACCATGTTAGTCCCTCTACTCCAGACAGGCACCGGCCAATGAATATTTTGCTATACCATGTTAGTCCCTCTACTCCAGACAGGCACCGGCCAATGAATATTTTGCCATACCATGTTAGTCCCTCTACTCCAGACAGGCACCGGCCAATGAATATTTTGCTATACCATGTTAGTCCCTCTACTCCAGACAGGCACCGGCCAATGAATATTTTGCTATACCATGTTAGTCCCCCTACTCCAGACGGGCGCCGGCCAATGAATATTTCTAGCTTATTGGAACTGTTTAAGCTCTGCATGCTTATGTTCTATTAAAGCAGTTCTGATTTAACTTCACAGTTAAATATTCTATTAGTGGTTGATGCACTGGCTAACCAAGACAATTGTCCAGGTTCGATATGCTGCAGTGCCAGCCACAATCTAGATTATGTGATGGCCTAACACTTACACCACAACCAGCATCTGCCATGGGATATTCTTAGGACCTTTTCACCTGCCTTGAGGACCTTTTCAATGCCCTGATGACCTTTTCACATGCCTTGAGGACCTTTTCAATGCCCTGAGGACATTTTCTCATGCCTTGAGGACCTTTTCACCTGCCTTGAGGACCATTTCACTTGCCCTGAGACATACCGGGTATATGGTGTTTTTATAGACCATGTCCTTCTCAGAAAACCTCAACACTCAATGTGCGATGTGGGGAATATCAGACCAGCGATCTTTACTCCCCAGCACATGTCCTGGTTCCCAGGTTAGGCTGCCTCGGTGAGGATTTGAACACATGACCACTGGGTCAGTAGGCAAACTTGCTAGTCACTGCGCTACAGTGGCTCCACTGCCTGGGGCTGACTATCTTGACCTGTTTACTATCGTACTAACACAGTTTGTGTATACATTCTATCAAATGAAGAACATTTTGTGCAATAAGTCACTGTCCTTGAAAGTTAGTAAAAGAGTTCTTGCATGTTACGTAGAACCAGTTTTAACATATGGCTGCAAATCCTGGACAGTAAACTTCAAATCCTGAAACAACCATATAAATCAAATTTACCATTGCTTGCTGGAATTTACACGCCTGGTGTGCCAAGCCAGATTGAGAAGACCTGATCAATCGAGGCCACATCGATTGATGGATGTCAGTCGTGGCGATTGGACAAATTTTTGAGCTATAGTCTATGATGGGTGACGTTGTGATATTCCAGTGTGATAATTTGGTCCAGTCTAGGGTGAGCCGCGTGGTCAAGTGGTTACACACCCGCCTCACATGCCAGTGATTCAGAGTTCGATCCCAGGTCCAGTCAGGATATGCACTACTGACGAGCTCAAAGGAGAGAGAAACTTGAGTCTAGTGCTTACAATCTGATGTGGACAAGGCCTTAGGTTCGTGCTGGAATATGATCAGCGTTGCCTGTAGTGAGTTTTGCTGAATCTTTAAAACTTCAAATCCCGAAACAACCAAATAAATCAAATTAGTAAACAGAGGAAAAAACTCCCTAGAAGCCTTGTAGATGTTTTATAGAAGAATGCTGAAAATTAATTGGACAGCCAAAATGAGCAATTAGGACATTTTAAGGGAAGCTGAGTCGCAAAGATAACTTATCATAAACATCAGAAAGAGGCAGTCATCGTTTTTTGGCCACGTTATGAGAAGACAAAACTGGAACATGTGAAACCAGAAAGAATTGCGGAAAGAGAGATAGAGAAAGACAGCGTGAAAAGATTCTTGACAGTCTTGTGTCATGGCATGCATGGGACTCAACACACAAAATGATTCATGACGTCAGAGATGATAATTTGTGGAGAGGTATGATCGCCTACGCCAGCCGGCAAGGCACTGGATGATGATGTTGAATAACACGGTGACCACTCACTTTGCTTTGTTGATGTGTACATCTGGAAATATGCCAGGTAGTGACGAGGGGTACGACCCCATGTTTTCTGGCGTGTAGTAGTACATGAAATGTGGGCCATGATGGTTCCTGCTTTTTTCTTCCGCTGTCAGCAAGTGTTCTTTGCTAGCCATGGCTTCTAGAAGTCTCCTCTGGAGAATGATGGATTGGAAGGACAAAACATTATTGCATGGATTTCAAACACCATTATTAACGAACAGGAACAATTATACACTATAATTTGCGATAAAAATGTAAAATTTAACAAAATCACTGTGATTGAAGATACAGCACAACAGATTAATACAATAAATGACTTGAACTCTGGTGCCAGGATCGGCGAAGTAGAGTTGACCAAGTGCCTAGTCATCATCATGTGCCTTAAAAAAGTCGCTTAAAAGTCGACAGGGTCGACTTCATTGCACCGGGTTTATCCCATATGGCTCGGTCTCTTTCCGCAGCGCGGAAAACGTCGCACAAAGCACGAACTCCGTAGCTTTTAGCGCCGACCCACAGGAGTCTCTGAAACATTTAACTCGTAAACCGAAGGGCGTGGCCCGGAATCGAACCCACAACCTTCGGAGCACGAGTCAAACGGCTTGACCACTTCACCACAGAGACCCCCAAGTGTGCCATGCCGATAAGCATGGACGGTCATGTCACGAGATCACCAGAGTCATGGTTCAGCTCTATGTTCTTGTCTTGATTATGCCATACGGCCAAGCCATCCAGATATTTACTTCTCTGCTTTCCCCCTTGTTCTTTTCCCCTCAATTTTGCCACTTGTCACCAAGTTCTCTAGTTTATTTCTTCTCATAACGAGCCAAAAAAATTTTGACTGTCTATGTCTAATTTCTCTAATTAGTTACAGTTTTCATTTGCCTCTTGTAGGACATGCTCATTGATTTTTCTGTCTGTCCATGGTATTCTTTGCATTTCCCTCAGAAACCACATTTTTACATATGTTTTTCAGTTTGTTCATTGTCCAGAATTTCACATCCACACAAAATTAAAGATTCTATGTAGCACTTCAACAATCTTTTTCTCATTGCGTTTCCCGGGATTTGTTGACCAGGTCAGTCTTCCCAGGTAGTTTTGAAGGACATTCCATGGCCTCACCATGGTGACATCTTGAGTATCTGTCCCATGCACAAGGGAATACACTGCAACATGCAGATCCAGAGTGGCTGCATGCAAGCCATTCAACTCTCAAGGAAAGACCTGATTCCCTTTGAAGGCAGACTCTGAACATCCCTGTGTGTTACCTGGGCCCATCAGGAAAGCAAAGAATAGTCACAGTGTGAATGCCGTAAGATGCGACTAAGGAGGGTTAGCATGAGACTTGCTATCTCATTCCACAGAAAACTTTAGCTGCAAAGTCTAACCAATTATGAACAGACTACAGAGGACTGGGTGTGAGTTGCCTGAGGGCTTATGCTCCACTGGGAGATGAATGACAGAAGAAGAGTCTGAACTGACAGACAGAGCAAGTATACAAAGTGCTCCAAGGTCAGGAAGGAGTTTTCCTTTGTTCGGCAGTTGTTCACTTGGAGCCCTTCTCAAATTCAATCTTTAAATTTTGTGTTCCAATATTTGCTACTATGACCAAGATCTGTACCATGGGCAGCGCCACCAAGGATCACTCCCCAGGATTCTACACTCACCTTGACACCCTCTTACTTGTCCTTTCAAGTTACCAAATCAGAATATCCAGAATAAGTCTAGCACTACGGCACCATCCATTTCCAGGGTTGGATGAATCAGCAGATGAGTTGTTACATACTCCCTAGCGAGTTCAACTTCCATGGTCTGTCTTATTGTCTTATAAAATGAACTCATAGAGATCTGTGGGTCTACAGAAAGACACAGTTACCATAGCTTCAGTGTAAACAGACATAACACAACAAAAGTCCTTTAACAAACAAAGGAAGAAGAGGAGGAAACTAGAACACAATTCTGTCAGAGGTACATACTTCTTCAATGAAAGGGATGAGTACAACGGCCTCCCAGTCCTGCTGCTTTCCGTTGAGGTCAGTTTCAAAGTTCACTGGGTAGAAGTCCACGATTTGCGAATCTGGGTCCATCATCAGAGGCTACAGATAAAAGGCACGAGAATAAAACTTTCACAACTTGTCACAAAATATCATGCAGTTACTAATATCAACTATGTCTATTAATAAGAAACACACAGATTTTTGCCGAACTGCAGAATAAACAATGTATTTTGTTTATTAATTCTATGATTGCTAATAAGCAAATGATCCGTTATGGCCGACTTATTTGCAATCATAGAGGTAATATACAAAACACATTTTGTGTACTGAATTCGACGAACAACAACTGACTGCTCAAATATATCAAAGCATTATTGATTACACGATTCCATTCATTGCTATGCAAACAGGACTTCCTTTTAAATATTAGACCACCGTGAGGATAACATACTCGACATTTAAACAAAATCTATGTCTTTAGCATTTCGGCCAAAGTATTATTTGTTTATTCACTTCATTTGATATATAACTCTGCAGTATGTACCTGATGAGATGCAGGGAAATATGCTAGACAATAAATTGTGCAACATATTGTTTGTGGCTTCTGTGCTTAAATTCACTAAAGGAATTCACATTGTTTTGGACTTCTCGTAAGTATGCCAATTACAAGGGTAAGTTAATAAGTAAGCCACAAATGGCTGTAGAAAAATAAGTAAATATGATAACAAATTGAAACCAGTTTATTTTTATACATACATTGTCCCTTTATTTCTCAACATAATTTCCACCAACATTGATGCACTTATCCCATCGTTTTATTAGTCCTCCCAAACTGGCTGCACAGATCTGTGTGCTCTGTTTTCTAAACCACGCTTTCACTTCACATTCAACTTCGGCGTCATTGGCAAAATGTCTCCCGCCAAGGTGGGTTTTCAGAGTTTATGCTGACAAATGTTTGTCCCGTAAAGCGGTGCATAGCTGGGTAGAAAAAGTTACGAGGGCGAGTCAATAAGTAAGTCACACAGGTCTGTGGGATGGCAGGTAAATGAAAACACAGCACGCAGTTCTATGCCGCCAGTTTGGGAGAACTGATAAAACGATGGGATAAGTGCACCAATGTTGGTGGAAATTATGTTGAGAAATAAAGGGACAATATATGTATAAAAATAAAATGGTTTCAAGTTTTTATCATATTTAGTTATTTTTCTACAGCCATTTGTGGCTTACTTATTAACTTACCCTAGTATTTTCTCTCTATTTTGACCAAACATGCCAGACTTATGTACGAATGGAATTTTAACTGCTTGTTAATGCTGAAAGCGACTGCACCATACACTAAAGCAGTCCAAACCAAGACATTACCTGATACGCTGCAGGCAGCAGATCTTTGCTTGCCGCTGGCAACACTGCCATCAGCTGCTGGAACGGCAGGAAGGGCTGCGACAGTTCAAAGGTGATCCTCATGTCACTGAATCCTTTGACATCACTGATGTAAGGAGCATAGTGATGCTGGTAGAACCTGTCACACACGGCACAAGATTGGAAATTATCACAAATTATTTGAAAATTAAACAGTTCTCTTTTAAAATTAAAACAGTGCACCAGCTCATCACCACCATCCTGAGCTCTGCCATATGACAGAGGTGTTTATGTATCTCCACAGATCATTCCTGATGTTTTAGATCAATTGACTGACTGGCAACTGGATACCTCTAGACGATAGTTTGTAAAATGGAGTTATACCTCTCCATAACACAAAGCCTGGGCTGAATTTAGAGACCATGTGTTGCCCATGCAGCATGATCCCTCTCTCAGCCTGCCTAGTTTACTCCAGGGAAAAGGTAACACCAATACATCTGAAACAAGACCAGCTGCAGAAGCTGTTGGATCAGCAAAGCAATGCTCTAACTGTCCGACTATTGGAGCTTCCATCCTAGACAAGACTTAGGGTTTGGTCTGCCCGGCTATAACATTAAGCCTTTAGGTTGCATTTCCACATCCTATTTAATGTCCCTCCCAATTGTGCTCCTCTGCCCGAAGCCACTGACACAATGTGGCGTGTCTGGGTTTGTTGAGCAACGCCTAACATCTGCACTAACAGAAAGGAGGCTGTCCCATCCACTGTCATATGGTAACTCAGTCATATCTGACTAAGACCTGACTTTGCCTAGATCATTTATATTGATGTTATTCATCAAGCCACCATCTTAGGCCATCCATCATTTATTTTAATCTGCTTCTGTCTCTTCTACTGCTGGCTGATTTTTCCAGTCACCACAATAATTTCCAATTCTTTTCTTCTCATTAAGTGACCAAAGAACATTGTCTCTTTTTTATTGTTGAAAACAATGTTCACTTTCATTAGCCTTTTCCAGGCAATTGTTGTTAATTACTCTGGCAGTCCATGGTTACATCTCATCTCATCTTTTTCCTCTTGTATCTGTGGTGTCGAGATGAAGTATAAACAGCGGGAGAGTGCCCATTTATGGGCTTTATATATCAAGATTCCCCTGGACTTTGTTATTCCCTCTGTCCATCATTTACATTGTCGAGCTCTTCTTCTAGTTCCATTTGGTCTGTACATCATTGCTTGTTGTAGTATACTGTTAGTTGGTAGCCAAGGTATTCTTAACATGTGACTCATAAACCACATCTCCGTTGCTTTGAAGCTCTTCATAACTTGGTCATTCAAATTTCTAAGAATCATAAGTCCATAACTTGGTCATTCAAATTTCCAAGAATCACTACCATACAGCACAACAGGTTCTATACCAAATTTCTCACTGATACAACATCAGGCTCAAGATCTCCCTGCCATACACCATAAGGTTCTATATTGGCAGTAAATGACAGTTTGACAACATCAGTTATGCAAGCTATAAAGAGTGATAAGCTGTCAAAACTAACAAGAACCCTTCACAAAGTCAACACCAACAAAAAGGGTAGTACTGCAGTGGATACTTCTTCTTCTTCTTCTGCGTTTATCCGGAGTTTTTTCCCAGACGTGATTGCGTTGTGCCTGTTTACAGCAGAGCTGTGTTCTTGCGCTGTTAGGCTGACACATCCAACTTCTGCGGGCATTTGTTGACTGGGTTAACCTTCCCGGGGCAGTGGATACAGTCGCTCCAACATCTTTAACTTGGCCAAAGTATTTCAGTGTCTGAGACTTGATACGGTTTATAGCCAGTTTTCTTCCATCTTCAGATCTGGTAGAATATCAGCATCTTTCTTCTTCTTGATCCACGATTGTCACATTTTTTTCTGTCATATTTAAATGAATAGGTACAATTATCTCCGAACAGTAATAACATCTGATGGGAGATGCCTTGAAGAGATTAGAACAAGAATTGCCATGGCAAAAGTAGCCTTTAGCAAGATGAAAAACATACTTACCAATAAAAAGATGTCAATTGAAATGAGAAAAAGAGTGTTGAGGTGCTACATAGAACCTGTACTTTTGTATGGATGTGAATCTTGGAAAATGAGCAGTCAAGCTGCAAAACATCTGATGACTGTATAAATGTGGTTTCTGAGGAAAATGCAAAGAATACCATGGACAGCCAGAAAGACCAATGAACAAGTCCTTCAAGAAACAAATGAAGATCGTAAACTGATTAGAGACATTAGACGTAGACAGTCACAATTTTTTGGGCATGTTATGAGAAGAAATGATTTGGAGAACTTGGTGACAACTGGTAAGATCGAGGGGAACAGACCAAGGGGAAGACTTAGAAGCAAGTACCTGGATGGCTTGGCCTTGTGGCATGTTCGAGACAGAAACACGGAGCTGATCCACGACTCTGGTGATCGAGTGAGATGGCAGAACATGACCGCCCACGCTTATCGGAATGGCACATGATGGATGGATGGAATATTTAAGATATAAGCGTGACCATAGCAATTTCTGTTTTGAAGCCTGGTGTAGCTGAGAGGTTTAACATGCTTAAACTTTCTCTTCTGTGTCGTTGCAGTGTAGTGGGTCCGCTCCATGCGCCTGTCAGTTGGATTAAAATGTTGACTTCTGATCCTTGACTTGGGGGTGTAAATACCAAGTACCTCAGAAGTCAAAGAAGGGTTGACCTGATGGCGAGGGATACTCTTAACCGGAAAAGATAACCCTCACACAAAAATCAATCCAGTGTATTCACTAGTAGTAGCAGCTACTAGTAGCAGTAGCACATGCGTACACTATGGTTGAGTTCAAAACAAACAAATGCACACGCACACACAGAAATTCAGTGAAGGAACTCACCAGCTCCAGGAGGGACAGCCTTCGAAGTAATACAATAAGATCCACTGGATGGCAGTCACATAGCCACGAGCCTGGTCTTTCAGAACCTCTCTGTGGAAAAACAAAACAGAAAAGGTTTGAACTGCCTTCTAATTCTGCTCGTTAACTTGAAATCATGTATGTCTCCTGCATGCACTCAGTTAGTCAGTCAGTTAGTGGAAAGATTATCCTCACTGCGCATGGAACCATTCAGTCCATAATTGCTGAGATCTCTCACTCAGTATCTCCTGACATGTGTAGTGGCTAACAACAACTGTTCTGTGTTGGTTGTCTATGGCCCCCTGCAGAGCTTCCTTGCCTGGTTTCACCTTTTTTTGTGATGTTCTTACAGTCTGGAAAATGTATCAGATTCACAGTCATCACTTGATTCATTTCATTGTCTTGTCTCTCTCTGAGGACACTTAGTATGTCAGGACGGTACACTGCTTATTCGGTTTTCACAGTTGCCTCGGAACATGAGCCTGCATATAATTAGTTACAATGCATTATAACTGTAGTTACAATATTTACAAGTATAACTGTAGTTACATCATATAACAGTAGTTACAATATTTTATAACTGTAGATACAATACAACTGTAGTTACAATATTTAATAATTGTAGTTACAATATATAACTGTAGTTACAACGCTTTATTTCCGTAGTTACAAATGTTATATGTGTAGTTTAAACAATTGTAGTTCTGCACAGCACGGCCCATATAGACTGGCACATACAAATTGGCAACCCAGACCTCGGATGGTCATGTTTCCTCCGCTGTGTTTTGGTATTTTATTGTCCACTGACCAATCACCGCCCAGAGGGAATGCTGGCAGGAAAGTTTATATCAAAATCTAAACTAACATCTTCGAAAGGATGCAAGAACAGGAAGATAAAATTATGGTACATTGAAAAACAGATTTAAACAGAAACCTACGAGGTGACTTCAGGATAGTCCATCTTGTTCATGTAATAATCCCGTTTGTGGAGATTAAACTCATCTCCGGTTGTGTCATAGTCTTCATCATCATCGTCATCGTCGTCATCATCACCAAACTCAACAGTGTCGTCACTATCAGCATCAGACTCATCACATTCAGCAACTGAGGAAACAGCAACACAAAATTATGTGGTCATTTTTAAGTCTTTAAACTGTAGAGATGGACACAGGACACTGAAGAAATTATTGAACATGGGGAGGAATAAAACAGAAGAAATGGCAACAACCAAAAAAGGTGGGGTGGAGGATATTTAAAAGTCGAGAGGATCGACTTCATTGCACTGGGTTTGATCCCTTATGGCTGTCTCTTTCCACAGGGTGTCCTGTCAAAAGCATTACGTAAAGCACAAACTCCGTAGCTCCAGTGATGACCCCCAGGAATCTCAGAGAAAAGTGCACTCATGAACCAAACGGCGTGGCACAGACACGAACCCACAACCTCTGTAGTGCAAGGTAGGTGATGTAACCATTTCACTATGGAGACTCCCCGGAGAAATGGCGAGAGCTTGAGGAACTTTGCGGCGGCTGTGATAAGCCCGATGTTCTGCGAATGACCTGCTGCGTGAAGATGAACTTGTAAAGTTCTTCCTACTCAGTCCAGAAAAGACGGCTGTGTTTTTTAATCATTTTAAAGCAAAACTGCCATATCTGATCCTCTCAGCCAACAATCCGGCTACAATACTGCATATTTGTTAACCCAGTTAGCATTCTCTTTGCAGCTATTATCTATTGTTTAGCCACAGATGGATGTTGTCAAGCTTCCAAACCCACGCTGGTCGTTAAGTGTAGGGGTGAGGGGAGCCTAAGCTTGCATTTCAAGGCCAGATGCATTGCCCTAGAGTTGTATTCGTATTTGTTTGTTATTCTTCTTATTCTTTTGCCCTGTATCCCCCATTGTGGTATGAGACTCAATTACCGCACACCAAGCAGTCCTATCTCCTGCAGCTCATTCCATGTCCTCCCAATATTATTCATCTCTGTCTTTCATTCTCTTTTCCTTGTGTTTTTAACTGTCCCACTATTTCTGTCACTCTGTGGGTTCCAGACAAGACAGTATCTAGTGATACTATCCTCAGGTCTTCTCAATGTGTCCTATCCACCGCCAGCATCTTTTCCTCATCTCTTGGTTCACTGAAATTTGTTTATTTCTCTCGATGAACTCTACATTGGTGATTCTGTTATACCATTTTCGTCCTACTATTCTGTGAAGGCACTTGTTAATGAATATCATGTTTGTTTTAAGTATTCAAACGTCCTCTATCTATCACTTTCTTAGTCTTCAGTTGGGTCTATATCCAGATCTTTTCTTAGTTCATGCTTTTATCTGTAGTTGATCAGGTTTCATTTTCATAAGATGTCAAAACCACTTTATTTTTGTGTCTCTTCATGAAGAAGAAGCACAATATGATGCCAATTCTATTTCTGCCATTTCACATTGTGCTTCTGGAAACCGCAGCAGCTTTTCTCACATATTTCACACAACATGTGATAAGTTTTGTCTGGTAAAATGTTGATAGCAACCATAAAATATGTCTGAGAAGCTCTGCGAATGGAAAACCACAGTTTTTATCAACTTTTTTAAAAATGCAATAACAAACACGAAACAATAAAAATATACAACAGGAAATACTTACTAGAGTCCAATCGAGGAAACTGGGAAACTTGCCACACGTGACGTGAAATATATGAGGGAAATTAATCACATGTGATGTGAAATACGTGAGGGTAAATCACCACATGTGACGTGAAATACATGAGGGAAACTCATTACATGTGATGTGAAATACTTGAGGGAAATTCATGACATGTGATGTGAAATTGAAACAAAAACTGCTGGAGTCTCCAAAAATATGACAGACACAACATCAAGTTCCACTGTCTGCTTTTTACATTTTTAAAGTTCTGTTTTTATTATTCCTTTGACGAAGATTTTGGCTGAAACTTGTGCCTGTATTTGCGTATGTTTTTCCATTAGCTGAGCTCATCAATCACCTTTTGGTTTATATTCAGACTCCCCTAACAGCTTGGCAGCAGTAAAATCCTCTTCTTTATTTTCAAACCATGTCTAGCATTGCTAACAAAGTGTTGGAGGGTAAATACTGTTTATCACTTGTTGCTTGACTTTCATTGTATTCTATGCATGTTTCAATAAAGGTAACAGCTGATGAATCATTTGGCTTTTGGCACCTTTTTCCTGCCTCTCTCACAAATCCTACATCCTTTGTAAACAATCTGCCTAGATATTTGATCTCCGAAACTTGTTTTACTTGGGTGCAACGAACACTATATATATTCTACTGTAGGTAGGTATTCTAACTGAAATTGTGCGCAGGGCAGTGACCTGAGCATCCTACTGTATACTGTCCATCTACTGAGGGACTTTTTAATGTGCACTCAGAACCTTCTATTTTTCATTTGTGTTTGCTAATATTAAGCATCTGATCCTTAAGGTGTGTATGTGTGTGTGAGAGAGAAAGAAAGAGTGTGTGTATGTGAATGAGACAGAGGCAAGGGAGAGATGGAGTGTGTGTGTGTGTGTGTGTGCATACATTTATGTGTGTGATATGGCTTATGTGTGTGATATGGCTTCATTCAGTTTCACTGGGGGGGGGGGGGGGGGGAGAGGAGAGAGAAAACTATTCTGAGAGTACTGCCCTCTAGTGTATTTAAAGCAGTACTTTTCAAGCCAAAGGCGGCAATTACACTACTAAGCTACCCCTACTTCTTGTAATTTCTCAATCATACAAACATCCTCCAAGAATATCAAGCGTACAGGACATACAATGAGAACACCTGAGAATAGTATAAATAGAAAATTCTGTCTGAATCCCACAAGGCAAACACAATGGAAGAAGTCTTCAAAACACGGAGAAGAGAATTTGAGATACAGATGAATAATACTGGAAGGGCATGAACGGAGCTGAAGGAGGCAGCAAGGGAAAGGAATGCTTGATGTGACAGCTCAAGTCCCAATGGCGGATAAAGGAACAAAAGAAGAAGAGGACACCACTGCCACAACCCATCCACTATTACATGTTATTAGTTCATGACTTTACTTGTTTGCCTTTTTGTCACTTGCTTTCAAACTGTAACCTGGAGAACTATTTTCAACAAGTATTTCATGACAGTAACATGGCCACAACATGAACATTTTCAACAAGTATTTCATGACAGTAACATGGCCACAACATGAACATTTTCAACAAGTGTTCATGACAGTAACTTGGCCATAACTTGAACATTTTCAACATTTCATTAAGTGTACAACATCATGCCCACTGGCATTTTACTTAGTTCTTGTTCCTGCTTCTTGTGCCTTTCATCTCCCAATGAAGCAGAGGCTCTTAACCAATCATGACCAACTTTGTAAACTTGTTCATGATTGGTCAGGATTGACAGCCAAAGTTTTCTACTGGATGAGGTAGCCGGTCTCAAGCCACCTGTCCTTAGTCACACATGGCAGGCTACAGTGTTACTGTTTTTTGCTTCCCTTACCGGTTCTGGTAACTTTATTTAGTTGTTTGAATATACTGCATGCCATGACACTCAATTAATACGTTCTTTTTACTTACTGTTGTTAGCGCTGCCTCCCTCCAATGCTGTGAACGGAACACCATTTTTCTCAACCTTGAACTGCAAGCATATCAAGTTTGCAGCATATTATCAAGAAGTTTTGTATTATTAATTGACTATCAACTTTTCTGTGACATCACCACTTCACTATCAACAACTCTAGTGCATAGCCTTTGACTGGCACCTGGCCATCTTGACAAACGATAGTTCATAAAATGGAGTTATAAATTTCCATAGCACAAAGCCTGTGCTGAATTTAGAGACCATGTGTTGCCCATGCAGCGTGATCCCTTCTCTCGGTCTGCCTAGTTTACTCCAGAGGAAAGGTAACACCAATACGTCTGGAACAAGACAAGCTGCAGAAGCTGCCAGATCAACAAAGCAATACTCTCCACCTGTCGGAGCTTCCATCCTAGACCAGTTACCAACCAGGCCTGGTCTGCCCTGCCGTGACATTTAGTCTTTAGGTTGCATTTCTTCGCACTAGGGTAAGGCTTGTACACTCCCAATCGCATTCCTCTGCCAGAAGCTGTTGGCACAATGTGGTGTGTCGGGTTTGGTGAGTGCCACCAAATATTTGATGATAACAGAAAGCAGGTAGGCATAGTCATTGTACATCAACTAATTCCTTGCACCGAACATTTCCCATAAACTATTTTATTGCATCTCAGGATTACAAACCTTTCCCTTGTTTTAAAAAAAGCATTATAAACTATTCCAGTATAACAAAACATCATGATCTATTCCACTGCAACAAAAGATCATTAACTATTCCTTAGCAACAAAACATAAAGTATTTATTTTATTGCATCACAGGATTATAAACTATTCCAATGTAAACAAAAAGAAAAAAACATTAATAACCTACTGCAGTATAATAAAACATTATATTGCAACAAAAGATCATGAACTTCCTTTGCAACAAAACATCATAAACTATTCCACCGTAACAAAACATTAGAAACTATTCCAACAAAATATAAACTACTCCAACAAAACATACAAAAGACACCATTGATAAGTTCTATGGACCACTTTGTGAACTAACAAAAGACAGCAAGGTTTACACAAGGGACAACATTGCAGATATAGACAATCTATTTCAAGTGAATGAAAGAAGAACAGGAATAAGGAGGAGAAGGAGGAGAAGGAGAGGAGGAGGAGGAGGAGGAGGAGGAGGAGGAGGAGGAGGAGGAGAATGAATGAATGAAAGAAGATGTCCAGCATGCAACACACACCAACACACAACATATCCCATCACCCAACATGCCCCATCACAACATACCCCAGCATACAACATGAAAAACCTTACCTTCTCCAATTTTTTAAACCTGTCCTTGGGTCTGCTATTGCAAAGACTTTCATTGATAGTCTTCCCGCCAAGCTTACTTTCCAGAAATCGCAGGTCACTGAATGCACTCTCAAAAGTCTCCACATCAAACTGAAGAAAAAAGTTTTGCATATCCTTTACAGGCAGTCAACCCCAGCTTGTTTTGATTGTGATTTCTTGGCAAGTGTACGTTGAGTAGTTTGCCATTGCTTTCTGAACGACCGTCTCTCATACCTTTGTATGGAAACCAACGCAAGGCAGTCTGCTTCCAAATCGCCCACAGCTGTGTTTTGAACGCAGGATGAGAGATTACAAATTGTGTTTGTAACCCCTTCACCAGAGCCTATAAAATGTATAGATAATCATTCTGAACTCAAGCATAGTCCATATATACACTACTTCTTGTAGCACTGGACTGAATTTTGCGTGTGGATTAGCTGTCCCTATTACCAGTGCCCCTCGACCTTTGGCGAATTCACTCCGACTTCAGAAAAAAAAAATGTTTGCATATCCTTTACAGTACATCGCTGTCAACATCAGCATCTTTCAGCTGATTGTTGATTTCTTGGCAAGATTAGGCTCAGTAGTTTGCCATGCCATTGCTTTCTGAGCGGCCGGCTCACATACCCCGTAAGTTACCGACGCGATTCGAACCACTACTGATTCTCACCGTCATCACGTTACCTATGAGAGTAAACGAGATTATGGAAAAAAGTTGCTAACCTCTAGGCCAGGAAGGCGACTTCAGAAGCACTTGTAATTTACATCAAATCAAGAATGAGAAGTCAACATTTTATTCCAACTGACCGGTGTATGGGTTGAACTCCCTACCTCAGCAGCAGCAGCACACCTGATGTGTAAGAACAAACGCTCTTATCCATTCTGCCATGCTGACATCAGTAACCAGTCCTCTTTCTGACTTAATTTCTGTCAAGAAATCTTCATCCCATTTTTTAATCAGTCCACGGTGTTCCCATCATTCTTGTACAAAACCAAAGACACTGAAAATCTCACTGAAAGCTTTTGGAATTCATCATGACACCTGGGAGACAGCTGTCAAAGACCGAAATTCGTGGCGTGCATCATTACGCAAGGGTGCAGTCACTTGTGAAGCAACCAGGACTGCAAGAGCTGTGAAGAAAAGACTGGACAGAAAAACCACTGCAGGAGATCCTCCTTCTGAAATGTCAAGCATTCTTTGCCCACATTGTCAAAAAACATTTCGAGCCAAAATAGGCCTTATCAGCCATCTTAGAACTCACGGCTCCATACTTTCAACCCCACTGGATGAAATGAATGGTCATCATCATTCTTGATGGACAAACAACACAAAACCACATCGCAGCTGCCACATAATCCCTCACTTTTATGCTGATTGTCCATAATTCACCTCTGTAATTTTAGTGGTGGGCTGTTATGTTGACATTCTAGGAGCAGTCTTATGCATGTATGCCTGTGCGTGTTGTTGGTTTGTTGGGACTGCTGTTTGTTCCACTTTTCACATGGGACAGTGAGGAGCATTTTGCGAGATATTCACTAGCACAGGAACGGAGCATTATGGGTAGACCCTCTGCCATGAAGTTGGAACCGCAACTAACGACTAACTATTCACTTCCGTACATGAAGATTAACTTAATATAGCACTTAAGAACATGCAAGAATATCCATCTAAGATCTTATAGAACAGCCATTGAACTTTCGTAAGCAACTGGCAAAAATGTCATACCTTAGACAGCTCCTCAAAATATTTCTCAAACCTTCTCAGGTTCAGATGCCCACTTTCATTGATGTATCCTGCGCAGACAAGATCAACAGGTCACAAAAACACCCATTTATCATCTATTTTATATGCTAAATTATGATCTACTTTATACACTGATATTTCATCTATTTTACATGATACGTTGTCATCTACTTTACACACTGATATTTCATCTATTTTATATGCTACGTTGTCATCTACTTTACACACTGATATTTCATCTATTTTATATGCTATGTTGTCATCTACTTTACACACTGATATTTCATCTATTTTATATGCTATGTTGGCATCTACTTTATACACTGATATTTCATCTATTTTATATGCTATGTCGTCATCTACTTTATACACTGATATTTCATCTATTGTATATGCTATGTTGGCATCTACTTTATACACTGATATTTCATCTATTTTATATGCTAAATCGTCATCTACTTTACACACTGATATTTCATCTATTTTATATGCTATGTTGGCATCTACTTTATACACTGATATTTCATCTATTTTATATGCTAAATCGTCATCTACTTTATACACTGATATTTCATCTATTTTATATGCTATGTTGTCATCTACTTTCTACACCGATATTTCATATATTGTATATGCTAAATTGTCATCTACTTTATACACTGATATTTCATCTATTGCATATGCTAAATTGTCATCTCCTTCATACACTAATATTTCATCTATTGCATATGCTAAATTGCCATCTCACTCGACCACCAGAGTCGTGGATCAGCTCCATGTTTCTGTCTCGACCATCTGCTTTATACACTGTTATTTCATCTATTGCATTTGCTAAATTGTCATCTACTTTATACACTAAAATTACGTTTTAAATGCTAAATTGTCATCTCCTTTATACACTGAGATTTCATCTTTTTTATATGCTAAATGTTCATCTATGGTATACATTGACATTTCATCTGTTGTATATACATGAATCCTTAGTGTAAACTGTAACCACCATTAAAAACAACTGGGAATAAACATTTTTGCCTATTCTGTTCTGATAAATACCGTTAAAACAACAATACCAAATTAGAATAACACAGACACAGACAATATACTGCACAATTTATTGTCTGGCAAAATTCAATATATCTCATCATATATTTCAGTCACCAGACTATCTTCTTCTTTCATTCACTTGAAATTTATTGTTTATATCAGCAATGTTGTTCTAGTAAATTTCATTGTCTTTTTTCAGTTCGCTCAGTGGTCCACAA
This sequence comes from Cepaea nemoralis, assembly GCA_014155875.1. Taxonomy (NCBI): domain Eukaryota; kingdom Metazoa; phylum Mollusca; class Gastropoda; order Stylommatophora; family Helicidae; genus Cepaea; species Cepaea nemoralis. The sequence goes on from JACEFZ010020081.1 coordinate 337,267, forward strand.
AGGTTATCTTCCACTGTAGTTTCTCTAGGCCAGAAGGTTTGTCTAGATGTGTTCTGGTCAATGCAGTCTTGGAGTATGTGATCTGCAGTCTGCAACACTAATCCACATGTGCACGTGGCTGATCTGCCAATTTTTAATTTTAAAATGTGGATGTGAAATTTAATATGCCCTGTTCTGAGGCACAGAATAAAGAAATGTACACAAAATGGTAACCATAAAGAGACTAGCAATTCTAATTTACATATTTGCAGTTTTTTTTTTGGGGGGGGGGGGGGGGGGGGGGGGGGGGGGGGGAATATCCTTTTACCAACATTTTGCAGCTGTTGTTGATGTCTTGGCAAGTTTATGTTCAGTAGTTTGCCATTGCTTTCTGAACGACCGGCTCCCATACCAATTCATTAAAACTCAGCACAATGCGGTCATTTGCAGTTTACCTTTTTAAAATAGTTAATTGCATATCCTTTACAGGACATTGCTGTCCACTCCAGCATTCTTTAGCTGTTTGTGGTTTCTTGCAAGGTTATGTTCAGTAGTTTGCCATTGCTTTCTGCACGATCATACCATTGAGAGAAAACCAATGCAAGGCAATCTGCTTCTAAGTTGCCCATGTAGCTATACGCAGTACAGTACGCCAGATTGTGAAATATGTTCAAAACCCCCATCGCCACAGTGCAGGCTTACCATAACGTACATTTAAAACTAAAACTTACCATCCAGGGTAGGCAGAACATTCTTGTACGTCTTCCACAGCAGAGGTAGAGCATCGTGATGGATGTGCAGGTGAGGCAGATGTGGGATAAAGTCGTTGCCCACAAGAAACCCCATCAATATCCAGTCATCTATGATTTTCTCCAGATCCCATGGGAACGGTAATTTGTCCTGTGAAGATTCAACAATTCCTGATTTGATGCCAGGTAATTGCCTGTCTTGCTGGGAGCTCATACAGGAAGCAAAGCATATTTACACTGTAACCTACTATGATTGCCACAAAGGGTGACTAAGTGGGGTTGATATAAGACAGGTTATCTCATGCATGTCACAAAGGGTGACTAAGGAGGGTTGATATAAGGCAGATTATCTCATGCATGTCACAAAGGGTGACTAAGGAGGGTTGATATAAGACAGGTTATCTCATGCATGCTACAAAGGATGACTAAGGAAGGTTGATATAAGATGGGTTATCTCATGCATGTTACAAAGAGTGGCTAAGGAGGGTTGGTGTGAGACAGGTTATCTCTTGTATGTCACAAAGGGTGACTAAGGAGGGTTGATATAAGACGGGTTATCTCTTGTGTGTCACAAAGGGTGACTAAGGAGGGTCGATATAAGATGGGTTAACTCATGCATGTCACAAAGAGTGACTAAGGAGGGTTGATTTAAGACAGGTTATCTCATGCATGTCACAAAGGGTGACTAGGGAGGGTTGATATAAGACAGGTTATCTCATGCATGTCACAAAGTGTGACTGGGGGGGGGGGGGGGGGGTTGATTTAAGACAGGTTATCTCTTGCATGTCACAAAGGGTGACTAAGGAGGGTTAATATAAGATGGGTTAACTCATGCATGTCACAAAGGGTGACTAAGGAGGGTTGATATAAGACAGGTTATCTCATGCATGTCACAAAGAGCCACTAAGGGGGGGGGGGGGGGGGGGGGTTGATTTAAGACAGGTTATCTCATGTATGTCACAAAGGATGACTAAGGAGGGTTGATATAAGACAGGTTATCTCATGCATGTTACAAAGGCTGACTAAGGAAGGTTGATATAAGATGGGTTATCTCATGCATGTCACAAAGAGCCACTAAGGGGGGTTGATTTAAGACAGGTTATCTCTTGCATGTCACAAAGGGTGACTAAGGAGGGTTAATATAAGATGGGTTAACTCATGCATGTCACAAAGAGTGACTAAGGAGGGTTGATTTAAGACAGGTTATCTCATGTATGTCACAAAGGATGACTAAGGAGGGTTGATATAAGACAGGTTATCTCATGCATGTCACAAAGGCTGACTAAGGAAGGTTGATATAAGATGGGTTATCTCATGCATGTCACAAAGAGCGACTAAGGGGGGTTGATTTAAGACAGGTTATCTCATGCATGTCACAAAGGGTGACTAAGGAGGGTTGATATAAGATGGGTTATCTCATGTATGTCACAAAGGGTGACTAAGGAGGGTTGATATAAGATGGGTTATCTCATGCATGTCACAAAGGGTGACTAAGGAGGGTTGATATAAGACAGGTTATCTCATGCATGTCACAAAGGCTGACTAAGGAAGGTTATTATAAGATGGGTTATCTCATGCATGTCACAAAGGGTGACTAAGGAGGGTTGATATAAGATGGGTTATCTCATGCATGTCACAAAGGGTGACTAAGGAGGGTTGATATAAGATGGGTTATCTCATGCATGTCACAAAGGGTGACTAAGGAGGGTTGATATAAGACAGGTTATCTCATGCATGTCACAAAGGCTGACTAAGGAAGGTTATTATAAGACGGGTTATCTCATGCATGTCACAAAGGGTGACTAAGGAGGGTTGATATAAGATGGGTTATCTCATGCATGTCACAAAGGGTGACTAAGGAGGGTTGATAGACAGGTTATCTCATGCATGTCACAAAGGCTGACTAAGGAAGGTTATTATAAGACGGGTTATCTCATGCATGTCACAAAGGGTGACTAAGGAGGGTTGATATAAGATGGGTTATCTCATGCATGTCACAAAGGGTGACTAAGGAGGGTTGATATAAGATGGGTTATCTCATGCATGTCACAAAGGGTGACTAAGGAGGGTTGATATAAGATGGGTTATCTCATGCATGTCACAAAGGGTGACTAAGGAGGGTTGATATAAGATGGGTTATCTCATGCATGTCACAAAGGGTGACTAAGGAGGGTTGATATAAGATGGGTTATCTCATGCATGTCACAAAGGGTGACTAAGGAGGGTTGATATAAGATGGGTTATCTCATGCATGTCACAAAGGATGACTAAGGAAGGTTGATATAAGATGGGTTATCTCATGCATGTCACAAAGAGTGACTAGGGAGGGTTGATATAAGACGGGTTATCTCATGCTTCCCTTAAAACGTCCTGATTGCTCATTTTGGCTGTCCAATTAATTTTCAGCATTCTTCTATAAAACCACATCTCCGAGGCTTAAAGGGATTTTTTCACCTGTTTACTAATTGTCTTTTTCTAACTTTCAAGGACAGTGATTTATTGCACAAAACATTCATCATTTTATAGAATGCAGTTTTTGCTTGTCCTATTCTGTTCTTTATCTCAGTGATGCATCTTCCATCTGCTGTTATCCATATGCCTAGATATTTGAATTCCTGCACTTACCCCAAAATAATGTCCGGTACTGTAATTGCACATTTAGGCACAATCTGTTTCTTTGATATCACCATGGCTTTTGTCTTTCTGCTATTCAAACTAATTCAACAATCAACAATAGCTAATTCAATCATCTTAAATTTGCATGAACAGATGGAGGTCGGTGTTAACACTCTTAACTTTGTAGTGGGTTTATTTCACACAGCAGTCAGCTAGACTGTTGATTTGTCATCCCTGATTTAGGGAAATAGATTACAAGTACCTCAGAAATCAGAGATGATTTGCTTAAGGGCGAAAGGCGCTGGTAATAGGGAAAGTTAGCTCTCACACAAAATCATTTTAGTGTGCTCACTACTAATAGTAGCATGTGTGTGGGCTATGTTTGAGTTCAAAGCAAACAAATTTAAAGAAAATAAATATATGGCAAAAAAGTCGCTTAAAAGTCGACAGGGTCGGCTTTATTGCACCGGGTTTTATCCCATATGGCTCTGTCTCTTTCCGCAGCACGGAAAGTGTCGCACAAAGCACGAACTCCGTAGCTTTTATTGATGACCCACAGGAGTCTCCGATACATTTAACTCGTAAACCAAAGGACGCGGCCCGGAATCGAACCCACAACCTTCGAGCACGAGTCAAACGGCTTGACCACTTCGCCACAGAGACTCATATATGGCAAACAATTACGTAATATATGGTAACTGATACTGCAACAATAAAATACAAACTAATCTTGAACCTTCAATAACTGATTTAGAAGACATCATACAAAACATTGTGTTTTCCAGAATCCTTTCTAAGTTCTTTATCGTTTGATTCTTTGTTTTTAGATTACCTTAATATCGGAGAACTCATATGCCAAGTAGTCCCTCATTAGGGACAGGTGAAGCAGGTGAAATGTTGTTTCTTCTGGTGTGGCAGGTCTGAGGATGTTACAAAGGTTATGGGCAATATATCAAGGTCATTTCTGAAGACAGTCAAAGATGATAGTTGATTCAGATCTTTCAGTCATGTAATAAGATGGCCTCCAAACGTTAAGAATGTATGAACAAACTTTATTTTCAGACAGGTAAGAATCAGACAAGCGGGCCTGTCAAACATACTGCATTTCTTACTCCCTCCTCTCATACATTATTTCATTCACACCTCACTTGCAAGTAAAAGTACAGCATCCTTTTAAACGTCGTAATGGTGCTACATCCATATTTTCATAAAACAACTGGCACTCAGTGGTTTTTAATCACATTTTTGGAGGTATTATTTTTGTCACACATTTTCGGGACATGAATATATTATGCCCATCACAACAATCAACCAATCAGAAACAATAATACATTATGTCTGTCTATACATCTGCACATTCAACCAATCAGATGCAATGTTTACATTATGTTGTATCTAAACTTCTCCAGCTCCAACCATCAGAAGCTGACATAGTGTCTTATCTAAGCTTCTACAATTTTAACTAATTCATGTGTCATTTAAGCTTCCAGTGGAAATACTACAGACAAGATGGTTTTCAAACCTTCTGTTTTTATCTCTTTTGCCTCCAAATCTGACCTCTTCTCGGAGCAATGAGAAGTGGGGATCATGACTTGTAAGTCCCAACATTATCTGAAATAGCATAAGACACATATGTAAAATAGGATAAGGCAGACATGTAAAATAATATAAGGCAGATATGTAAAATAGCAAAAGGTGGATATGTAAAATATCATAAGGCAGACATGTAAAATATCATAAGGATGACATGTAAAATATCATATGGCAGACATGTAAAATATATGGCAGATATGTAAAATAGCATACGACAGATATGTAAAATAGCATACGGCAGACATGTAAAATATAAGGCAGACATGTAAAATATCATAAGGCAGACATGTAAAATATCATAAGGCAGACATGTAAAATATCATAAGGCAGACATGTAAAATATCATAAGGCAGACATGTAAAATATCATAAGGATGACATGTAAAATATCATATGGCAGATATGTAAAATAACATATGGCAGATATGTAAAATAGCATACGACAGATATGTAAAATAGCATAAGGCAGACTGCTGCTTTCTTTGCATTTATACATATTGATAGTAATAAGGAAAACTAATCCACACGCAAACATCAGTCCAGGGCACTAGAAGTAGTAACACATGGATGGACAACGCTTGAGTTCATAGTGAACGAACAAGAAAAACAAAACACAAGCAGAAGGAAATAAAATATCACGGGAATGCTCACCAAGTCTGCATCAAGCCCATACAAGCAGTGCCTAGTGTCAGGATCATAGTCTGCCTGACTTTTTGAGTAGCGGATGAAGTCCATGACTTTGTGCTCACCTTCACCTGGTGTCTGGAAGATGAAGAAGCAAACACAACAGTAAAACAACATGCGCTGAAGCAGGAACATGGGTCTGTGATGTGACAGCACCATCACAGATTGTAGGCCTGAACGCACGGAGGATTGGTGGCCAGTTATTTCCCCTGTTTGTGGGGGACAAACTCAGGCGTTGGTGACTGGTAGGCAGTTGCCAATTCCTCCACAAATAGACCATTCGCAAAGGAGTGTTTTGTGAAGTGAGTTGTGTTGCACTGTTCAACAATAGAAGTAGCGGCTGCAGCAGGATATAACAATAGGAAATAGAAACAGTCAGGTGTGTATAACTCCTGCAGAAAAGTAAACAAGGTTTAATGGCCTTGCAACGTGTCATACCTAGACTTTTTCCATTTGTGTTTTAAAGTTTTTACATTTTATAATTTCATGTTTTTCTTTAGATTTGTTTGTGTAACTCCTGATGAAGATTATTATAATCGAAATGTTGATTTGTTGTGTCCTAGTATATATATTTTTATTGTATTATTTTTTGGATATGATCATCGATTCTTTTCCCTGTGATTTACGTTTGCTTTATTAGAGTTTGTTGTAAGGTATGTACATTGTGTCTGCGTTCAGTATCTCTCACTTTTTAGCAGGACTTACACGTACCTAACTGGTTTTATTTCCTACTGTTTGCCAAGTCTGTGTCTTAATACATCTGACTTTGACAAGCATTTATTTATGTTTGCTTTCCTTAGCCATTGACTCTCCTTAGCCTCTACAAAGCTGCAGGTTTGTCTCTCTCTTTGTCTGGTTCCTATCCCTAGACCTGTCCAACATGGAGGACCCTACCAGTAGCTGTGCCACCGACAACACAGCTCGTGGGGTCATTGGAACACACAAACCCCTCTCTCAATGTAAGGAGGAGACATGACAGAGAGGCCACTCTTGAGATGATTCTTATGATCTGGGAGAGAGAGGGAGGGAGGTAAGTAGTTAAGTAGGGAGGTAAGTAGTTAAGTAAACAGATTGACAGACAGGAAGATAGTGGTTGAAGCGATAGACTGACATACGGATAAACAAGTAGAACTTAGCTAAAATAAGCATACAAAAAATGCAATAATCATATTTAGACAACTATAATCTAATAGTAAACATGTGAAAAAAAATTTCAAAAGCCTTGGAGATGTGGTTTTATAGAAAAATACTGAAATTTCATAGGATAGCCAAAATGAGTAATCTGGACATTTTGAAGGAGACTAAGTCACAAAGACAATTTATCACAAACATCAGAAAGAAGCAGTCATAAAGTTATGGCCACACTATGAGAAGACAAAAACTGGACCATGTGACAACCAGAAAGATTTGTGAAAAGAGGGATAGAGGAAGACAGCGTGAGAAAATTCTTGACAGTCTTGTGTCATGGCACAAGAAGGAAGTCAACACATTAACTGATTCATGCCTCCAGAGATCGCAATCTGTGGAGAAGCAAGATCACCCATGCCAGCCGGCAAGGCACAGGATGATGATGATGATAAAGGTTTCAATTGGCACCAAGAAACACATGCAAGCATGTCCTCCAAGTCTGCCAGCTCCTTAAAAGCTGTTGAACGACGACATATCCTGACCCAACCACATTGATGGAAAAACTGTACAGTTATGGGATCTGCTAAATTCTCAGATATTTACATTAAATTTCACTTCATTAGGGACCCATTTTCACAACAAGAGACTGACCATGTAGGTGATGTCAGCCACATATGTTTAGACCAATTGGTACTCGATGGATGAGATGGCAAATGTCAAAACTTTAACTCCCAGGAAATTTTGGGATGGCTCAACAAGGATGCAGTCAATTAAAAAATATTGCAGACTCAAAGGGGACTTGAACACATGAACAACGGACTGAGAGGTAAGCATGTTAGCCACCTCGGCTCCCTCAGCTTAATATTACACCTTAATGTAATTTTTAGCGCCCTTTTTGTCTTCGTCGGTCAATGCTTTTATTTTGCTGAAGAGGCTTGCTCCCGCCAACATCATAATCATGTTCTGGAAAAACTAATCTCTTATTTTATTCATGTGGTAACAGAAAAACGCCTAAGACAGACTGTCAAAAAGGTTAGACAAGACGAGATGAATAAGACAGTTCTACAAGAAATGAATGAAAGCATTAAACTGATTAGAGAAATTAGACATTGACAGTGAAGGTTTTTTGGTCACATGAGTAGAAATAAACTAACAGTCTTGTGACAACAGGCAAATCTGTAGGGAAACAAGCAAGAGGAAATCAAAGATAAATGCCTGATTGGCTTGGCCACATGGCATAACTGAGGAACACAGACCTGATCCAGGACTCTGGTGATCGCATAAGACAGCGAAACAACCACCTATGCTTATCGGCATGGTATTTGAAGATGATGAGGCAAAAACTACTTAAATGAGAACAAAGCAAAAAATACCTATTAATTGAGAACAAAGAAGGAAAAGAAAAACCTCTTAAATATGAGCATAGAAGAAAAAGAAAAACCTCTTAAATGTGAACATGAAGAAAAAGGAATAAATCTTAAACAAAAACATAGAAAAAAAATTAATATCTCTTAAATGAGAACATATTTAAAAAAAAAAAAAAAAGAAATATCTCTTAAATGTGAACATAGAAGAAAAAGAAATACCTCTTAAATGAGAACATGGAAGAAAATGAAATATCTCTTACATGAAAACATAGAAGAAACAGAAATATCTCTTAAATGATAACACAGAAGAAAAAGAAAAATCTCGCCCACCTCATGTCCAGACAGATACACTTTCGGCCCCTGCCACTGAGGATCGTGGGAGATCTTGTCCACCACAAAGTACTTGAGATGCTCCTGCAGGCGAACCATGAACGGTGTTCCTGTGGAATTATTTTCTTTATATCAAGAGATGGTCATGTCATGAATAATAAGAATAGTTATATATCCTTTACAGGAAACTGCAGTCAATACTAGCATTTTTGGTAAGTTTACATTCAGTAGCTTACCATTGCTTTTGGAACAGCCAGCACTCATACCACTGTGTGAAAACCAAGGCAATGCAGTCTGCTTCCAAATCTTCCACAGCTGGGTTTCAAATGCGGTATTTGGGATTACAAATTGCATTAACCTTTTTGCCACAGAGCTAGCGGCAATGAGAAGTGAATCCAATGATGATTGGAAAAACATCATGATGATTGGAAAAACATCATGATGATTGGGAAAACATCATGATGATTGGGAAAACAACATGATGATTGGAAAAACATCATGATGATTGGGAAAACATCATGATGATTGGGAAAACATCATGATGATTGGGAAAACATCATGATGATTGGGAAAACAACATGATTGGAAAAACAACATGATGATTGGGAAAACATCATAATTGGAAAATTCAGCAGCAGAAATGGCTGGGGCCAGCCAAAAGAAATAACGCTGAATGGATTGGGGAGGTGGAATGGAGGAATATCATCAGTAAAATTGATTCAGAAGACAAAGGACAGAGATCTGTGGAGATGGATGAACGTCAGGTGGTAGGACATGTGATAATGGTGTTAAAATGATACTTTATTATTAAATTATTATGGCTAGAGCGGGAGTGTGAGTTGGTGAGTTAGATGTAGTGCACCAGCCTTCAGGTTTAGGTAACCTGGGTTTAAAGCCAAATCTGATTCTGCAATATTTTACCCAAGTCAAGTTTAGAGATAGAGAGGAAGCGAGACAGATACTGACAGAGATAGAAGGAGACACATGCCCTTGCATGTAAGACCTCTGAGAGAGAGAGAGAGAGAGAGAGAGAGCGGGGGGAGAGAGAGAGAGAGAGAGAGAGCGGGGGGGGAGAGAGAGAGAGAGAGAGAGAGAGAGAGAGAGAGAGAGAGAGAGAGAGAGAGAGAGAGAGAGAGAGAGCGGGGAGAGAGAGAGAGAGAGAGAGAGGGAGAGAGAGAGAGTGAGCGGGGAGAGAGAGAGAGAGAGAGAGAGAGAGAGAGAGAGAGAGAGAGAGAGAGAGAGAGAGAGAGAAAGAGAGAGAGAGAGAGAGAGAGATGGAAAAAAAAACCAACAACAAAAACATGCATGTTGAGGCTATGTATGAGGCTATTTAGTTTTTCTTCCTAAGTGAATGTATAATGCTCTTGATGAATGAAAGATGAGTGATTGGAAGGGCTGAATGTAAGACGGGCCTGCGTGCCCAATTTGTGACCCTTTAAAAAAAAAGTTGATTTGGTGTGATTTGATTTGATTTTATGTTTTCACATCTGCTGCTTGTGCACAAGAACTAACCTGGAGTGATACAGTTGGAATCAAATCGTTTCTCTGTTGGCAGCACTTCCCCCCTTTCCTCAGCCTTCTTAATGAGCACCTCAGCTTCTCTTGCAGATCTAAGAGTGATCAAGCAAAACAATTGAAATATCCATAATTGCACTACTATTAATACACAGTAATAGTTAAAACTAGAATTACTTATAAGTAAATACAATAAACTTGACTAAAATTATTGATAAGTATGTATAATAAACTTGACTAAAATATATATATATACTATCCTGGGGACTGAAAGGCAAGCAAATATGCAAACAGGTGTGCAGGGTGAGTAGGCAAGCTACAGAACCGACAGAGTGGGAAAGGGGGCGAGAGAGAGGAAGAAAAGAAAAAAAGCACCTACCTTGACAACCACTTACAGCTACATTTCACTCTGGCAAAACCACACATCCTATCTTCAGTTACTGAACAAAGGTAAATGTGATCCCTCACAGACAATCACATGTCAGACTTCTAAAGAAGTAAGCAGGTATCCGTCCACACTACCACACAGACATCCTCCTTAACCACACATTACCTACAGTACAATGACAACAACCAAACGTTCTAAGACAGGACAATTTCTAAGGACAACGTTCATCTCTACCTGAATCTACGCCCTCGCTGCTGGTTCATCTTTGCCCGTGGAGCGACTCCATCAACAGCCATGAAGAAGACTTTCCTGGGTTTGATCATCCGAAACAGAAACTGGAAACCAAATCACATTGTTAATTAGGTAAAGAGTATGACAGTTCACGGTACTACATGCTTTCTGTTGGCACCAAATTTTGGTCCACGCTCACCAAACCCAACATCCTAGTCTGACAACGGCTTCGGACGGTGGACCATAATTGGGAGGGTAAAAGCCTTATCCTGGTGCAAGGAAATGCAACCTAAAGACTAAATATCATGGCAGGACAGACCAGGCCCTAAGTCTTTGTCTGCAACTGGTCTAGGATTAAAGCTCCAACAGGCAGGCAGCAGAGCATTTCTTTGCTGATCCAGCAGCTTCTGCAGCTTGCCTTGTTCCAGATGTGCTGGTGTTACCTTTCCTCTGGAGTAAACTGGACAGGCCGAGAGAGAAATCATGCTTCATGGACAACACAGCCCAGGCTTTGTGCTATGGTGAGGTTATGTCTTTTTCTGAAGCACAATAACAATCGTCTGTCAAGACAGCAAGGTGCCAGTACAGTACACAATAAGGATAATAATTATCATAGCATAAGTATAGTAACACTGTAACCAGTAATGAAGAAACACTAGAAAACAGAAGAAATAAAATGCTCATGAGGCTCATGGGGTGGACAAACAGAACATAACAAGCAACATTAGAGACCTAGGTTTGTGCTGAGGCAAGGTCACCCCATGTCAGTCACCTAGCCACTAGAAGAAGGGAGCGAATAAGAAGAAGAGTGACTGGTATTTTTCAAGTAAAAGATACATCAATACTGTGTGTTATGTTTATCATACTTATATCAGTAGGAAGGTGCACAACAGAGATTAAGAGCAGAATAGGGCAAGCAACAGCCACATTTCAGAAAATGAAAAGTATCTTATGCAATAAGTCACTATCACTGAATGTAAGAAAAAAGAGTGCTGAAGTGCTATATAGAACCTATTTTGCTTTATGGCTGTGAATCTTGGAATGTAGATGAAAAAATTAGGAAGAACTTGGAAGCAATAGAGATATGGTTCTTAAGACGAATGTTGCAAATTCCTTGGACTGCCAGAGTAACTAATGACGATTGCCTGGAAGAGGCTAATGAAATTAGAACATTATATACAACAATAAGAAAGAGACAGACAGCTTTCTTTGGTCATATGATGAGAAGAGAGGCATTGAAAAACATCATGATGACTGGAAAGATCAAAGGGAAGAGAGGCAGAGGCCGACCAAGAGAAATGATGCTGGATGGATTGAGACGGTGGCATGGAGGAATATCAGCAGCGGAGTTGATCCAGAACACCAAAGACCGAGATCTGTGGAGAGACATGAACGCCAATGCCAGCTGGCATGGCACTTAATGATGATATCAGTCAAGTAAACACAGATACATCAATAATGGGGGTTATATTTATCATACTTATATCAGTCAAGTAAACAAAGATACATCAATAATGGGTGTTATATTTATCATACTTATATCAGTCAAGTAAACACAGATACATCAATAATGGGGGTTATATTTATCATACTTATATCAGTCAAGTAAATAAAGACACATCAATAATGGGCATTATATTTATCAAACTTATATCAGTCAAGTAAACACATTTACATCAATAATGGGGGTTATGTTTATCATACTTATATCAGTCAAGTAAACAAAGACACATCAATCATGGATGTTATATTTATCATACTTATATCAGTCAAGTAAACAAAGACACATCAATACTGGGTGTTATATTGATCATACTTATATCAGTCAAGTAAACACAGATACATCAATAATGGGGGTTATGTTTATCATACTTATATCAGTCAAGTAGACAGTACTACCTGCTTTCTGTCAGCGCCGAATGTTGGGCGGCGCTTACCAAACCCGACACCCCACATTGTGCCAACGGCTTCGGGCGGAAGAGTGCAATTGGGAGGGTACTAGCCTTATCCTGGTGCGAGGAAATGCAATCCAAAGACAAAATAAGTCATGGCAGGGCAGACCAGGCCCTATGCCTTGGTTGGCAGCTGGTCTAGGATCGAAGCTCCGACAGGCGGACAGTTAGAGCATTGCTTTGCTAATCTGGCAGCTTCTGCAGCTTGTCTTGTTCCAGATTATAGGTGTCAACTTTCCTCTGGAGTGAACTAGGCAGGCCGAGAGAGGGATCATGCTGCATGGGCAACACATGGTTTCTTTATTTTAGCCCAGGCTTTGTGCTATGGAGAGGCAATAACTCCATCCCTGGTCTTAACCGGTCTCGGAATCAAAGCGAAAGGCAACTGTTACGGGTTATAAGTCCTTGTCAGTTGGCGTAGACATGGGGCGCCACGCATTGCCTCTGACGGTGGGAGACACCTACAGGTGTCACTGATCAGCTACCGCTCGCCTCAAGCTGGGCAGCCCCCAGCCAATTGGGTGCTGATCCGCCACAGCCTGCCTGCTTCAATGGGTGCTTGAGGGCTAGGACAAAATCTGAATCGCAGGCTGTAAAACCAATGCACCAGGTACTAATGCAAGATAAAATCACAAATACTGAAGTATTGGAAAGATCAGGTTGTGTGACGGTGTATTCCATGCTCAGTCTTCGTAGACTTAGATGGATAGGACACGTTAGGAGGATGGATGATGGTAGAATACCAAAGGACATCTTTTTTGGTGAATTACAGACGGGTAGGCGATCTCAGGGTCGGCCTCTATTACGTTACAAAGATGTGTGTAAGCGGGACATGATTGATACAGGCATTGATAATGCACATTGGGAGCATGTCACCGCTGAACGTGTTGCATGGAGGGCAACTATCAGAAATAGAATAAAGACAAAGGAGAAAATGATTGCAGATAAAGCACACACAGAGCGTGAGAGACGTAAGATGGTGCAAAATGGTGGAAGTGACCATGTTTTCACATGCACCTACTGTGGGCAAACATTTGCAGCAAGAATTGGCCTTACCAGCCACCGCCATGGATCTTAGTTATTAAGCCTTTTTGAAGCACAATGTACCAAACTATCATCTGTCAAGACGGAAAGGTGCCAATGTAATGTAATCAGTCAAGTAAACACAGATACATCAATAATGGGGGTTATATTTATCATACTTATATCAGTCAAGTAAATAAAGACACATCAATAATGGGGGTTATATTTATCATACTTTTATCAGTCAAGTAAACAAAGACACATCAATAATGGATGTTATATTTATCACACGTATATCAGTCAAGTAAACAAAGACACATCAATAATGGATGTTATATTTATCACACGTATATCAGTCAAGTAAACAAAGACACATCAATAATGGATGTTATATTTATCACACGTATATCAGTCAAGTAAACAAAGACACATCAAAAATGGATGTTATATTTATCACACGTATATCAGTCAAGTAAACAAAGACACATCAATAATGGATGTTATATTTATCACACGTATATCAGTCAAGTAAACAAAGACACATCAAAAATGGATGTTATATTTATCACACTTATATCAATCAAGTAAACAAAACACATCAATACTGTGTGTTATATTTATCATACTTATATCAGTCAAGTAAACAAAGATACATCAATATATGTTTATCATAATTATATTAGCAAAACATGATTTCCTCTTCTGCGATCAACGTTTGGTGTGTAGTACATAGCATCCATTGTAGTACGTACATCTCCATTTTTTAGTCCCTTCGTCACTTAGACAAACATCCTCCGACTTCAACGGCTGAGGTTTTTCTTTCTGGATTCCACATCCCATAGACAGATTGCCTTCCAGCCTTGTGGGCTCTGCCTGCCCATATTTTCTGTCTGGCTTTGTTGCCCTAGCCTTTGTTCATACACAAACTTCCCCAAGGCAGCTGTAGTTTGGTATTCGATGTGGTATCCTTCATGTAGATGAGTTTCCTTCCAGGGTTTATGAGCTCCATAAGCCTATTTTGTTTGTGCCCTTATTTTGTCCTATCAAGCATAGACTTTTGACAGTGAGCACAAATGTAAATATCAAAGTTAGAAGTGCTTCCTCAATAAAACAATTACGCCAACACTCCACCACACAGTGTTGAACATTTGCTATGCATCTACTGGGTCAAGAATAGAACAAGACAGTCTGCCTGAGGTTTTCACCAGTTCCCCAACAGTAATTTTCAGCATAAAATAGAGTTGGTCACACAACCTTATAGCACTATGACATACAATACAAACCTGCCATCTATCAATCTCTCACCCCTGAGGCATTAACTCCCATGAAAACAAATTTACCTTGCATACTAATTATCTCTCTTAGACAAGGCAAGGTGTGTGGGTAGACAGAAACCAAGTGCAACAACTCTAAACTACTGAAGTTTACTCACATCCGTATAGTGGCAAGTGTCCTTGAAGAGTTTTCCTTCAGTGATCTATCAACTCCAGTGATTTATCAACTCCTGTCATTTATCAATATCTCACCCCTAAGGCATTACCAGCCACAAAAACAAATTTACTACTAATTATCTCCCTTAGTCTACAGATCATCATCATTGCACATAAAACCATTCAGTCCATAAGTGCTCGGTTCCTTTCCTCAGTAAATCCTGCAGTATGTAGCGGCTAACGACACCAGTTCTGTGTTGGTTTATTGATCTTCTTTGGCTTCCTGCGTAGTGTTCTTGTTTGGCCACACCTCTTTTAATTCGCATCCTGAACATGGTTGTAGATTCACAGTCATCACTTGGTTCCTGCGAGCGATTTACTTCTCGTAAAGCATCTTCCTATCTCCCTTAGACAAGGCAAAGTGTGTATGTAGACAGAAAACAAGTACAACAGCTCTTACTCACATCAATATAATGGCAAATGTCCTTGAAGATTTTTTCTTCAGTGATGCGGAAATGTGGATTTTCATCGTCAGGGTGTGAGCAGACGTGGATGATTCCATTCATATCAAGGTAGAGGTTGTCAAACTCTGGTAGCTGTAAAGATAAAGTAACAACTGTGCTTATCACGTGATTCATTTGCTGAAGCTGTAAAGGGTGAATAACAACAGTGCTGTATCACACATGATTAATTTTTCGGTAGCTGTAAAGAGTGAATAACAACTGTGCTTATCAGATCAGGAAATCAACATCCGGATTGGTAAGGCAGCAACAACAATGAACAGGTTAAGAAAAAGAGTCTGGGAGAACAGGAAGCTTACTGCCAAAACAAAAGTCCTTGTCTATCAAGCCTGTGTCCTTAGTACTCTTCTCTATGGCAGTGAAACCTGGACAACTTACTCACACCAAGAGAACAACTTAAACAGCTTTCATATGCGGTGTCTGCGAAGAATTCTTGGTATTAAGTGGCAAGACAAAATCACAAATACTGAAGTATTGGAAAGATCAGGTTGTGTGACAGTTTATTCCATGCTCAGTCTTCGTAGACTTAGATGGATAGGACATCTTAGGAGGATGGATGATGGTAGAATACCAAAGGATATCTTTTTTGGTGAATTACAGATGGGTAAGAGATCTCAGGGTCGGCCTCTACTACGATACAAAGATGTGTGTAAGCGGGACATGATTGATACAGGCATTGATAATGCACATTGGGAGCAAGTCGCCGCTGAACGTGTTGCATGGAGGGCAAATATCAGAAATGGAATAAAGTCAAAGGAGAAAATTATTGCAGAAAAGTCACACATCAAGCGTTTGAGACGTAAGATGGTACATGATGGTGGAAATGACCACGTGTTCACATGCACCCACTGTGAACGGACATTTACAGCGCAAATTGGCCTTATCAGTCACACTCGCTACCGCCATAGTTAAAAGTTGTTATGCCTTTTTAAAGCACAAACTATCGTCTGTCAAGACGGCAAGGTGCCAATGTGTGTGTGTATCACATGTGATTCACTTTTTGTAGCTGTAAAGCGAGTCGCCCTTTCATTACCTGGGCCCATCAGAGAAGCAAAGAATCGTAACACTATAATCTACCATGCATGTCATAAGAGATGACTCAGGAGGGTTGGCATGAGACTGACTAACTCAATCCGTAGCCTTGACGTGAGTTGGTTGTGGGCCTATGCTCCTTTGGGAGAGGCAACAGTACAAAAAGAAAGAAAGAAAGAAAGAAAGAAAGAAAGAAAGAGAGAAAGAAAGAGTAGCAAATGTGCTATATCACATGTATTTAAGTAGGTCAGCATGGCTGAATGGGTAAGAACGCATGTTCTTAAACATCTGGCGTGCTGATGCCGAAGTAAGGGGTTCGACCCCAACACCGGACAGTTGGGCTAGAATGTTGACCTATCATTCTTGACTTGGGACGTAAATTACAAGTACCTCTGAAGTCGGAGTGGGTTTGCCTGATGGCGAGGGACACTGTTAATAGGGAAAGCTAATCCATGTAGAAAATTCAGCCCAGCACTTCTAGAAGTAGTATGTGTATGGACTGCGTATGAGTTAAAAGCAAGCGAGCAAAAAAAAACTACCAAAAAAAACATGTATTTTATGTTATGCAGCTGTAAAGAGCAAGAGGAAAGAAAGCTCTTTTAAAATAGTTGTGACACATTGCAGAGAAAGCTGCAAGGATTTCAGAGCATTGATCAACTTCCTTTCACCTAAGAAAATCTCCTAAGTTTCTTCCTGGAATGTTAAAACTATGTATGAATTAGGAAAGATAGGACAGGTGGTAGAAGAAATGAAATATAATATTAACATTTTGAAATTATGTGAAACAAGGTTGACTGGAGCAGACAATAAGCACAGGTGAAACTGCTTTTCTCATGTCAAAGGAAAATACTCCCCCACATGAAGGAGTGGCCCTAATGCTATCCAAAAAGGCAGAGAAAACATTAATAGAGTGGAAAGCAGTGAGTTCTAGAAAAATAACAGAAACATTTAAATCCAATACTATGCACCAACAAATGGTAAAGATGAATCAATTAAGAAGAAATTTTACATGAAACTTCAAAACATTCTTTTTTTAAAGTTGCATATCCTTTACAGGACGTTGCAGTCAACACCAGCATTTTACTGCCCGTTGTTGATATCTTGGCAAGTTTTACGTTCAGAAGTTTGCTATTGCTTTTTGAATGACCGGCTCCAATACCAACACGTTAAAACCAGCGCGACAAGGTCAGCTGCCAAATCGGTCACCGCTGTGTTTCGAACGGGGGTAAGCGGCATTACGAAATTACGAATTGCGTCCGCAACACTACCGCCACGGAGACCGGCAATAAAAAAAAAATGAAATATCAAAACTGTGATTGGTGACTTAAATGTCAAATAACATTGGTTATGAAAACCAAAATAAATCACAGGTAACAGGGAAAAACAGGCTAGGAGTAATGAATGAACATGGAAAATTATTCAGCAATGTTTCCACAATTAATCAATATGCCATAGGCAGAGGCAGGAGTGTTTTTCCATATTTCTTCTTCTTCTTCTTCTGCGTTTTTTTTTTTCCGGACGTGATTGCGCTGTGCCTGTTTACAGCAGAGCTGTGTTCTTGCGCTGTTAGGCCGACACATCCAACTTCTGCGGGCATTTGTTGACCAAGTTAACCTTCCCAGGGTTTTTCCATACAAACAAATACATCAGGCAACTTGGACATCCAAAGAATACAAAATAAAAGCCAAATCTGCCAGATATGTATTAACAAGAAATTCAGATAATCTCTAAATTTTGTAAAAGTTTTTACAGATGCAGATGTAAATTTAAATCACCATTTGCTGATATAATAAGAGCTGAATAGGGCAGGCAAAAACCGCATTTCAGAAAATGAAGAGTATCTTATGCAATAAGTCACTATTAATGAATGTAAGAAAGAGAGTGCTGAAATGCTATATAGAACCAGTTCTGCTGTACAGCAGTAAATCTTGGAATGTAAATGAACAAATTAGGAAGAACTTAGAAGCAACAGAGATGTGGTTTTTTTTTAGACGAATGTTGCGAATTCCTTGGATTGCCAGAGTAACTAACAACGATTTCCTGAAAGAGGCTAATGAAACTAGAGCACTATATACAACAATACGAAAGAGACAAACAGTTTTCTTTGGTCATGTGATGAGAAGAGAGACATTAGAGAACACTGTGACAACTGGAAAGATCAAGGGGAAGAGAAGCAGAGCCAGGCCAAGAGAAATTATGCTGGATGGATTGAGACGGTGGCATGGAGGAATATCATCAGCAGAGTTGATCCAGAACACCAAAGACCGAGATCTGTGGAGAGATATGAACGCCTACACCAGCTGGCAGAGCACTTGATAATGATGATGATGATCTGCTGATAAGTAAAATAAAGTTAACACTCAAGGGATACATTTCTTATAAACGTGGAACTGAATATAATGTAGGATATCTCAGAAACCAAAAACCACTGGAGCAATATAATGTAGGATATCTCATAAACCAAGAAAATCAAGAGCAACATAATGTAGGATATCTCAGAAACCAAAAAATCTCTGGAGAAATATAAAGTAGTATGTCTCAGAAACCAAAAACCTCTGGAGCAATATAATGTAGGATATCTCAGAAACTAAAAACCTTTGGAGCAATATAAAGTAGGATATCTCAGAAACCAAGAAAATCAGGAGCAACATAATGTAGGATATCTCAAAAGCAAAAAATCTCTGGAGAAATATAAAGTAGGATGTCTCAGAAACCAAGAAAATCAGGAGCAACATAATGTAGGATATCTCAGAAACCAAAAACCTCTGGAGAAATATAAAGTAGGATGTCTCAGAAACCAAAAACCTTTGGGGCAACATAATGTAGGCTATCTCCAGGAATTCCAGTGGAGAGAACGAGGAGATGAGGAAAAGACACTGGCGCTGTATAGAACACACAGTGAGAAAACCTGACGATAATAAGACTCTCCCTTGTCTGATACTGACAGGGTAAATTCAATTGTGGGAGACCTAAAAACACATGGAGAGGATAATTAAAGACAGATTAATAATACGGGGAGAATATAGAAGGACCTGCAGGAAAGAGAAAAACAACAGGATGGCTTGGGTTGAAGGCTTATGTCCCAATGAGGGATAAAAGACAAAAGATGACCTTACACTGCTTGTGATATATAATATTGCTTCAGATATATAATATTGCTTCAGATATATAATATTGCTTCAGATATATAATATTGCTTCAGATATATAATATTGCTTCAGATATATAATATTGCTTCAGATATATAATATTGCCTCAGATATATTGCTTCAGATATATCTGCCGCAAAGAACCTCAATGGCTCGAAACGCTGAAGAAGAAGAAGAAGAAGAAGAAGAAGAAGAAGAAGAAGAAGAAGAAGAAGAAGAAGAAGAAGAAGAAGAAGAAGAAGAAGAAGAAGAAGAAGAAGATATATAATATTGATTCAGAGATATAATACTCCTTCAGATGTATAATATTGCTTCAGATGTATAATATTGCTTCAGAAATATAAAAACCAGCGCTGTGACACAGAGATAATCAAACTACATTTCAAATTTCACCAACTTATCAAGTCCAGGGTTTGAAATCAGCCACGTGTGATTTGGAAGTAGGCTTCTTTGTGTTGATTTTGATGGTATGAGGTGTGGCTGTTCAGAAAGTAATGGCAAGCTACTGAACTAAAAAATTCCCTAGTAAATGACCAATAATCAACAAATGATGTAGTTGACTGCAACATCCTGTAAATTACATGCAACTAACTGTAACTCAGATATATAACACGCTGGTTGGATATCATATTTCAGATATACTGCTTCTGATATGATACTGCCCTGCTTCCAACCCAACAGACTCCTTCAGTCATTGATTCCCTCTTCAGCATGACTTGATCAGTACTTACTCATGCAGCAACAGACTCCTTCAGTCATTGATTCCCTCTTCAGCATGACTTGATCAGTACTTACTCATGCACCAACAGACTCCTTCAGTCATTGATTCCCTCTTCAGCATGACTTGATCAGTACTTACTCATGCACCAACAGACTCCTTCAGTCATTGATTCCCTCTTCAGCATGACTTGATCAGTACTTACTCATGCAACATAAATCTATCCAATTTGACCATTATTACAACAGTAATAGCAATAGTGACTGAGCATCAGTAATTTCCTGTACAAACAGTAATACAGTGGTACCTTGGGTTACGAACGCCTCAGGTCACGAACAATTCAGGTTACGAGCAACAACTTCAAAAAAGTTTTGTCACAGGTAACAAACAGTGCCTTGGGTTATGAACGAAGGCGAGAGATAGAATAAGGTTTAACGTTGGAGACAAACGATCGCGTAAAGTACAAATGAAGGCCATGCAGTACTAACAGCGCTTAGAGCTAGCCTAGTAGCCTAGTTTTGCATGCATGCGCAGCCTCGCTTTCATTGGCCTTACTACAGAGCAGTAAAAGATTTCTTAGCAGTGGCACTGTGTTCAGTTTATCTCTTTCATTATTTTCCTTGTTAACCCCATCAATTATGAGTTCGAAGAACGGCAGTGGTGCTGCTAGGATGCTGAAACGTATAACAGTGGAGGTAAAGAAGGAAATAATTATAAAACATGAAAAAGGCGTTCGTGTGTGTGACATCGCTAATACAACATGACAAAATCAACTATCTCCACCATCATAAAGAACAAAGAGTTAGTCAAATCAGTCGATGTGACTAAAGGCGTAATAACTAAGCTGCAGAAGCAAAGGCCTCAAATTTTAGAGAAAGTTGAAAATCTTCTCTTGATCTGGATCAATGAAAAGCAACTTGCAGGAGACAGTGTTAGTGAGGCAATAATATGTGAAAAGACGAAGCTGTTGCAGTCATTTATTGTCGAAATTGCTTGGTACAAGTGCTGAGAATGACGATTTTAAGCCAGCAGAGGCTGGTTTCTTCTTTTTTGCGTTCATCCGGAGTGTTTTTTCAGATGTGATTGCAGTGTGTCTAGTTAGGCACCCTTGGGCCAAAACCCTTAGGCCAACACATCCGACTTTTTGCGTGCATTTTTGACAGGTTAGCATTCCTGTGGGTCTCTCACTTTTGTGGTGCCGTCCACATCCCAATTGGTCAAGTCGGAACGGTCGAATACTTCATGATCAGCCCTCAAGGGAAGGCAGGGACAGTCCATGGCATTTTCCGCCATTTAGGGTAGCTTCCATAGTTGCAGAGCCGACACATAGCGCCCTGGTGCTGGGCTCACCGACTGAATCGCCATGTCCTGCTCATGGCTGCTTTAATTCCTCACTTCGATATATTGGGCATTTTGTTCGCCCCGGGCAGTCGTACCCGCACAAACCAGACCTGTCTGCAGACGGTATCCACTAAGCGAGTTTTCGATTCGGACATGTGCTTGTCGCTGTGCCCGGGGACAATGTAGTCAGAGCATGACTCTATAGATCCGGGCACAACGAACATTAGAAAAACTAACTAGTCAGAGCTGTTCTGGACACGAGCTATTCGGGAAAACTAGGTAGTCAGAGCTGTTCCTAGCACAAAAGACATTTCACTCGGACGTAATTGCATAGTGCCAATTTTTATTTTGCCACCCGTAGGACAGCACTTCCGTCTTCGGCTGGCATTTTTTAATGAGGTTAGCCTTCCTCGGGTTTCGAGGCATGTTAGACTCTTACTGTTCAAGGTGTCACCCACATCTCAGCTGGTCAAGGTAGAACGGTCAAAGACATCACGGTCAACCCTCAAGGGAAGGCAGGGGCAGACCATGGGCACTCCCCACTATCCAAGGAGGCATCCATAATTGCAGAGCCAGCACATATTACTCTGAGAATGGGCTCACCCGAGGAATCGCCATATCCTGCTCATGGCTGCTTTAATTCCTCACTTCCATATATTTGGCATTTCGTTAGCCACTCGCCGCTCCCCGCACAAACCAGGAACGGTCAGACTGCGGACGACATCCACTAGGTACGTTTTAGCTTCAGACTTCCACGCAATGGATTTGCTAGCCAAGCGTTCCATTTCGTGTTGATGAGATGTTTTTCACCTTTGACTGCACTCACTCTATGAGTATAGATATAGACATTTTCCGTAACCATTCCGTGCAACTGGGGCGCTTTTCTACCTTTAGTACTTGCTCACAAGGTAGGCTACATGTGCTGCGGGCTCAGTACTTTACCTCTGGGCATCGGTGAGCAAGAGACGGCCAGGCCCTCTCATCCAGGGATCCCCATCGACATTTGATAGGGCAGACATTTGAAAGATTCGTCGCTGGCACGTAAGGCCATGCGATCAGCACAAAGTTATTCAGTCACAAGTGGGAACGCCGTGCCCCGTGAAGGGCAATGACGATTGGTTTTGAACTAATAAAAGCGCTCTTTCCACGAGGGTCGGAGCTTGATAAGCATGTATTAGATCTAGAAGTGCCAGTTATCCAAGTAGGATCGTGTCATCTAAGGAACCTCGACTGATTTAATGAGCCATTCACGGTTTCACCATGAGACAGTGTGAACTTAGACATGCATGGCTTAATCTTTGAGACAAGCATATAACTACTGGCAGGATCAACCAGATATCTATCGGACATACGGACTATTCACGCACACGCAGAAAGAAGTGGCGTTCAAGGAGGAATTTGATAATATCATCAAAGATGAAGACTACGTTCCACAACAAGTCGTTAATTGCGATGAAACGGGCCTCTTCTGGAAGAAAATGTCAAAGACGACCTTTATCACCCAGGAGAAAGCACTGCCGGGGCACAAACCAATGAAGGACAGGTTAACTCTGCTGTTCTGTGCCAATGTAGTGGAGGAGATTGTGTCCTTGGGCAAAAATATGGGCCTGGAAGTTGATGGCAACAATCTGAAAGAGCTGATTGAGGACCACAGTGGAGAGCTCACTACGGATGAGCTTGTGGATCTTCAGAATGAACAGATAAAGACATTAAAGGAGCAGCAGTCGTCCGATGATGAGGAGCCAGTGACCATTTCAACTGCCGGGATTAAAGAAATTTGCAGCAAGTTGACAGACGTTGAAGACTTCATTGTGAACCATCATCCAAACAAACTTGTTGCTAACAGAGCAGTAAATCCGATGAATGATAATGCGATGGCCCACTTCAGAAAGATTCTCCAGCAAAGGAAGTGACAAATTTCTTATGGTAATTTTCTTGGTAAGAAAGATCGACTAAATTTTTTTTAAATTTTACATTTAATTTATTTTATTTTCTTTCTCTTTATTGAATATGTTTTCTTTGCGTGTTGTGGGGTAAATGACCGAATGTTAATAAAACAAGAACGGTTCCTTCATCATGAAATGGATTGTTTCTATTTCACTATTTCAATGTGAATGTTTCGGGTTACTACTTCGGGTTACGAACTGAGTTCTGGAACGAATTAAGTTCGTAACCAGAGGTACCACTGTAGTGACTGTCATGAACCAAAACCTAAACTAAACATAACCTAATTACATAACCCAAACCATAACTCATAATAATAACCTAAACAGATGACTGACTTCATCATGTCATGTGATTGTGTTCTAAGGTTCTTAACAATTAAACAGCCGTTAGTAACCGTTAGTTGTGGAGAGTAGTCTTTGGTTCAAAGTATAAACTGCTTGTTACAGAGCAAATAAAACCGTAACATTTTGGAAATATGATGAGTTTACACATTCTTGCTTACAAGACAGTTAAGTCTGCCTGAGTCGCTGGTCGTTTTTAAGAGTATTGTGTGAGGGAGAGTGGGAAAATAATTCAGAATTCCAAAATTAATCACTGGAGTACCAACCTGAAACTCCTTCACCACTTCACTAAGGCACGGGTACCTTTCACTAATCCATCTGTAAAATTTGGGGACCCCCATTTCCTTGTAGAACTTAAAGTTATTGCTGTCGGATGTTGTTTAAGACGGTTTTTAATCGTCTGCATCTGTACACAAACTGATAGTTGCTTCTGAGATCAAACAAAACTGAAACCTCATTTCACCACCGGAAGTCCATCTACCACGAGAGACAACCGGTGATAACTTTTGGTTTAACTTTGGTCTTCTCAGAACAAAATAAGAATAATTATGTTAGGTATGTGTGACTAAGCACTAAGCAGGTCTATGGACAACAGTCTCTTTCAAATTAATTTCCGAAATGTGAATGATTTGGTAATTGGATTATTAATCTGAGACTAGGATGGACCCTAATTATAACTTCTCTTCTGGGGTTGAACGGGGTAGAGGTAATGAAATTGGGAAATGGCATGTGACCACTGCAGGAGTTACGTAATACGTATCTGTTTGTATTTGGTATCGATATATTCTGCTGCAGCCGTTGTTTCTCTTATCTGTTTTCTCAGAAACTGCGTTTTGTAATCAAAGCTGGCTTTGAATTAGGTAGGCGCTTGTGATATATCTCAAAATCTGTGGATTATATGCGTTGGAGTTGTGTGTTGAGTTGAGTTGAGTTAAGAACTGACATCACTGCACTCAGGACATTCCCATACATGCTCCGTCCCTCGTTCAACAGTCAGCGAAGAGCATACTACTAACCGTTCCCACCGCTATCTGATTAAAAGTTCTCCTGGTCTTCCCTCTCAGTTTTGAAATTCTTCCAGAACCCCTGCCGATCCCCCGCAATCTCCTTCTTTCCACATATGGGTTCTCAATCTGTTCCTCCACCTTCTCCACCTGGTCCCACAAGCACACTACCACCTCCCCCTTGTCCATAGGCAAGATACCACCAAGAGGTGCATTCCCTGATAGCCTGTCAGCCTGTTCGTTCCCCCGCACCCCCGCATGGCCAGGGCAAAATATCCATACAGTTGGAGTTTGTGAAATATCTGAAACCTGTGGAACATTGGGTTGGAGTTTGTGAAATATCTCAAACCTGTGGAACATTGGGATGAAGTTTGTGAAATATCTTAAAATCTCAGTAAATAAAGTAAGATACCCTTTTACCCTCCTCGGTGTGCATTTGGCATATCATATGGTGCTAGACCCACATTTGTATAGACAAATGGGCACACAGCGGGTGATGTGGTCAGTACCATGCCGACCGCCTGTACATCCCAAGACACTCCCTGGTGCCAATTGTAGCCTGGGTTAACCTGGCAGTCCAGGTCAATTTTTTAAACTCGAACCTGCAGATCGAACTTTGATCACCGAGCCGGCAGACGAGCGTCTAGCCACTACGCTACCGTGGCTCCCAGGTCCATTACTGTATATTACAGGTCCTGCACAACCCGCTGATTTCTGTGCTTGGGGAGGGGGGAGAGCTCTATAACACTGTCCACATGGAGATAATACCGGGTGTTGTAAAGACCTACTACACTTTGTATGTAGAACACATTTGAAAAATGAAGTACATTGATGTCATCAAAAAATTTGCTCCACAGTCCATCGTGAAGCAATATGCAAAGAATGGCTGTCGTCTGCTGGAGCAATTCTTTGTACTCCAAACAGAGCGGAAGAAAGCATTTTTTGGTTGAACAAGTGTTTCGAAATGGCGGTCGATACGCACGGATGGTTGTTCAAAGAATTATAGCAAGATTTCCTGAAAGCAACAGATACGTTGCAGAAGGTATTTGACCGTATGAAGAGACGTGTACAGTCATATCATGAAGCCCGCGATGGACATTTCCAAAATCTGTTATAATGAATACTTCATTGGTACTTACAAATTAGTTAGTTAGTTAGGTTGTTAGGTAGTTAGTTAGTTAGGTAGGTAGGTAGGTAGGTAGTAGGTAGGTAGGTAGTTAGTTAGGTAGGTAGGTAGGTAGGTAGTCAGTCAGTCAGTCAGTCAGTCAGTCGACAGATCAACCTCATTGCACATCGAACCATTCAGTCCATAAGTGCTCGGATCCCCTACTAAGCAAATCCCGCAGCGTGTAGCGGCTAAAGACACCAGTTCTGTGTTGGTTTATCAATCTTCTTTGGTTTCCTACGTAGTGTTCTTGTTTGGCCACCCCTCTTTTAATTTGTTGTTCTCGCAGTCTGGCCATGGTTGTAGATTCACAGTCATCACTTGGTTCACGTAAAAGTCTTACTTCTCGTAGAGCATTCAGAATGTCAGCCTGGTCCATGGCGCGTCCGCCCTCCACAGTAGCCTTACCTGCGAGCTTGTCAGCCCGCTCATTTCCTTGTACTCCCGCATGCCCTGACAGGAAGATGAAACTAATCTTTGCCAGCCGAGACCGCTCCAGAGACAGCAACCATTCTCTTCGGATCCACCCCACCTCTATCCTCTTGATCATGTCCATTGAGTCGCTAAGGAAACATGCCCTAGTGAATGTCTGTGTCTCGAGCCATGTTATTGCTTTACTTACTGCCATGACTTCCATAGTCAAGCTACTTGTGGTTTCAGTGAAAGCACCAGAGTCCTCCTTCACAATTCTTCTTCCGGTCCGAGCCGTAAAGGCCCATGAGCTTTTCACATGTCGGACGACCGACCTATCTGTGTAGATGACAGCATCACTGTCTAGCGAATTCTCGAAAATCAAAGCTTGTACTTCAGCCTCCACAGCAGCCGGATTTTCTTGTCTGCATTTTCTATCTAGTTGGATGCAAACTGAAAAGGATGTGCAGAATTCTGTCGGCACTAGTACCCACTCCTCGCCAAGTTCTTCTTCTTCTGCTGCGTTCATCCGGAGTTTTTTTTCCTTTTCCGGACGTGATTGCGTTGTGCCTGTTTACAGCAAAGCTGCGTTCTTGCGCCGTTAGGCCGACACATCCAACTTCTGCGGGCATTTGTTGACCGGGTTAAACTTCCCGGGGGGGGGGGAGATGTTCTAAGTCCTCAAGTGAACATACCTGTTGAAGAATGTCTTCTGCTTGACCAATCCACGACCGTCCTCTTTTTAACCTGCTGCCCTTCACTTTCATAATAATATCACTATGCAGTGGATGTTGTGTGTTTGCGTTAACTCTGAGGTAGGCGCGTGCTCTGCAAATTGATACTTTCCAGCTTCCCCAAAACAGTGTTAGGCCATAGCAGTAACTATTGTAACTAATTAAAAGAATTTGTTAGCACATTTTTTGATGACATGTTCTTCATTTTTCAGATTTGTTCTACATACAACGTGTAGTGAGACTTTACAAACACTTGGTACTTTGAAACCGGAACAGGAGAAAAGTATCCACACCATTCTCTTTCCCAAAAATGCAAGCCTTTTTCCAGGGCCCAAATGACCTGAACGCCAATGCATCGGACAATTGATTCAGTGCCACATATGACCTCCCATTTTCAGTAAGACTGGAGACAAGTCACTGACAGGACAGTAAGACTGAAGACACGTCACTGACAGGGCAGTAAGACTGGAGATAAGTCACTGACAGGGCAGTAAGACTGGAGACAAGTCACTGACAGGACAGTAAGACTGGAGACACGTCACTGACAGGGCAGTAAGACTGGAGACAAGTCACTGACAGGACAGTAAGACTGGAGACAAGAAAGTAAGACTGGAGACACGTCACTGACAGGGCAGTACGACTGGAGACAAGTCACTGACAGGGCAGTACGACTGGAGACAAGTCACTGACAGGGCAGTAAGACTGGAGACAAGTCACTGACAGGACAGTAAGACTGGAGACAAGTCACTGACAGGGCAGTAAGACTGGAGACAAGTCACTGACAGGGCAATAAGACTGGAGACAAGTGACTGACAGGGCAGTAAGACTGGAAACGGAATCCGTTGTCCAAGGTCTACTGCCACAAATGCAGGCTAAGTTAGAGACGCACATCTAGCAAACGCTCTTCTATCGAAAATGACAAGCAAGTATATCAAAGCAAAACAAACAGGAAATTACAAGGTTGACAGTTTTGCCAAATCTGGCAACAACAAAATCACCAGACCCCCACCATTTATGATGTCAAAATAACAAACTCAATGTGAGAACTAGCAGTCTAAACATTATCAGTTGACCAGATGGCACAAAGAAGAAATCTTCAGACTACAACCATCACGCTGTACTGCCTCATATTATCAAAATGAAAATTAACTTTGCAGGATAAGTGCATATGTGATCGGATCTACTCAGAATGGCGGTCTCTGGGTCAAACACTTGAGGTGAGTCAAGAACCGACAACGCGGCACTTTGGACATTCCCATATGCACTCTGTCGTAATTTACAACAGCCAGCAAAGAGCTCCAATACTAATGGTTCCAGCAGCAGTCTGATTGTCCGTCTTGGCTTTTTCTCAACAGTTTTGGCCAGATTCTCTGGCCACTCCCTGCAGCACCATTTTCCACAAGCTATGATGATCTACCCGTTCTTCTGCACTATACACATGATTTCAAAGGGCACCGACCTCATCTGCCTTATCATGCACCAATACATCACCGAGGGGGGCAGACCCAGCCAATCTATCCGCCTGCTCATTTCCCATCACACCAGCATGTTCTGGGGGGAAATAATCCAACAGATGCTCTCTATTTGTGATGCTCTGTGTCAAAATCATCTGCCTTGTGCTCAGAAGGTCATTGGCTCTTCTTCTTCTTATTTCCTTCGCTTGAAATATTGTTTATAAGTGCAATGTTGTCTATTGTATGAATTTAACCGTCTATTTTAGTTCACTCAGCGGTCCATAGAGTTTATCTTCCACTGTCGTCTCTCTAGGCCAGAAGGTTTGCCTAGACATGTAATTTTGGTAGTCTTGGAGTATGTGCACAAGGTTGATTCACCAATCTTGAATTTTGTATACATGTGGTTGCGTAATATATTGTGTCCTGTTCTGGGGCGCAGAATAATGACTTGTTCTGGTCTGTCCATAATGTTGTAGTCGTCTGGAGCGGATTTTGGTGGCTTTCTGGCTGATTTGATCATTCTTTTACTTTGGCGGTATGTAACGGGCACATCAGGCTTTTCTTCTTTGGCTCGTTCCTTAGCCAATCGATCAGCTCTGTTGTTTCCAGGTATTCCACAGTGGGATGGTATCCACTGCATGGTGACCTTATGCTGACTGCTAAGTTCAGAAAGTAGCGTCCTTAGTACTGGCAATTTCCCAGACAGGAGCGCATCGAGTACTGATTTTGCATCTGTCAATAGCACCACAGGTTGTGTACCATGGCTGGTATTTAGTAATTTGTCTGTTGCTATCTTGATTGCCTCAATTTCAGCATAATAGTTGATGGTTCCGTTGCCCTTCTACTGAGTGAGTGCGTGGCGCGACACTGTGAGCTTCGTGTGAAATGCTTTTTAATCTGCCCGAGGTTTTTTGGAACGTGACTGCATGTTCGGAGCGATGGCAGATGGCTATGTCCCAGAGTTGACCGGTTTTTGCCTTATGCATAAATGCATGGCTGCTGGGCTTCTGGTTGACTGCCACTACCGTCGACGATGAACTGTATTTCGTGGACTGTGTGGGTGAACATCTAGGAAACATCCAGATGGGAAAATGACTGCTGATTCCATCAGAAATGAACTGGATGTTTTGTGGGGGACTATTGTGTTGACATTCTGGCGGCGGCATTATGCACAGAGATCTGTGCGGGCTGTTGTTTGTCGAGACTCCTGTCTTTTCCACATTGGGCAGTGGGGAGCATTTTGTGTGATATTCACTGGCGCAGGAACGGAGCATAATGGGGATGACCCGTTGCTGTGAAATTGGAACTGCGACTAACTAACTAACTAACTAACTAGTTATAGCAGTACTTTCCTGTTGGTACTCTGGCCGTGTCTCTAGTATTATTTGGGTATTCTATGTACACTCCCGCTCCTCCATTTCGAACAGTATTTTGTGCTGACCCATCTGTGTAGACTCGGATCCAGAGATCCTGTAGGTAGACTTCATCAAGGAAGCTGAGAGTGGCTGTTCTGAGCTGTACACTGTTCTGTTCTTCCTTGTCAAATATTCCTTTCACTTTTGTCTGGATGTCAGAATCTCCGAGTCTTCATCTCCCCCGCCTGGCGGCAACGACCAGGTACGACCGTGAACTTGACTAACAGTTACTACGCAGTAGATGGCCAGGGGCCAGCGTGGTGCAAGAAGGCCACGAGAGCGGAAAGCCGGGCCAACGAGGAAACACTGCTGGTAGCTCAGACAGCCTAAGACCTCGAGACTGGACGGACGTGAAAGAGAGTGTTGCTATGTATGAGTCGATGCTTGATGGAAGAAAGCCTGTATGCTTTGTTGAGTAGAGTAAAGATTGAGTGCGTGTTATGTTCTATTGTATTTATGAATTGCTATATTGCATCGTATGTTTCTGGAAATGGCATTATCGCTAACTTTGAGCGATGCCTGATATGACTGCTGTGTTTGAGAAGTGCGATTAAAGTGTTTGAGTTATGTCGCCGTGTGTTTGTACACTCATTCTGTGTAAGTGATTGTTTTCACGCCTGTTAGTGATTTGTAGTGATAGTCTATGTTCATCTTTCTATGGAGTTCGCTCTGGTATAGTTTTCAGGGGGATACCAACTGTGGGCAGATTGGTGGTTTCTCTGCAGAGTCGTTTGGCCTGGTGGATAGAACTGCTTTTTTTTAAACCGTCCCATAGCTAATTTTCAAATCTGTTCTTCATAGGGTGGCCTGGCAAGCTGAAGAACTGTTCTGCTTGTATTAGTGTTTTCGTATCTCCGCACTCTCTCAATGCTTGTGTCCTCTCCATCTCCACTATAGGAGTTGATCTCATCCCGCCTATGGTGACTCTAAGTGCTTGGTTTTGCCCTTTTCCAGCTCTTGCAGTGTGGTTTCTTTATGCTGAACACCACGCAATTGACCCGTGCGGTCGTATGCTCTGTTGATAAACTTTGCTAAGTATTTTCCCACTGGCACCCCATGTGGTTCCACTTAGTTTTCCCAGGATGGCTATTTTCCTTCTGGCTTTTGGTACTGCATTGTTGATGTGCTTTCACCATGTCAGCTTGCCATCAAAAGTTACTCCAAGGTATGTTGGTTCTTTATCTTCTCTAAGGAGTATTTCATTTAACTGGATGATCCCTGCCTTTTGTTTTGGAGACAGGGTAAATAGAGTGGTGCTGCACTTGTCAGTGTTTATACTGACACACCATCTATTTGCCCATGCAACAAATGTACCTACAGCTCGTTGAAGCGTTCTGGTGGCCACTGATGCATGTTCATTTGTGCTCCATAGAACCAGGTCATCAGCATACATTGCCGCTTTAATTCCAGCGGTAGAATAGCAACAGGATCATTGATGAAAATTAGAAAAAGTGGGGGACAAGACTCCGCCCTGGGGAACACCGTGACGCAGTAGTACTTTCTTGCTCTTGAGTCCGTCTATCTGTACTCGGGCTCTTCTGTTGTTGCAAGTATGCTTTCACCCATTTGTACATTCTTCCATTGACTTTATAGTTTCTCAGTTTCTTCATGAGACCTTCTTTCCAGACTTTGTCAAAGGCTTTCTTCAGATCTATCCATGCAGCAAGCATCAGCTTCTTATCTTGGAATGCATCCTCAATTTTTTGAGAAAGGTAGGCTGTCTGATCTTCCGTAGAGTAGCATCGCCTAAAGCCAGCTTGCTGTGTCACAAGGATGTTTTTACTTTCAATGTACCTCTGCAGTCTGTGATTGTTTTGCAGAGACAGCTGGTGAGGATAATTGGTCTGTAGCTGGAAGCAATGGAACTATCTTTCCCTGATTTTACTAGGGGTATCATGATTGCTTCTCCCCAGCAGGCTTGTGGAACACTGCCTAGGGTCCAGCTGTTATTGAAGATCTGCAACAGCTTTGATTTGATTTCTGTTTCTAGGTTCCTGATCATTTCATTGGAGATACCATCAGCTCCTGGTGACTTTCTCATTTTCAGTTTTGACATGACTAACTCTAATTCGCTGATTGTGATAGGTGCTTTCAGAACCCCATGTACTGTTTCATTCTGTCCTGTGTGTTGCCATTTCTCTCGAATCTTTTGTTGGTTCTCTGGGATAATGTCGATATTGTTATCTTGTGCGAATGGGTCCGCAAAATGGTCAGCTGCTCGCTTTCCTGTTAAGATGTTTCCGTCTTCATGTAGTGCAATTTTTGAGTTTCTCCCTGTGCCATCATTGTTAAGTTGTTTTATTGGCTTTCACAATTTCCTTGTGTCTCTTTCGAAGTTCAGAGACTGTTTTCTCCTGCCAGCTTTTCCGTCTAGCCTGCAGCTTGGCCCTTTGAAATTTGCTTTTGCGTGCTGGTATTTATTGTGGTGCTCTTGGCTGGGTTTGGCCTCTGCTTGCTTTCTACACACTTCCACATCATTATGCAACTGTTCCAGTGCACTACTCCAGTAGGGTTTATAATGTTTACGGCGGGCTCCTCTTGGTACTGTTTCTCGTGCTGCCTGTAGTATGCATTTCCCAAACTCTTCAACTACTTTATTTATGTCTTTCTCAGATTCAGGTTTCTAATCACTCTGCTGGTGCTATGCTTGTAAATTGCCCAATTTGCTTTCTTGTAGTTTGTAGCATACAGACATCTTGCAACCGCCGCATCGTTGTTTAAAATTCCCCACACTACCCTGCCAGTTTGCAACAGTGCCAGCAACCACCACCATCATACTCAAATTTGAAGAAGGAAGGAATTAGCGCTGATAGTTAAGACAAAGGATGAAATTTGCATCACCCCAAGTTGGAAAGAGAGGCTGATTCCTAAGTGGGACAACAATATTCTAAATATAGTCTAAACAGAGCTTTGCCATTGGTCATGACGTCATAGCCCGAAGCGAGAAAAGAGAGGCTTTAAATATGGTGTGGAGACCGGCGGAAGGCTAGTGTGTGAAAAAACCTTCAACAAGTGTGAAAACAGAACCACTGGCGCATGGTATTCTCTACCAAACCATCCACCTTAAGATTAGCAAATCGAATAGAGGAAGAGAGAAGTACTGGCCTATAAGCAGCCAGTGAACTTGGAAACCCAAAACCGAGTTTGGAGCCTGAAATCTGCTGATGTTAGGTTTAAAGAAGACATTCAATTATATTGAAGGTAAGCATTGTTATTCATATTACGTTAGTCATGCTCCCTCCCAGAAGATAAGTTGATGTGTTGTAACAATGTGGTTAGTCCTTAAGAACTTAATTCCGGAGAGACTAAGCACTATATTCAGATGTAGTTCATAGATAAACTGTGCACTAGGTTAAACCATAGTGAGGCTTTTTCTTCTAGTTAGACAGCTTCTATGAATTCATAAGCATTGGACCTAGGTTGTACATTTTACTCATTAAGCAGGTAAGCTAAATCAGCAGTGATTAAGGAGTTTGTGATTAACTTAGGATTTAGAAGGCTAGAATACTTAGTTCAATAATAAGGAACTATTTTAAATGTGCAATCACTAGTAGGAGGAATTAATGTAATTCATAACTGAAACAGTACACGAGCACATGGGATGTTAAATAGTTCTCTATGTGTATCATATAATCTTGTGTATTCGGTGGAAGCACTCATGTGGAGGTTTAATTGTGATTTCATTGGTGTTAAATATGTGAATTTATCATTTGTAAGTCACATAAGTATGCCTAATTATCATCCATGCAAGTATGATTACAGTTTCTGATGAATAATTGTGGATTGAGTGAGAAGTGACATACTGAGAAGGAGTATGAGCAATCAATCAATTTCCTGATAGTAGACAATTTGATGTATAATGTCCTGTCTATCAGAGAAGAAGGTGTTAGTGATAACCCATGCACTAGTTAATAATTTAGTGCACTTCTAAGCATGTTCTCCTCTCTGTATTCCATATCACTCACGTTACAATCATATGGTTTTGTGTCCTGAATTGTATTTGATGATAATGATGGTGATAACAATAATGATTTTGATGATAATGATGATGATAATAATGATGTTGATGAATGGGTAAAGGCATATTACATACACGGTGAAGAGGAGGGAAGATACTCCTCCTCGAAGCATTTGATTAGGAAGAATTCTCCTGAATGTTATACATGAGATGATACCTATAATGTACTTATATTGTTTATAAGCAAATACTCATTGCATTTGGGAATGAATTAAAACCCTTACTGTATGAGCCCTTTCTTTTCAATGGAAGGATATCTAGAGAAAATAATTATGTACAAAAGGGAATGGTGAACATAGTTATCAAATTCTGAGGAGACCATGGGTGACAGGCATGGGTGAAGATGACACTGCTTATCTGGTAGTCTAAACCTTGAGCGCCCTATAATGAAGGATTGGATGGAGAGTAACCAGTCGTGGGGTTGATAACTATTGGAGAACACCAAGACCCTCTTCCTCCCTTGTTTATTTTTCCTAGGATCAAAATCCCCTGTATTTATTTTCCTTGTTTTTCTTGGGAGTTTTACAGTCTTCCATTTCTAATGTTCATATTGATGATATCAGTAGATATATGTTTGATGCTGAAATTTCAGGTAATGGCTAGATCCATACCTGACTTTTGATTGAAACACCTGGATAGAATGATGCAGAAAACTATTCCAAAAGCAACTACCTGCAGAAGTCCCACTAAAACATTTAGGACAGGTAACATAGAGAACTTATTCTTGTACCTGAGGGTGGAGAACTGAAGCCACTATCCTATTAGTACCTGGAACAGATCAAGACTCTAGGGAAACATAATATGCATAATTTCATTGAACTGTTTGCCACAGGGATCCAAGAACCCTGAAATAGATCAACCTGAGTGTATACCCAGTTTCAGACTTAAACCTACTACAATGGAAGATGTATAGTAACTATAAATGAGGAACAGGAATACAGCTTGATGTTAGTGAAAGGTATATTTGAGGCATCAATGTTATAAACCCAATTTATTATTATTAAATTATGAAAAGGAGGACATTTCCTCTTTTGAGTGTTTTGTTTTCTTGTCGTTCCTAAGTTGTTTAATTAAACACACCCTATATATTAATTAATTAGCTGAGAGGCAAGGAACCACCAAAAGGATAGTTATTCAGGGAAACTTTTCCTGGAGGAATTCCTTGGTTCTCCGAGACTCTAGTTATGGATTCAAGCATTTGAGCGATTGAAAGTTAAGATAATTAGAATGGGCAGGACCACACTGAGAAAGAGGAACTTTAGTATCCTCTACCTCTTTGGTGTTGTCCAAACGTTATCCGACATAATTCCACCTCAAGAGGGTGCTGCTTTCATTTGCAAACTCATTTTCTATGGATAGAAAGACTGGCCGATGGTCACTGCCACCAAATTGTTTCCCAACAATTAGTGTAATGTTCCACTCCCGATCTGGTGAATGAAAAGCCAGGTCAGGTGTAGTTGTAGTGTGCCATGATCTCGAGTAGAAAGTATGTGGATCGGACGGCTTGTTAATCAAAATGAATCTATTCTCATCCTGCCAGTCTTTCTCCTCTCTGGTCCATGTGATCATAGCCCCAACTCTGTGAGTGGCTGTTGAAGTCGCCACACACAATCATTTCTTCTTTTAATTGTAGTGTGTCCAGTGCCTATGGGCAGTCACTTTGACAGTAGTAATTGATCAGATGAAGGTCTGTATTGCCTGTCTTAAGTTTAAGTGTCTGATACTCAGCCCCTTCAATGTAAACTTCAATTTGAGAAGCAGTGATGTTATTTTTTACAAGGGTCAGTATCCCACCCTTTCGCCTGTCCTTGGTAACACTGGTAGCCTCAGATTTTGAAGGCTATATTTTCGATGAGGCGAGTTTCTTGCAAGCAACATGTGCTGACTTTTTCTTGGTCCAGGGTGTTTTCTAGTTCTATTTTGTTGTTGCTTATTCACTCCGCATTCCAGTGCATTATTTTTAATCTATGTTTTGGTATGGCCAGACGCACTATTCTCCGGTCCCCTGGCTCCACAAGACATCTGAGAAGGACCTCCAGTAGCTGTGGTTGGACCCTTTCAAGGCATAGGGCCCGGCACTGCACCTGCCTGGGGGTCCAAAACAGGGCGAGCACCATAACATTTAGCAGTAGTCGACACATTTCATTACACGTGATTGCATGGCATCATGATTTCTGTGGCGTGCCTCCGTCTTCAGCACCTTTCCTTTGCTAGAGCAGACTGTGGTCTTACTCGAGTTTAGGTGTGTAGGCATGTATATGCATACACATCTAGACCATTCTGGTTATTTCTCGGCTCCAGTGACTCGCCGCTTCCCCTTCTCCTTTTACTTTAAAACAGCTCCGCCACGAGTTGGACTTTTGCTGCAGAGGTGATGAACGCACGAACCATTGAGGTATTTATGCAAGGTTGGGCGCTCACCCCAACCCCGCCTACATACAGCAACATTTGGAGCCGGTCATTGGTTAATTTCCATATGCTGTCAATTAGTTTTTTTTTGGACACCTGTGGAGGTCATCACATCTATCAAAGTGTGACACTTTCGGCAAATGATTAGCTGCCTTGCTGAGAGATCAAGCTATATGGGTTAAAAATCAGCACAATGAAGTAATCCTCTTCCCTTTTTCATCAGAATTTCTATGACTGATCATGCCGGTACAGTGTTGTTCACCACTTCGTTCGTTACTTATGAAGCTTAAAGTTGTTTCATTTCAACCTGGATCAGCAAAAACCGCAACAGAAAACGTAGGTGAAGGAATTCTGAATCTAAATAAATGGTTAAGTTTGTGGCAACTGGAAAATTTTCAAGTAACTTCACAGCAGAAGAGGAGGATTTGACAAATGCAGCAGAAATGTCTGAAATAGTGAAGATAAAAAAATATGTGCAGAATTTGCAGCAGCACTTCATGGAATGTCAGAAATCCAAAAGGAATGACTTACAATGGATTCTGTTCCATTGCAAACTACCTAGAAATCAATAAACTGACAAACTGGCAAAGGAAGGTGGAAGGCTAGCTCTGAAATAGACATAACATACGACAACGCCACATTGTGGCAATGGCTTTAGCGCAATGGGAGGGTACAAGCATTACCCTTTTCCGAGGAAATGCAACCTAAGGACTAAATGTCATAGCAGACCAGGTCATAAACATTGGTCAGCAACTGGTCTAAGATGGAAGCTCCGACATATGGACAGTTAATGCATTGCTTTGCTGTTCTGGGAGCTTCTGCAGCTTGTCTTGTTCCAGGTGGAGTGGTGTTACCTTTCCTCTGGAGTAAACTAGGCAGGCTGAGAGAGGGATCATGCTGCATGGGCAACACATGGTTTCTAAACTCAGTCCAGACTGTGCTATGGAGGGCTGAGCTGTCAACCCAATCACTATAGCCCAGAACAGAAGTGAAGCACTAAAGAAAACATTTCTCATATGAAGACTAAAAACACAAAACAGGAGCCATATAAAATAGATTCTTCACATCAACACTAAATCATTAACTAAAACATTGACATCTTCATTATTTTATACAAACTAGTTTAATTAAAAAAAGACAAGAATATTTCCATTTACCCAATCACACACTCCAAAAGGAAGATCTGAATGGAATCTATAAAATAAATTCCTCTGTATGTGAAAAAATGCCTTTGCTTGTGGAAATGTTTAAGTACAAACGGCTGAACTGAGTGTTTACTTCTAAAAATGCTTGAAGAAAAACTTGAGGTATATTATTTGATTGATGATAGTGATCAAGACAAATGAGAGATATACTTAACAGTGATTTTTCTGCAAAGATAACATGACAGTAAAATAAACGTTTTAAAATTGTCCTTAAATATCTTCTTATACAGTAGGCAGGTATAAACAAAGTTCTATTTTTTCATAACCACATGACAGTATCTGGGATACTGCCTTTGCCAAAAGTAATTAAAAAGAGCGCAAATAATTCCCTTCTTATTGCGATTTCTGTCACCTGCTCTGTTCTATTGTGTTAGAGACATTTGTTGCTTCTGTTGTATCGCTATGACAAAATGAAAGCCAAAGAATGAACAATTTAAAATCATACAAAGTGAAATTATGGCGATTAGTATGCACAAACGGTTGTGCTTTGACAGAAAACAAATTAACAAGAGATTATTATCTGTATAATGTACATGAACAAATCTAACATAATTTTCCAGACATGCATGTTAACTACACAATAAAAACAAGGCAGTGTTTGTGTTTCTATGCAGCAGTTTCAGCTATGACAGGAATAAACTGAGGGGCATTCCTGGGTCAGCTTTTCGAGGATCTGCAAAACAAGAGCAAAACATTAACACAAAAGTACAAAACTTGATTCATATATATATATATATATATATATATATATATATATATATATATATATATATATATATATATATATATATATATATATATATATATATATATGGTCTAATAATGAGAACAAAGAAATGCAGTAGCCAGTTTATTACAAATTACAAACAGATAATGATTCAGAGACAATATGTGCACAAGAGTGCAACCACAGACAAGTATTTCAATATATGATCAAGTCAAATTAATTGGCTGATCAACAAATTAAGTATATACAGATATGTGTAACAACTACATGACATGACTTCTTATGCTATCAGTCTCCCTGACCTAACAGATAAAACATTAAAATAAGTTGCCAGCTGGATCCTCCTTCGTTCACTCTGGCATTGTTTAAATTACTGGATGGTATCGGAGTTGTGATTCATAAAGGTTTTTCTCCTGAAAATGCCTTTTCTTTCCAAAATTGTCTGGAACCCACTTTTATGAGACTGGGTCAGGTCCAGAGCTGTCAGGGCTGGAAACAATAATTCTGCTTCTGTTTAGGATTGAACCTGGACACCAGTCTTGACAGGCAAGGGCACTAACACACACAGACTTCACTACAAACAGCAGTTGAGTTCTCTATTGGTACTAACAGCTGCAAGAGCGCCTAGTGCTGAAAGTTTCCCGGATCAGAGGTTTAGCAACTTCTGCACTGATATTCATGAATTACAGCAAGCCCCAGGAAGAGCACCTCTGGAATAATATGCAGAGCTGCTTTTCTCCATATGAATACACCACATGCTTGTTCTGAATACAGCTGGGGGTCTCCATGTGAATACACCACATGTGTTCTGAATATGCACTATTGTTTTGGAGACCAATGGGGGTCAATGTCATAGCACCAAGTTCATGTCCTGAGCGATATGTGATAGAACTCAGTGTAATAAAGTCGAGCGTCTTGCCTTTAACGGGCAGAACGTCCATTTCCGTCCGACCGCATCAACAGGCAGACCACCCCCAACATGATTATGCATTGTAAAAACGTGATCTCTCGGCTTTCTGATACTTCCGACGGCTACTTTCGCTTTCGCCGATAGCTTGACAACGTGGCCGCCATTTGCAAGCGCCTACTATGAATTTGAACGGATTTTTTTGAAAGTTTTTGGGGTTTTTAAGCTTAGTTTTTCCAAATGGATTTCAGCGATTCTTCAAGTGATAGCCGAGATTTCGCTAGGTTCAATTTAAGTGACATTGAAGGGGACGAAGTTGACTATTAATCGGAGCTAGATATCAGTGAAAAGCGTTACTTTGCATTAGCAGCAGTTATTTGTGTTCATATATGGATTACCAGCAACAATCACGTGAGTAACATATTTTGCGTGATTTTCCTGTCATTGTGTTGTTTATTTAACTAAAATCGGTTGACTAACATCTTATTTGTGATGTTTTTACTAACGTAACTCGAAATTTTACCGAACCTGAAAAAAATTTTCCCGTTCAGTGCAAAAAAATTGACAAGTGTCTGCCCGGTAAAGGGTTAACTCCTTTAAATTCAACTGGGAAGTTTTTAGATCATGCAATTGTAATTGACAGACATGTGTCAATGTTAAATGTATATATCAACTATCACTGTCAAGGACCAATAGGGGTGGATAAAGCTCACACTCTGCAAAATCAACACCTGTGAGATATGATGCCTGAGAAAAGCTGCCAATTTCACTATCTGAAGTAAGAAATGATGTTATCGGACTGACAGTGGGATCAACACCTTGTGCCACATACATGGAAAGTCAGAAGACCAAATGGTTGGCCACCTTGTTAGAATGCAACAACATCAGTTAACAGCACTGTCGCTACACCAAAGAAGATCTGATATGACAGCAAGACACCCGAGAAGAAAATGAATTTAAGATGTACAATCTCAAGGAATCACACAAACCAGTAGCACCCATCAGGCGCTAAAACATAGTCTATACCTCCCCACGATGCTTGATGGCAAAAGAGAAAAATGATGATTGAATGAATAAAACAAAAATAAATTACCCGCAGTCAGAAGAAACTTCCTGTGATGATGAGCCAGCAGAAGATCCTTCCTGTGACGAGCCAGCGGAAGATCCTCCCTGTGACAAGCCAGCGGGAGATCCATCTTGTGACGAGTCAGACGCACCACTCTCTTGTGATGATTTTGATGAGGACTGAGATGAATCTGGCTTAGTAAAAAATGTAGATATTCCTTTCTGCCATTCTGGAGTGGGCCGCTGACACACTGAATTTCCGCCAGCATATTTGCCCTTTCCTTAATGAGGAAACGGTATACACTAATTAATATTAAGTTTTGACATCTGTAGCTTCGGGGTTAGTGAATGCTGTTTCACAATTCCCTGGCATAAAGGGTTGAGAGCAGTTTGGGAGCAGATTGCATTGCATTGATTTTCACAATGGTATGAGAGTCGACCGTGCATAATGGCAAATTACTGAACGTACATTTGCTTTGTAAATCACAAACAGCCAATAAATTTGGTTGATTGCAATGTCAAGTAAAAGGACATGCAACTAACTTAATTAAATAAACTACGGTAGATAAACATACAGAAGACGTGTGTGCAGGTCTGCTGCCATGATGTAGCTTATTCTCCTCTACAGGATGATGATACCAGCCTGATGCCAAAATTAAGTTAATAAGCTCCTACAGTCCCTCTGGGCATGGAGTTAACTACATCAGCTTCTATAGTCCCTCTGGCCATGGAGTTCATCAGCTTCTACAGTCCCTCTGGGCATGGAGTTAACTACATCAGCTTCTACAGTCCCTCTGGGCATGGAGTAAGTCCATCAGCTTCTACAGAACCTTTG
The DNA here is from genome assembly GCA_014155875.1 of Cepaea nemoralis. NCBI lineage: Eukaryota > Metazoa > Mollusca > Gastropoda > Stylommatophora > Helicidae > Cepaea > Cepaea nemoralis. Next base: position 378,649 of record JACEFZ010020081.1, read on the forward strand.
GGCATGGAGTTAAGTTCATCAGCTTCTACAGTTTCCCTGGGCATGGAGCAAGAAAAGGACCCTTTTACCTGGAGACATATTGGGTATATGGTGCCTGCCCTATATATTTTTTATAGACCAACTGGTACTTGAAAAGTGAAGTGGTCAATACCACAGGCCACATTTATTTCCCAGGCCATTCCCTGGTACCCATTTGAAGCTGGTTGGACCTGGCAGCCAAGGTCAATTTAAATAATCTGCCCCAACGTGGATTTGAACACATGACCAACAGGCAAGTATGCTGGGTTTGAAGTAAGTTGACACTTAAATACCTCAAACACACAGAGGAAACATTAACAACCCTGTCTATGTATCCTGTGCTGGGTTTGAAGTAAGTTGACACTTAAATACCTCAAACACACAGAGGAAACATTAACAACCCTGTCAATGTATCCTGTGCTGGGGTTGGAGTGTGTTGACACTTAAATACTTCAAACACACAGAGGAAACATTAACAACCCTGTCTATGTGTCCTGTGCTGGGGTTGGAGTGTGTTGACACTTAAATACCTCAAACACAGAGGAAACATTAACAACCCTGTCTATGTGTCCTGTGCTGGGGTTGGAGTGTGTTGACACTTAAATACCTCAAACACACAGAGGAAACATTAACAACCCTGTCTATGTATCCTGTGCTGGGGTTGGAGTGTGTTGACACTTAAATACCTCAAACACACAGAGGAAACATTAACAACCCTGTCCATGTATCCTGTGCTGGGGTTGGAGTGCGAATTGGTCTATGGAAATATGTGTTTAGCACCCTAAATGTGATTTACTTACTTATAAGGGAAATAAAGAACAGTAACTTTCCATTCTATAAATGTTGTGTGAGGCAACTAAGGATGGTTGGCGTGGGACTAGCTACCTCAACCCATAGAAAACTTTAGTTGCAGAATCCAACCATATCTACAGAATCCAACCATATCTACAGAATCCAACCATATCTACAGAATCCAACCATATCTACAGAATCCAACCATATCTACAGAATCCAACCATATCTACAGAATCCAACCATATCTACAGAATCCAACCATATCTACAGAATCCAACCATATCTACAGAATCCAACCATATCTACAGAATCCAACCATATCTACAGAATCCAACCATATCTACAGAAGACGACTAGTCATGAGTTGGTTGAGGGCTCATACATCACTGGTAGATAAAGTCAGAATAAGAACAACTTTTTCGTTATGATTTTCAAATGTAGGGAATCTAATACTTTACTCTGATAACATTAGATGCAGCCTGGATTTGCCAGGACAACTTTTGTACACAGAGCACCGAGCTACAAAGATTCACGGTCAGCGACACGGTCATGGAGATTTCCTTTTGTTTCAAACTACTACAACAACGCTACTGACCTGCTGGAGATCCCCCATCTGCACTACTAGAACTCGAACCTGCACCTCCCAAACTCTTCCTGGGTGCCTGCGCTGCTACCACTAGATTACAAAAACAAAATTAAAAGTATTTCAAAAACATACAAATATTGTTGATGAAAAATCTCAACCTGACCTAGAAGCAAAGACATAGAAAACAACATGGCATTTGTTATTGTAGATAATTAACTTGAAGTCAAAGTAGTGCAGCACATGTGACTGGATATTACGTGCATCAACCAGCATGTCAAATGTGGTTGTACTTTTAACACTTAGTGCATACTTAAGAAATCTTACAATATTTCATCATCATGTGCCACGCTGATAAGTGCGGGCAATTATGTTTTGACATCTTACACAATCACCAGAGTCGTGGATCAGCTCTGTGTTTTTGTCTCGACTATGCCATGCAGCCAATCCATCCAGAACTTTATTTCTCTGCCTTCCCCTTGTCCTTTTCATCTCAATTTTGCCAGCTGTCACCTGTCATTTACTGCCAATATAGTACCTTGCGGTGTTTGACAGGGGGGTCTTGAGCTTGAGGAACTAAGGCCGCCTGGCTAGTGCAGTCGCCGCGAACTGTGCAGGTTAGAGTTTTTGCCGGCTCATTGTCCACATTTTACATCCATACAAAAGTACAGGTGCTATGTAGCAATTCAACACTTTTTCTCATAGCAAATTACATCTTTTTATTGGTCAGTATGTTTTTCATCTTACAAAAGGCCTCCTTTGCCATAGCGATTCTGGTTCTAATCTCTTCAGGGCACCTCCCATCTGATGTTATGACTGTTCCAAGATAGTTGTACCGATACACTTGTTTAAGAATATTCCCATTTACCCATATATTACATATTAGCAATGTGGCAGTACCCAACTCAAGGGAAAAACTGTATGGTTATAAAAATTAAAAATAAGAAGTTTCATAAACTGCCAAACTTTATAGAAGAAACAGTTTGGGTTATTTTTATAGTACCAATGATGAATTATATTGCATTAATTATTTATGGAGCCCTAGCTTTAACCTACTGTGTGCTGACAGCCGGGTAGTGGGTTCTATCCACACACCGGTCAGTTGGACTTAAACGTAAACTTTTTGTTGAGAAAGCAATGGCTAATTAATTAATATAAAACTGCCTACAAATCAATCACGTGTTGATTGCTGCATCTTGCAAAGGACATGCAACAATTTTTTAAGAGCCGGTCCGGTCGCTCAGAAAGCAATGGCAAACTACTGAACGTAAAACTTGCCAAGACATCAATGGCAGCTGAAAAATGCTGGTGTTGACTGCAATGTCCTGTAAATGATGTGGAGGAAAAAAAATATAGTGGCTGTAATAATAAGATCTACAGATCATAGATCTTGGTTGGTGGACATAATATCAATAACTTACATTATGCTGTTGACACTGTCTTGATAGCAACAATTTAGTGCACTTGACTGCCAAGACAGTGGTCTGAATACAATCCCCGGCTGTGAGAGGATTATTGTTTCTAATCCTCTAGGGTAGATCCAGCCTCATAAAAATGGGTGACAGACAATTTAAGGGGGAATTGTCTGGAAAGGAACGGTAATTAGGAAGGGAATTGAGCATCCCCAACTCATATGTTATTGCCTAACATTTCACACCCCAAGTACAGTGTGATACTGGGCTATCTTTACTGTTAGTTAGTTAGTCGAGGTTCCAACTTCACGGCAATAGGTCCTCCCCATTATGCTGTTCCTGTGCCAGTGAAAATCACACAAAATGCTCCCCACTGTCCAATGTGAAAAGTGGAATAGGTAGGAGTCTCGGCAATCCAACAGCCCGCACAGATACACTGTGCATAATGCCGCCGCCAGAATGCCAACACAAAATTAATCCACGAAAACCACAGTTCATCATCGATGGACTCGGCAGTCACCAAAAAGACCTCATTGACCGGGGTTTTCTCACATGGCTCGGTCTTTTACTGCAGGGCAACCAGCCGCATAAAGCATGAACTCCACAGCTTCAGCGCCTACTCCCGGGAGTCTCCTGAAAATGCACCCGTGAACCGAAAAGGCAAATCAGTCAATTCAGCAACAGCCGGTAGCCATTGTTCCGAACATGCAGGTCACTGTACAGGACAGATGTAAAAGCATTCCCCTCGAATTTCACAGCCCCCTCTGCTGTGTGTCCACCGTGACGAGGTAGAGGGGCTTGTGCGTCCCAATGACCCCAAGAGCTATGCCGACGGTAGCACAGCTACTGGTAGGGCCACCCATGTCGGACAGGTCAAGGGAGAGGGACCAGACGAAGAGACACACAAACCTGCTGCCTTGTAGGTAGACTGGGGACAGTCAAAGGCTAGGGAAAGCACCCCAAATACATGCTTGTCGAAATCGGATGTACTGAGCCACAGGCTTGACAAAGCAGTGCAACGTGAAACCTGCTGCCTTGTAGGTAGACTGGGGACAGTCAAAGGCTAGGGAAAGCATCCCGAATAAATGCTTGTCGAAATCGGATGTACTGAGCCACAGGCTTGACAAAGCAGTGCAACGTAACTTAATTCATGATGTCACAAATCAAAATTAATCGATATGGTGCTAATCCCGTGAAGTCCCATCAGGCGGTGATAGTGCCGGGCCCCCTGCCTCGAGGGGGTCCACCCATGACTACTGGTGGTCACCTTCCCCTGTGCTGTGGAGTCAAGGCACAGAGGAGTAGGTTAAGAGCTATTGACCAAATACCCCGGACACTCAACATACTACAGTGGAATGCCGAAGGAGTTTACAAGAAGAAAGACTCCCTAACACAGCGTCTTCATAAAGATAGAATAGATGTGGCATGCATTCAAGAGACACACCTCAACGCCAATCACAAATTCTCAGTCAGAGGATATCAGGCCACACGTTTCGACCGCGAAGGACACAAAGGAGGAGTTCTAATACTTACACGAAATACAATACCTTGCAGCGAAGTATCTGTGATCTCTGACAACCAAACGGAAATTATAGGTGTTGATATAATGATAAAGGACGTGAAAATAAGAATCTACAATCTGTATAGCCCAGCAGATAAGGACCTTACACTCTCAAACATGAAAATAACTGACACAAACTGCATTATTGTCGGAGACTTTAATAGCCGTTCAGAAAGATGGGGATACCCAGATACTGACAAAAGAGGAGATGAATTGGAGGACTGGGAAATAGACTCAAATCTCCATCTACTCAACAAAGCGGATGACACACCGAGCTTCTTTCTACTCCAGAAGATGGCTTACCACTTCTACTCCAGACTTAGCTTTCTGCACAGGAGACATCCTCCACAAAATCGATCGCCATGTGCTGGACCAATTAGCAGGTAGTGACCACAGACCAATCAAGCTTGAAATGAATATGGAGTATGTTCCACAGGAGCAAAGGCCCTTGCCCCGCTGGAATTACAAACGAGCAGATTGGGACAGATTTGCCATACTAACAGACAAATATTGTGAAAACATAAATACACGATATGGCAACATAAAGCAAATGGTGGAAAGTCTAAACAGAGCGATAATACAGGCAGCCACTGAGTCCATTCCAAGAGGAGCGAGGAAAAATTACAAACCATACTGGACTGAAGAACTACAAAGTTTGGAGGACAAAGTTGAAGATGCCAGGAAGACAGCAGAGAGAGAACAAACAATTGAAGCAAACATCTCTCTCAAAGCCATCTCAGCAAAATATAAAAGAACAGTAAATCAAACAACAAGAGATTGTTGGAAGGAAAAAACAGAAAACCTGAATTTTGACAGGGATGGAAACAAACTATGGAAACTAGTGAAAGCCATGAACAATGAAGGACCTAGAAACAAACAAATAACAATTAAACAAGGAAATGCCTTGCTTACAGGCAAAAAGGCTGCAAATGCACTAATGGAACACTATGCAAATGCAAACCACATTGATATTACAACCGAACAGAAGAAAGCAATCAAAGACAAACAGATACATCATAGAAATACAGAGACAGCAGCAGAATATATGATGGCAAATCTAACAATGGAAGAAATGGAACAGGCAATGAATACCCTAAAAAAGAAGAAATCACCAGGAAAGGATGGAATCACAAATGAAATGCTAATAGGACTAGGCACCAAGGCAAAGAAGAAACTACTAGCAGTCCTAAATAACAGCTGGAAGAGAGGAATAGTCCCACAGGCATGGAAGGAAGCTATACTAATACCAGTCCCAAAGAAAGGAAAAGACCTGGAAGAACCAAATGGCCATCGACCTATCAGTCTACTTAGCTGTGTAGGAAAATTAATGGAACGCATTATCAATGGCAGGCTAACATGGCATCTGGAAGAAAACAAACTCTTAACACCACACCAAGCAGGATTCAGAAAATACAGATCCACTGAAGATCAAATAACCTATATAGCTCAGGAAATAGAGGATGCCTTCCAAGAGAAAAAGCACACACTAGCAGTCTGGATAGATTTAGAAAAAGCATTTGATAAAGTATGGAAGGAAGGACTGAAAGTAAAACTGCAAAACATGCATGTTTGTGGAAAAATGTATAAATGGATCAGCCACTACCTTGAGAACAGAACTGCCAGGACAAAAGTACAAGGACAAACAAGCAAAATGATGCTGCTGGAGCAAGGTGTCCCCCAAGGAGGAGTTCTTTCACCAACATTATTCCTAGCATATATAAATGACATCACAGAAAATTTTCCAGCCAGAGTACACACATCCTCCTTTGCAGATGACCTAGCCATATGGACATCTGAAGAATATATTAGTACAGCTAACAGCAGAATACAGCAAGCCTTATTAGCGCTAGAGGACTGGTCAAAATCATGGCTAGTGAAGATAAGTGAGGAGAAAACAACATGCACAGTGTTCTCCCTCTCAAATAAAACTCAGCAACCTAAGCTGGTATTGAATGGAAAAATATTGCGCCATGAAGAAAATCCAAACTATCTAGGAGTCACCTTTGATCGTCGCCTGACATGGAAGACACAGGTTGAGAAAAATCGAACAAGAGCAAGGCAGAGAATGGCAATCATGAAAAAGCTTGCTGGTACAACGTGGGGAGCAGATGAGAAAGTTCTCAAGAAGTTATATACTGGACGGGTGAGGCCAGTACTGGAATATGGCATTGCAGCTTGGGCAACAGCAGCTAAGTCAAACTTTAACAAAATAAGTAGAGTCCAAAACCAAGGAATGCGAATCATAACTGGAAGCCTGAAGACAACGCCTATTAATGAACTAGAAAAGATCACTTGTTTACAACCAATGCAGGATAGAAGAGATAGCAGAGCCCAGCAACAAGCAGAAAAATTTAGAAGATTGACAGACCACCCTATGTACAACAGATTTAATGGTCTTGGAAAGGGAAGACTGAAGCGTAGCAACTTTGTAGAAACTGCAAAACGAAGGATTAGGGCAGATCCTATACTTAACATATCAACAGTCAAGCCCATACACAATGCACACAACTTCCCAGCTTGGAGACAGCAGCAACTGCCTGAGATGATAGAAAACATTCCTGGTATTGAGAAAAAGAACACTCAGCATGAAACCGAAAGAAGAGAAATAACCCTAAACTACATAAAAGAACATTACCCAAGCAGGAATTGGACCCATGCATATACAGATGGATCAGCCAAAAATTCAATAGAGAATGGAGGAGGAGGAATTCTCCTAAATTTAAAAAATGGAGTGAAAAAAACACATTCAATGGCAACTGGAAAATTTTCAAGTAACTTCAAAGCGGAGGTAGAGGCTTTGAAAACTGCAGCAGAAATGCTCCTGATGGAGGAAAATAAAGAGAAGCAAATAGCTATCTTCACAGATGCAAAGTCAGCTGTCTCAATACTCAAGAGCAATAACAGCACAGAACTAACTGACCTAAGAGCAGCACTCCATGGTCTATGCCAGAAATCCAAAAAAGTTGTAATACAGTGGATCCCATCACATTGCAGTATACCTGGAAACGAAGAGGCTGACAGACTGGCAAAAGAGGGCGGACGACTACCACAGCCTGACATAGACATAACCTATAATGAGGCAAAGAGGTTGATAAAAAGCACTTATAGAACCAAATGGGAATCTGAGCATCCAGGCCATCAGAAGGATGATGCATATTACAAACTCGACCGAAGAGAACAAGTAGCAATCTTCAGACTCCGCACAGGACATAACAGGCTGAAATATCACTTGTTCAATAAACTAAAGATAGGAGATACTGATGAATGTAATTGTAGAACTGGAAAAATGACAGCAAAACATTTGCTGCAGGATTGCCCAACGTATGCAGAACAGAGAAAGATATTTTGGCCCACACCTGCTTCATTTGAGGACAAGCTCTATGGAGATATCAACAAGCTCAAGTTGACCGCAGCTTACTTTAACTACATACAGGTTGACATTTAAAGGTGCATGAAGACCCAGAGGCATGAAATGGAATATTGCTTGGATAGCAAATCCATTATGTGGAAAGTCCAAATCGAAAGCTCAATGTGTGGGCTTCAAAAAAGGTGGAAAAGTGTCCTAGTGGCAGGAAATGGAATATTACTTGGATAGCAAATCCATTACGTGGAAAGTCCGAATCAAAAGCCCATTGTGTGGGCTTCATAAAAGGTGGAAAAGTGTCCTAGTGGCATGAAATGGAATATTGCTTGGATAGCAAATCCATTACGTGGAAAGTCCGAATCGAAAGCTCACTGTGTGGATGTCATCTGCAGACTGCATACTTCTGGTTTCCGGAAGAACAGCCTATGGTGAACGGAAGGCCCAATATACGGAAGTGAGGCTAAGCAGCCATGTGCAGGACGTGACGATTCCTTGGGTGAGCCCAGTACCAGAGTGCTATGTATCGGCTCTGCAAGTATGGAAGCCTCCTTGGATGGCGGGGAATGCCCATGGTCTGCCCCTGCCTTCCCTTGAGGGCTGACCAGGATCTTTGGCTGTTCTATATGGACCAGCTGGGATGGGGGATAACACCACAACAGTGAGAGTCAAACGTCCTAAGAAACCCCCGGGAAGGTTAACCCGGTCAACAAATGCCCGCAGAAGTCGGATGTGTCGGCCTAACGGCGCAAGAACGCAGCTCTGCTGTAAACAGGCACAACGCAGTCACATCCGAAAAAAAACTCCGGATGAACGAAGAAGAAGAATTTCACAGCTCACAGTGTCACCCACGCATGCACTCAGTAGCAGGGCGACGGAACCATGTACTACCAATCCAACATGAGGAAAATGCGATTGCAAACCGTAGCTGCAAGTATAAATACGCCACAGACCTTAACGGTTCAACGCCTAATCGCCATGTTGGCCCGGAAGTCATCCCATCTTTACTGTCTTTACATTATGCTTACTTGTTTCATGCCCAATTGGCGCCTGATATACGACATGATCAAGAAGGGAGAAAAATCAGAGATTATGAAATCAGGACTAAAGTGGGGGTTATGGCAGCGATAGATTTAATTAGAAATTTTATTTTTGTTGCATATCCCTTACAGGACGTTGCAGTCAACATCACCATTTTTAAGCTCTTGTTGATGTACTAGGGAAGATTATGCTCAGTAGTTTGCCACTGCTTTCTGAGCGGCCGGCTCACATACCCCGTAAGTTACCAACGTAGTGAGAACCGCTACTGATTCTCACGCAGGTTACGTTACTCACGAGAATATACGGGATTACGGAGAAAGACGTTAACCCCTAGGCCAGTGAGGCCGACTTAATTAGAAAACAGCAAGTTAAATAGTTTGGTCACATAATTAGGCTGTAGAATACCCGGGATGGTTAACCCGGTCAACAAATGCCCACAGAAGTCGGATGTGTTGGCCTAACGGCACAAGAACGTAGCTTTGCTGTAAACAGGCACAACGCAATCACATCCGGAGGGGGAAAAAAAACTGGATGAACGCAGTAGTAGTAGAATACCACAATAAATGATGTACAGATCAAATGGAACCAGAAGAAGATGCTCATCATGTAATCGAAAGCCAGAGTGAATAAGCCATTGAGAATCTCGATACATGAAACTCATAAACAGAAATTCTCTATGTACAAGATGAGATGAGTCCAGAACAATAAATTAGTTACTCTTCGGACAATACTATGCAAAGTTCCCTCGCAGCTCTATTGTACTTTTCAGGTGTCTGATCTGGAACAGTGGTAGATCGGCTATCATGACTTTTCAATCCTGACATTCAGTATATTAATGAACTTAGTGTTTCTTATTATAAGCATTCTAGTTGTGCCGCGACCCAAACTGAAACCGGATACGATATACCACACCACCCCGGAATGATCCACTGTGTCCCCAAAAATGGCTACGTACAGACAATTCATGCTTTAGATGTCATTCATTCAATCAAATATCATGTAACAATAACAAATGCCATCTTAGGTTCTGCAGAAAAGGTTAGTCTAACATTCCATGCATAGCGATTGGTTAAAATTACCACTGTCATTTATATAATTAAAATATTTTGGCATACAGTACTTAGTTTTATTTTCTATGCTGCTCTCGTAAGTCCTCAGATATTTTGAGACGTATATTCGATTTCTGCACCCATTTTTACATATATGTGAAAAGTTTCATCGATGGTCGTCAATGATTGTTGGTAGAAAAAAAATTATTTCTGCTGACATGTTTCGTCTTTATGAATTGAAATTCAAGATGGCAGCCGACACAAATATCGATCGGACTAGGCTCAAATCGTGCAATTTGAACTACTAATGTTAAAGAGAATACAAGTTTAAAGATTATTAATAATTTATTTGTACACTTTTACTATTTTTTAAATTATTTAACATGATGGAACATATTTTTGAAGTCAGTTTTCATATCCATCTATGACCCGTTTGAGACAATTTCGCATGGACTGGCAGTGGAGATAGCGAGACACACCGGAGAGCTCTGAAGTTAAGGGAATCATGAAAATTTTTTTTGTCAGAGACACTGACACTCAAATGTGAATATCTCCGCTTATAATTGACATACAGGCATCATTGAGGTACCATTAGATTTGGTTTTTCAAGGCCTTTATATCTGTGGTTGTCTCATTATCATTAGTAAATACTCAATTTGAAAATCATGATGGAAACTGCTACTATTATATTATTTGTTGCCCAGCTGTTAGCATTTCACATACATCTTTCTCCATCTCTACCCTAGCCTCCACATAAGGAAGCCGAGTATTTCCTCTCTTCTTTTGATATCTCCCATAAACTTAATGTCTTTTGTTTTATAGGTCTGGTGAGTGATTTGACTACCAAAAGCTCTCATTACCGCAGCATGTTTGTTTTCTCATTAAATTAAAATTTATTTGCACATTCCTCTTTCTTTTCTTTTTTTAAAGAATCTTTTGTTAAACTACTAATACCTTTACAATTGTGATGTCAGAACATTTAGCATACGTTTAATTACACTATTATCAGTTATCAGTTGGGGTATTGTCATTGCACTCCGGACAGGTCCATAGGTGCTAAGATCCTTCCCCCAGCATATGCATCAGCGTCCGGTGGCTAATAGTGCCATTTCTGTGTTGGTTGACGAGGCACCTCGTTTTCTCGATGTACCTCTCATGTCTGGCCGTGCCGATTCTTACTCCCACGTCTCTCATCCTGGACAACGATGTGGATTCACTGACGTCAAATGTCATCCCCTCTGCAGGGGATGCAGAGCCAGCCAGTTTGTCAGCTCGTTCATTTCCCTCGACTCCCGCATGTCCTGGGACGATGATGAAGGTGACCTTACGGACAACGGACTTCCGCAGCGACTCAGTCCACTGTCTATGTACAGATCCCACATTGACCTTCCGAATCATGCTCATTGAATCACTTAGTACACACACGGTATAATGCTGTGATTCCAGCCATATGAAAGCCTGTGTGACTGCCATCACCTCCATCGTCATGCTGCTCGTGGTCATGGAGTGGGTACCACTGGATTTTTGAACGGTTCAGCCCGCTGGGCGGGCTGTAAATGCCCACACACTTCTCTGCTGCTTTTATAACAGATCCATCTGTATAGATGAACACTTCGGGGCTGGGTGTTCATTGATGAGCGCTTTGACCTCTGCATTGACAGCGGCAGGGTTCTGCTCTCTGCACCGTCTGTCGAGTGTGATAATGCAGGAGAAAGTGCACTTAAAAGCTGGAGGCACCGGCACCCATTCCTTGCCGGGGTTGATACTGGTAAGACTGCAGACCTGTCCGACGACATCTTCCGCCCGACCCATCCATGATTTGCCCCTCTTTAGCCTGTCACCCTTTTCTCTGAATATAGCGTCATGCAGAGGGTGCTGCTCATCTGCACTTATTTTTAAGTATGCACGAGCTCTCCAGATCTTGATCCTGTGTTCCATTGTCGGGAAGTCAAGGAGGTATCTCATTGCTACACAGCTGGTGTCTTTCGTGCAGCCCAAAATGATGCGCATGGCTTCGTTTTGTACCTTTTCAAGTCTTCCAATCTGTGTAGGGCTGACAGTAAGGATGGTCAGGGCATTTAATAATTACACTATTAATAATAAAAAAAATATACTTCAATACAAACAATTTTATAATTTTATATTTTAATTTGATATATTCCAACTTTGTCCGACTAAGTTTGTCGGGAGATCGCCAAAGCAAACAAATGTCCCGTAGGTAGTGTACAGTAGTTCATTTCAGATATTCTAAACATGAAAGCAACAAACATTACTGTTTATTACAAGTAGTCATTGATAAAATACCTTTTCTGCTTGACGCGCAACTATCAGCTTTAGTTCGAACCATATTTTATGAAAAACTGTCCAACCACGTCCCGTAATCAAACCTTCCACACAACGGACGGCTTCTTGTCCAGCTCCCGCTATATTTTTGCAGTCCTCAGGCATTTGGCCAGCGTATGTGCAAAGTCAAGCCAAAATATATTCGCTGATCTGTTATAGAAATAACGAGAAATATTTCAGAACTGGTTATATAAACACTAATTATATAGGACACTAATACTGCTTTGTGTTTATTGTGTTGTTTGTTAGTTGTTTGCCATTGATGGTTGTTTAGAGAGAACTTTAAATTTGTATAGTTTAATTATGTCCTTGTTAAGTTAATTTGTTAAGTTACCTCGAAATAAAGTGGCTACCTATTGTCGAGCCCATATGTATTTTTCCATTCCTCGAGTTTTCTATTAATATTTTATGTATTTATTCAAAGATCATCTGCGATGAGACCACGAGGACGTCCAAGAAGAAAATGGATTGACGACATCAGAGACATTGTACAACCATACGGAATGACACTATCCAGTGCCGTCCACCGTGCGCTGGAACGCAAATTATTCCTCCCCTGATGATGATTCAGACTTAAGCTAACTTATAACTATTCTGTGTAGTTTTTATTCATCTCATGTGTCCAGCTTTATCTACATCTTCTTATTTTTACCCCCTAGTGAAGCATAGGTTTCTGAACATCGTGACTAGTGGTTCGTAAACATTAAAACAGTATTGTGTCGCGAAAACTTTGGTCATATTAAACAGTCATAGTGGCTTGGAAAGAACAATGATGGAAGGGATGGTTCCTGGTATAATAAAAATGAGTCCACCTGCACGATGATGGACACAGAACATTGCAGATAGATACCTTCGGCATGAGGGTGTACTAGGCAGGAGAAATAGCAAGAGATTGAGAGACTTGTCAACGCGCCGTGATGAGAGCGACCGTTCGCACAGTTCCTGGTACATGATGATGAGGCCTAGGCCGTCAGCACTCAACCAACTAACGCATAGCCGTCCTATCTGTTGCCATCTTCTCCACCCCCCCCCCCCCCCATGTCCTCCTCGTATTATTGATCGGTCTCTAAACATCTTCTCTGTGTGTTTTTATGACTCCTATTTCGTTTGCTGAATTGCTATATAGAACCTTTTTGCTGTACGTCAGTGAATATTGGAATGTAAATGAACACATTAAGAAGATTAGTTAGTTAATCGACAGGTCATCCTCATTGCACATCGAACCATTCAGTCCATAAGTGCTCGGATCCCCTCCTCAGCAAATCCCGCAGCTTGTAGTGGCTAACGACACCAGTTCTGTGTTGGTTTATCAATCTTCTGTGGCTTCCTGCGTAGTGTTCTTGTTTGGCCACGCCTCTTTTAATTTGCTGTTCTCTCATTCTGGCCATGGTTGTAGATTCAGTCATCACTTGGTTCTCGCAAAAGTCTTACTTCTCGTAGAGCATTCAGAATGTCAGCCTGGTCCATGGCGCGTCCGCCTCCCACAGTAGCCCTACCTGCAAGCTTGTCAAACCGTTAATTTCCTTGTACTCCCGCATGCCCTGGCACGAAGATGAAACTAATCTTTGCCAGCCGAGCCCGCCCCAGAGACCCCATCTCTATCTTCTTTAGCATTCTCATTGAGTCGCTAAGGAAACATGCCCTAGTGAATGTCTGTGTCTGGGGCCATGTTATTGCTTTACTTACTGCCATGACTTCCATAGTCAGGCTATTTGTGGTCTCAGCAAAAGCACCAGAGTCCTCCTTCACAATTCTCCCTTCGGCCTGAGCCGTAAAGGCCCATGAGCTTCTCACGTGTTGGACGACTGACCCATCTGTGTAAATGACAGCAACACCGTCTTGCGAATTCTCGAAAATCAACGCTTGTATTTTCGCCTAAACGACAGCCAGATTTTCTTGTCTGCATTTTCTATCTAGATGGATGCAAAATGAAAAGGACGTACATAAATCTGTTGGCACTTGTACCCACTCCTCGCTAGGTTCTAAGTCCTCAAGTGAACACACCCTTTAAAGAATGTCTTCGGCTTTACCCATCCACGACCGTCTTCTTTTTAACCTACTGCCCTTCACCTTCATAATTTCACTATGCAGTGGATGTTGTGTGTTTGAGTTAACTCTGAGGTAGGCGCGTGCTCTGCAAATTTGTATTCTGTCTTCAATGGTTGGAAAATCAATAAGGTAACGCATCACTCTGCATCTCTTGTACATCCAAGAATAATGCGCATAGCTTCATTCTGTATCCTTTCCATCCTTTCTATCTGCTTATGGCTGAGAGTCAGGATTGTCATTGCATACTCAAAAACAGACCTGACCAGCCCCTCGTATAGAGGACATAGATGGCGCTGCTCACAGTTTGCTGCCGCCATCACCCGCATTGCAGCCAAAACCAAACCCCGCTTGGTCTTTGTTATCACCTGGTCTATGTGCTTATTAAAAGCAAGGCTTCGATCAAAACGTATCCCCCAGGTAATTCATTGCCTGCGTTCTTTCCACCGTCTCTGAACACATCATTACAGTTGGTGTTGGAGTGTTGACAATGTGATTATTCAACGAAAACCATGTCACGTTGCCTTTGTTTGGTTGACCATTGCCCCAGCTTCAACACACCAAGTACTTAATTTAAGAAGAGTATTTAAATTAAGAAGAACTTAGAAGCAACAGAGATGTGGTTCTGAGATGAATGTTGCGAATTCCTTGGGCTGCAAGAGAGCAACTAAACACGATTGCCTGAAAGAGGCTAATGAAACTAGAACATTATATGTTGTTGTTGTTTGTCCATCAAGAATGATGATGACCATTCATTTCATCCAGTGGGGTTGAAGGTGTGGGGCCGTGGGTTCTAAGATGGCTGATAAGGCCTATTTTGGCTCGAAATGTTCTTTGACAATGTGGGCAAAGAATGCTTGACGTCTCTGGAGGAGGATTTCCTGCAGTGGTTTTTCTGTCCTGCCTTTTCTTCACAGCTCTTGCAGTCCTGGTTGCCTCACATATGACTGCACCTTTGTGCAATGATGCACGCCACGAATTTCGGTCTCTGGCTGCAGCCTCCCAGGTGTCATGATGAATTCCAAAAGCATTCAGTGAAATTTTCAGAGTGTCTTTAAAACGTTTCCTCTGGCCACCTTGGGAGCGTTTACCACAACGCAGTTCGCTGTAGAAAATTCGTTTAGGGAGCCTGTGATCTGGCATGCGAGTCAAGTGACCAGCCCAGCGAATCTGATTCTTCATCAGTATAGTGTGGATACTGGGCATGGATGCTCTTTCTAGGACTTCAGTGTCTGGAATCTTGTCCTGCCATTTAATCTTCAGGAGCTTCCTTAGGCAGACTGTGTGGAAGTGGTTTAATTTCCTAGCGTGTCGCTGATAAACAGTCCAGGTTTCACAAGCATATAGCAGTGTGGATAATACAACTGCTTTGTAGACTTTTAGCTTTGTTTGCAGGCTTATTCCAGTTCTGTCCCATACATTCTTGTACAGTCTGCCAAAGGCTGCACTGGCCTTGGAGATTCTTGCATTCACTTCGTCATCGATTGTGGCAGCTTGTGACACGGTGCTGCCAAGATAGGTGAATTTGTCCACAACACTTAGTCTATGATCATTCACTTTGATATTCGGCACAGTGTGATTATTCCCTGGAGCTGGCTGGTACATAACTACAGTCTTCTCCAAGTTGATATTGAGCCCAAAGTCGGCACAGGCATGTGAGAAAGCTGAAACATTATGTTGCATGTCCGCCTCTGAGTTGGCGTATAGAGCGCAATCATCAGCAAACAGGAGCTCTCTGACTGGTGCCGCTGTTAATTTTGGTTTTAGCTTTCAGCCTTTTGAGATTGAATAACTTTCCGTCCATACGGTAGTTGATGTCTATTCCAGTGTCGTCGTTCTCGAAGGCATTCATCAACATGGCTGAAAACATGAGGCTGAACAGTGTTGGTGCCAGGACACATCCTTGCTTCACTCCATTGGTGACAGGAAAGGGTTCAGACAGTTCACCATTTTCCTGTACTCTTGCCTGCATGCCGTCATGAAATAGCCGCACTATTTGGACAAACTTTCGTGGACAGCCATATTTTGCCATAATCTTCCACAGTCCTTCTCTGCTGACTGTATCAAAAGCCTTGGTAAGGTCAATGAAAGTGGAGAACATTTCGCAGTTCTGTTCCTGACATTTCTCTTGCAGCTGCCTTGCAGCGAAAATCATGTCAACAGTTCCACGTTCTTTTCTGAAGCCACATTGACTCTCAGGAAGAAGACCTTGATCGAGATGGGCTGTGAGGCGATTGAGAAGAATTCTGGCGAGTATCTTCCCTGCAATTGAAAGCAAGGAGATGCCTCGGTGGTTGTCACAGGATTGGCGGTTTCCTTTACGTTTGTAAAGGTGGACTATTGACGCGTCCTTAAAATCTTGTGGCATGGTCTCGTTCATCCATATGTTTGTGAAGACTTGGTGAAGCTGCTCAGAACATTATATACAACAATAAGAAAGAGACAGTTTTCTTTGGTCACGTGATGTGACGAGAAGAGAGGAACTGGAGAAGATCATGACGACTGGAAAGATCAAGAGGAAGAGAGGCAAAGGCCGACCAAGAGAAATGATGCTGGGTAGATTGAGGTGGTGGCATGGAGGAATTTCATCAGCAGAGTTGATCCAGAACACCAAAGACTGAGATATGTGGGGAGACATGAACACCTAGCTAGGTGAAAGTACACTTGATGATGATGATGATGATTGATTTCCTTTGCACTATGGGGTCCATAGGATTTTCTGGTTAAACTATTAACATGTTTTCTCCACGTGTGTCCTCTCCAGCGCCAGCGTTTCCCCCTCCCCCCCCCCTCACATCTTTACTTCTTCTTCTTCTTTCGTTCGCTTGAAATATGTCTATATCTGCAATGTCGTCTCTTGCATGAATTGAACTGTTTTTTTCAGTTCACACAGTGGTCCATAGAGTTTATCTTCCACTGTCGTCTCTCTAGGCCAGAAGGTTTGCCTAGATATGTTATATTTTGGGCAGTCTTGGAGTATGTGCTCTGCTGTCTGCGACGCCAATCCACATGTGCACATGGCTGTTTCACCAATCTTGAATTTTGTATACATGTGGTTGCGTAATCTATTGTGTCCTGTTCTGAGGCGCAGAATAATGACTTGTTCTGGTCTGTCCATAACGTGGTAGTCATCTTGAGCAGATTTTGGTGGCTTTCTGACTGATTTGATCATTCTTTTCTTTTGGTGGTATGTAACGGGCACATCAGGCTGTTCTTCTTTGGCTCCTTCCTTAGCCAATTGATCAGCTCTGTCGTTTCCGGGTACTCCACAGTGGGATGGTATCCACTGTATGGTGACCTTATGCTGACTGCTAAGTTCAGAAAGTAGTGTTCTTAGTACTGGCAATTTCCCAGACAGGAGCGCCTCGAGTACTGATTTTGCATCTGTCAGTAGCACCACAGGTTGTGTACCATGGTTGGTATCTAATAATTTCTCTGTTGCTATCTTGATTGCCTCAATTTCAGCATCATAGTTATGGCAGTACTTTCCTGTCGATACTCTGGCTGTGTCCCTAGTATTATTTGGATATTCTATGAACACTCCCGCTCCTCCATTTCGAACAGCATTTTGTGCTGACCCATCTGTGTAGACTCGGATCCAGAGGTCCTGTGGGTATTCTTCATCAAGGAAGCTGAGAGTGGCTGTTCTGCGCTGCACACTGTTCTGTTCTTCCTTGTCAAATATTCCTCTCACTTTTGTCTGGATTTGTAACGATAGTCTATGCTCATCTTTCCATGGAGTTCGCTCTGGAATAGTTGTTAGGGGGATACCAACTGTGGGAAGATCAGTGATTTCTCTGCAGAGTCGTTTGGCCTGGTGGATAAAACTACTTCTTTTCAACCGCCCCATAGCTAGGTTTTCAAATCTGTTCTTCATAGGGTGGCCTGGCAAGCTGAGGAACTTTTCTGCTTGTATTAGCGTTTTCGTATCTCTGCACTCTCTCAATGCCTGTGTCCTCCCCATCTTCTCCATTTCCACTATAGGGGTTGATCTCATCCCTCCTGTGGTGACTCTAAGTGCTTGATTTTGCACCTTGTCCAACTCTTGTAGTGTGGTTTGTGATGCTGAACACCACGCAGTTGACCCATATTCCAGGTGTGGTCGTATGCTCTGTTGGTAAACTTTGCTAAGTATTTTCGTACTGGCTCCCCATGTGGTTCCACTTAGCTTTCTCAGGATGGCTATTTTCCTTCTGGATTTTGCTACTGCTTTGTTGATGTGCTTTCTCCATGTCAGTCTGCCATCAAATGTTACTCCAAGGTATGTTGGTTCTTTATCTTCTCTTAGGGGTGTTCCATTTATCTGGATGATCCCTGCCTTTTGTTTTGGAGAGAGGGTAAATAGGGTGGTGCTGCACTTGTCAGTGTTTATGCTGACACACCATCTATTTGCCCATGCAGCAAATGTATCTACAGCTCTTTGTAGCAATCTAGTGGCCACTGATGCATATTCATTTGTGCTCCATAGAACGAGGTCATCGGCGTACATTGCCGCTTTAATTCCATGCGGTAGGTGAGCAACAAGATCATTGATGAAGATTAGAAAAAGTGTGGGGGACAAGACTCCGCCCTGGGGGACACCGTGTGGCAGTAGTACTTTCTTGCTCTTGAGTCCGTCTATCTGTACTCGGGCTCTTCTGTTGTGCAAGTATGCTTTCACCCATTTGTACATTCTTCCATTGACTTTGCAGTTTCTCAGTTTCTTCATCAAACCTTCTTTCCAGACTTTGTCAAAGGCTTTCTTCAGATCTATCCATGCCGCAAGCACCAGCTTCTTCTCTTGGAATGCATCCTCAATTTCTTGAGAGAGGTAGGTTGTCTGATCTTCCGTAGAGTAGCACTGCCTAAAGCCAGCCTGCTGTGGCACAAGGATGTTTTTACTTTCAATGTACCACTGCAATCTGTGATTAATGATGCGCTCCAGTGTTTTGCAGAGACAGCTGGTGAGGCTAATTGGTCTGTAGCTAGAGGCAATGGAACCATCTTTCCCTGATTTTAGGAGGGGTATCATGATTGCTTCTCTCCAGGCTTGTGGAACACTGCCTAAGGTACAGCTGTTATTGAAGATCTGCAACAGCTTTGTTTTGGCCTCTGTTCCTAGGACATCTTTACTTATTGGAATGTATTGAGTTCTCTCCCTACGTTCCGCCTTACAGAATCGATCATCCATTTTAGTCCTTTCTTTCTGCACAGGTACCAATTAATGAATGTTTATAGTTTATATTGACTTATTTTATTCGTTTTCAATGTTTCTGATTCATACAGCAATACTGATTTGGCGTTAGAGTTAAATAGTCTAAGTTTCGTACTAAATTCAATTTTTGTTTACTTCCACAACATTTCTAATGTAATGGAATCTCCTCTCATATGTTGTATTCTTATTTTACTATCTCTTTCTGTTCCCCATCTTGTCTACATTGCTACCTACATAGATGTGTGATTCCACCACTTGAAGTGAGATTTTACCAAAGGAGATCGAATAAGCCATACTATGAAAATAAAAGTGCATGTTGTCATAGATATTGTAGGGACGCAGAGGTGTTTCCAAGGCACCAGGGCCGGGTTATATACTGGCCAAGACCTATTGACGCGTCCTCGTCGAGCGTCCTGGGCAACAGGTCCCTTCGGGATCCTGGCTAAAGTCAGTAGGATCGCCGATTCCTCCGAAATCGGAGAGTGTCTGCCTGTACGGCGAGGAACCACCAGTCTGCACACCAATAAGCCAGACATGGGACAGTGGATACTCACGCAAAACTCAGGTCCTGTATGACATCACACTGATGTTGGACAACAGGATGCCTTCATCCGACATACAGGACTTCGCGTTGGAGCTCAAGCCAACGAACACAAGCAAGCATAGATATTGTAGTATTGAAAGATATAAATAGGTCGCCAGGGCATTGGTGTAATTGTTAGGTTAAGCTTACATTTGTTCGAGAGCGGTCGGAAATGAAAGTAGCTAGCTACAGGAGGGAAAGGCAGACTACATATTCCCTCGTGCACTCACTCAGGCCTACAAACATGTCATGATCCGGACTCTTCACATACTCTTGGCAGAATTCTGCTCCGGGGCGTGTTTTTGTTAACAGATTCATTGCCAAACAAAAAGTAGGATCGGACCAAACAAAACTGGATGGCGGAAAATTGGAAGTAGGGATGTGCCACAGTTATGACTTAAAAGTTGTTAATATGGTAGCGGACATGTATTATAATGCAACGGCAGCATCTCAGCTATATATAATCCCATGGCAGATACTTAAGGTCGCGTGAGACGATTAATCATCCCATAGCACTTACTCACTTAATATTACTGGACATCATCATGACCATCACATAATACCACCACCGTAGTAATAGCTAATTTCCGTTATTGTTTTTTTTTTTTTTTTTAAATGTTGTGGTTTGTTTCTTGTTGTTATTTGTTGACGAAGGTTGGCCTGCTATGTTATGACCTACATTTTGTATTTTCTGGTTGTTTATATTTCCACATTGCCAACTTTTTGGCAAGTTTACATTCAGTAGTTTGCCATTGATGTCTGAGCGACCGGCACTCACACCATTTTTCATTATGCTAGACCAGTGGTTCTCAACCTTTTTTGGCCCGTGTCCCCCTTCGCCATATTTTCAGAACGTCATTACCCCCTTTCGTATTTCCTACATAAAAATTCCCCCTCCCGCCCTTACACAGTGTACGCAATAATGGAAGCACATACTAAAACAAGTATAAACGTCCACATAAAACATGATTTGTGGGTCTACTTACTTTATAAAATGAATTTTTGAAGGATGAGACGTACAGAACTGTAAAGTATGAAGGGAAAAACAAGATCAAGTAATCGGTTCTTGTATTAACGCGATCTTGAAATAATGTTCAACCCCCCCCCCCTCCCACTGGAAACCCCAAAATCCCCCCCCCCCCACCTGGTTGAATTCCCAACCGGTTGAGAACCACTGTGCTAGACTATATCTTGACTAACAGTTGTCTGTCAGTTTGTTTCTTTGATGTCTAATAACTCTTTATTCCTGAAAATTATATCCCCCATTACGTGGTTTACGTAGTTCATAACATTTCAAATGCCTTGCCGACTGACACGGGCGATCACGCTTCTTCACAAATTGCTATCTCCGACGGCATGGTTTAATTCATTTGTTGACTCCCTTCCGTGTCATGATACAAAACTGTCCAGAATTTTCTCTCGTTGTCTTCCTCTATCTCATATTCCATACAGACACCTTTTCGCTGTCACAACATGTTTCAGTTTTTGTCTTTAAATAATGGGGATAAAAAGATTGCACTTCTAAACCGATTGTAGGCGTCTAGAATTGAACCCACAACCTTCAGAGCCCGAGGCAGGGGGCTTAACCATGTCACCAAAGTGGAATCACCCTAGCGTGGGTTCGAACCCCGGCCTACGCGGTGAAAGGAAGTAATTCTAGCCACTAGACCACTTGGGACACAAGCTCAAACTCAAACAATCCTTTTTTTTTCTGTGCCCAGATAATATACTAATAATCACAATTCTCAAAATAAATCAATATATCATTTAATTTGATGGTAAATTTTAAAACATTTTCACTTTATTAATAAAGAATTCCACCAGTGATATTATAAATATGTCTGAAAAGTGCTAAATTAATTAGTTTTCTTCAGTATGACAACGTTAGAGTTCTTTAAGTCCAATGTGGCATAACTAACAGTCTTGTCTTAAAGCTGTGAAAGATTGTAATTGTAAAGGTACATAAATATTACACAATTTTATTTAATCAACAAAGGTATGTTTAGTGGAAATTACATTACGATAACCATAATTATGCAGTAAGTAATGTAATCTATGCAGTGTACTTAATAACCAAAATACGTCATAGTATTAAATGCTTCAGAAGATACTTTTGTTATAAGTTTAACACAAACGCCTTCCACATAGGCCCGGTTAGCTCAGTCGGTAGAGCATCAGACTTTTAATCTGAGGGTCAAGGGTTCAAGTCCCTTATCGGGCGCTAAATTTTTTTTTTCTAAATTAGAAATTGAAATATTTAAAACAAAAAAACAAAAACAAACAACAATCATTAAAAGACGTTGGGATATTAATTATCCCTATCATCATGTGCCATGCTGATAAGAGAGGACGAGCAAGACTGATTCTTCACCGTACACGAACTCCAGAGTCTAGGAATCTCTGCGATCTTTTCCAGATTATACCAGATATCATATAGATATTTATATATCTGTCTTTCCCTTGTTCATGTTGTTGTTATTCTTCTTCTTCGTTCATGCGGAGGTTTTTTTCCCCCGACGTGATTGCGTTAGGCCCTATGCCTGTTTACAGCAGAGCTGAGTTTGTGCGCCGTTAGGCCGACATATCCGACCTCTGCGGGCATTTGTTGACCGGGTTAGCCTTCCCGGGGGTTGCGTAAGACGTTTGACTCTCACAGTTGTGGTGTTATTTTCCCATCCTAGCTAGTTAATTTAGAACAGCCGAGGACAAAATGGTCAGCCCTCAAGCCTTTTACTAAAGATTTCCGTGGAGAGGAGCAATATAATGAGTCTAAAGACCATTTTTCAGACCCTACACCGTAGGGTATATTGGAATAAATGTTACGAATGGTGTAAAATGTACGTGCTGTCGTCATATGTTATTGCGGCGAACGTGGGGTGTCGGCTTCACCATCTTGTATATAAGTAAATAGTGCCGCTACCAGACTTTTTCACGAGTTTGTAAGAAATTAAATTTCACACGTCATCCAAAAACTTGCACATGACAAAGCTCCGTAGCACACAATGAAAATGTACAAATAAACGGCAACATCTTGAACATACACTGTTCATACTAAATACACCATCAGTTTTACTTTGAAGAAAAGAGAGAGAAAATAGTCGGAAAACTAAAGGGAGAGAATCTAATTCATGTAGCATTGCATTCTGTTATGTTATCCCAAGGGAAATAACTCGCAATAGAGCACCAGAAACGTTTCTTTGTCTCTACCGACAAAGAAATTTAACATGTGGATAAACCGCTTATAAGTTTTGTTTAACTTGTAGCAAGGCATACATAGGCATCTGGTGTTTGCAACAGATTTAATCTGTTGAATAATAAACTGTGCGCAGTCATTGCGCAAACACTTAGCGAATCTTACTGCATCTAAAGGTTAAGTCAGATTTTCACATTCAAGAAGCATACTTACCTGGCACGGGAGCTACCATGATCAATAAGGTGGTGCTCCCAGGTTGAGGCCCTTCCATTGCACTTCGGTTGGGTTGACGCCTGCGATCACCCCAAATGTGGGTGACTCGAGTGCGTAATTTTTTCGTAAGGGGGACTGCGTTCGCGCTATCCCCTCAACATGAAAGGAAATATGATGCTGATGATATCTGTAGTTTTCGGTTATGTAATACACGCAGATTTTATTTCACACGTGTCCAGTCCGCAAGGAGACTTGAAGTCAAGGTCTATGTTTCCACTTCATCATGTAGCGGGCTTGAATACACGTGACATTCAACACGCCACAATTTCTGTTTTAGTGATATTTATTTAAACACAAGTATTAATTACTTGCTATCTGATGTACACTTTCAGCAGTTCCATGGCTGCAGCATACCATGGCCAGACTGCGAGAACAGCAAATTAAAAGAGGGGTGACCAAACAAGAACACTACGCAGGAAGCCAAAGACGATTGATAAACCAACACAGAACTGGTGCGGGATTTGCTGAGGAGGGAATCACGAGCACTTATGGACTGAATGGTTCGATGTGCAATGAGGATGATCTGTCGACTAACTAACAAACTAACTAACTAACTAACTTCAGCAGTTCAATTCGTCTGTGTGAATTTCGTGTCACATGTGCCATTTTCTGTCATTATTTTGACAAGGCGGGAGCAACCTGGTACATGTTCAGAATTTACATACATTTCAATCGTTGAGCTTTCTTACCTCCTTTCAGAGGAAATCGATTCATTTACATGTTGATTTATAAACCTTATCGTTCGTTTTAATATTTACCAAATCCGCAAACTGTCTTCTGTCAAACGAAGATAACTTGTACAGCCAAGCTCTCGCACAAACTATTTAAAGGCCATTACAGCACAGCACATAGAGAATTTCCTTACCAAAGGGAAATAACACTCTCTTCTAAATGTTTTCAGCATATGCCTATTTTGCGTAACATAGACCTACTGATATTAAATTATACAGAAGATTAAAATCCCGAAGATGAGCTCATTTCTGAAATATGCAAAATTCCTTCCATTGTTTGGAAATTAACTTTAAGAAAACAGAATTCGATTTATAATTTCATAATATTGTGAGGAGAAAAACTGACAAGATCCGAAATGAAGTTATAAAACTGACGTCCTTTATGTGTCCTTTCACTCTCACGCGCGCGCGAGATAGATAGGTAGGTAGGTAGGTAAGTAAGATAGCTAGGTAAGATAGCTAGGTAAGATAGCTAGGAAAGTTAGCTAGTTAAGATATATTAGATTAGGGATCATTTCTATAAGGTCGTCTTGCCGAGTAAATTCTTGTGTTTCAATTTGCATCATTGTGTTTATTCCGGATTTCATCAATACTTTCCAAGGGATATGGCACCAGTCGACAAAATGGATATCCATCGACATTGATCATTTCCTGAGGGAAGACCACTGCACACAAAGGTACGTTGGTCATTATTTATACGGCCCTGGCGTGCAAACCAGGCCACGCCTTCGTTAATCTCCAGCACGCTGTGGGCCCATGTGGAGTACCACATGGCGGCCATTACTGATGTATAATCCGGTTATGAAGTACCACTCGTGGTATGTCAATCTGACACAGGCGCACATGTGGCAGTTACAAAGGCCTTCCTGGCAACAACAAGTTAAGGCCGGCCGTGAGGGAACTGAAGCTATCAATAGAGCACCTGAACGTGAAAGGGACCGAGTTAGATTCATTGGCTTCCCAACACTCTTTCCCACAGGGAGTAAATTTATAGTCGAAAAGACAATTGGAACGAAAACGCGGAAGTTCTTCAGAATCCAGTACGGTGGCGCAAGTGGGGCGTGCTGTGCACCCCACAAAACCCAGTGCAGCATTACGAAAAGATCACGGGGCCAGGGAAAATTAACAGGCGACCACCGCATAAAGTTCTCTACCCCGGTCGCCGGACTCAGTGCCCATAATTGCAGCCTAGACGACACGGTCTAACAACTGCCGACAAAAGGCGGCAGAAGCAAAGAAAATAATAAGAAAAAATTGAACTAGCACAAGAGGAATTCCACGAGCAATCATGGGGAAGGCCCACACACAGAAAAACAACGCTGTCCAAGATGTCGTCGAAGTAACTGGCAGACCGGGTGACCACGGAGCCAGCCGTAGAAACTGCTCAAACAAAAAACAGCTCACAAGAAGCCAACGACGGACGGATCCCAACCGGTCAGATACGGAAAAAACGGCAGCGGGCAGAGGAGAAAGAATTCCACAAACAACCAAGACAAGGAGAAGAGGATGGGAGATCTTCCCCTTCACCTTCCAAACCAGCAAGAAGCTGATACAAAAAAGCATTGGAAACAGTGACAACTGAAGGGACCACGTTATATCAACACCGACACGAAGACAAGCGAAGACCACGATGGACGAACGAAAACACAAAACTATCACCAAAAACCGAAGGACACAGCCCAGATTGGAAGTATTTTGTACAAAGGTTAAATCACTTAAATTTACCCACATGCTTTTATTCTATTTTAAAAATGGCTGGACAACTATGTATAATTAGGGTTAATATTCGTGGCTGAAAAGAAATTACAATACATAATCACACTCACTACACAATCAAAACCAAGATTCATCCTATTACAAGAAACTCACATCAAAAAGCTTTGAAGCAGCTTAGAATAGTAACACGGTTAGGATTAAAGGAATTCATCTTTCAGTTTAGCGAAACAAAACAGCGTGTCAGGGACAGCCCTACTGCAAAACAAAAAACAAAAAAAAAACATCCGACACGTTGGGATATTGTTAGAAACGCACAGAGAGAACCACGGGAGAGTTAGACGGTTAAAACAAAGAACGAACACACACGCCTACACAATAGTTCAACATACATGCACCACCAAATTACCACTACCAACCGTATTCTCTGAAAAGTTAGACGAATTATTAAACACAGACATCAGGGGACAAAATATCGTTCTTAGCCGGCGATTACAACTGCTGCTGGAAGAAATAGAAGTGTTAGGGGAGAAGTAAGAAAACACAGCTGAGGAGGGCCGGCGGGACGGTATACATTCAACTAGAGACGAATACGAAACATAATCGATACTCACAACCTCACAGGGACGCATTCATTCAGGACACACAACCCGACAGTAGAGAAACGCATACACAAACAAAACACACCAACAGATCCTCTAGATAGATAGGATTTACACCACCGCAAACACACCACATCATTAAAGACCAAACATATCACGAGAAAAATTAAGACAAAGACCACCAAAGGCATACTAGTACACGATCAGACAAACAGCAAGCCACGCCAGGAATAACCACGGGTCACCCTCACGGAAAATACAATAATTCATTATTGAAACACCCAGAATAGTAAAAATAGACACAGCTCATACACACGTACACAGACAATTATACCGACTGGCACATCACACAATAATGGGACTTGCTAAAAAGCACAGACGAAGCAAACAAAACATAGCAACATGATTCAAAAAGACAGAATAAGACAGGAAGTATCATAACAGACAGCCATAGGCTAACAAAAACAGACAGGGACAGAAATGCATCAAATTACACATATTGAAAACAACTAGAAGAAACCAACAACACAGATTCTGGTGTTCTCTTCTCAGAACAAGCTCGACACAATCACAAAAGAGTGACCTAGGACAATACTTAGCAATGGAGAGGTGTTAAAAAGATCACATATGGTCAAAAGACAATGACAATCCCTTATGTAAAGAATAGTGGAAATATAAATGCTTGTTTTATTTGTTTCAAAATGATGGTTTTAACACTTATAGATAAGGGGAAAAGAAAAAAAGGAGAAAAGAAAATCAAACTCCTCCCATTCCAAATTACTATTTATGGAATGTTTTGCTTTAAATGCACCTGTTGTGCTATACTACCACCACTACTAAAATTATCACCTTAATAAATAGAATCACATATCTATTATACTATTTATTATTATTATTATTATTATTTTTATTATTACTATTATTATTAATATATGTTTGTTGTTGTTTACTATTTTTATTATTATGAAAATGTCTACTATTATTGTGATCATTATTATTATTACTATCATTATCTTACCCTTATTATCTTTAGTATCATTAATTTGAAAAGTATTAAGGATATCATCATTATTAATTTACAACTTCATCTCCCATGCCCCCCCCCCCCCACCTTTGCTTAAGGTTTGTTGCTTTTGCTACTACCCCCACTATTTTGTTTCAAACATTTGTCCAGCCTGTACCATCATAAAGAGTGGTCATGTCCCTTCCTCTCTTTGTCACCCCCTTTAAATCATGTGATTGAGTGTTGAATGAATGAAAACAAAATCACAAATGGTTACCAAACCAATGATACTGTAAACACTTGTGTCAATACAAATGCTTGGCTAAATTTTTACTAAAAAAACAAAAGAAAGAGAGAACACAGAGGAAAATATGAATGAACCCCTACAGTTAGAAAAAAAAAAACAAGTAGGAAAATATAACCAACTCCTTTACTCCAAGTATTACTAAAAACTGCAGTTTGCAAGTGTATGTACCTGCTAGGCTATGTTAACACCATTCCAAAGAAAATCATCCTAGCAAATGGAATCACATATTGTAAAAATGTTATCATTTTCATAACTATTAGTACCCTTGCTGTTTTTTATAATTGCTGTTATTACCCTCAGTATGCCTCTTCTTGCCATTATTATTATTGTCATCATTAGTAATAAACAAAAAACCCTTTCCCATGTGCCCCCCTCCCCTTGCTCATGGTTTGTGTTTGCCTTTGCTGATACCCACACCGGTTTGGTTCAAATAATTATCCTGCCTTTACCATCATTGCCCAGATAAGGGTGATGAAGGCATTGGTGGAATGAAACAAATTGGTGAGGAGATGGCAAGGGAAACAAAAATGTAAAGATTGTAAAAAAGTTTGTGCTAATACTGATGCTTGTTTTACTTTTTACAAAAAGTTTTTTAAAAAAAAGAGGAAGGGAAAAAAATGAATGAACCCTTACAAATATGACAAAAAAATAAGCAGGGAGAAAAAGAAAACCAACTCCTTTTACTTCTACTATTATTGAACATTGCATGCATATGTAAAAAAAAAAAAAAAAAAGAAACAATAAGCAAGGAGAAAAAAGATAACCAACTCCTTTTTACACCTACGATATTATTTAACAGTGCAGGATGCAATTGTTATTGTATGTACCTGCCATGTTTTAACACCATTCCTAAGGAAATCATTTAGCAAATGGAATCAGTTTTGGAAAATGTGATCATTATCATAACAAATTCTATCATTGTGTTTATTAGCATTGCTGTTATCACCCTTAGTAGTTTTTATTCCTTGTCATTATTATTATAAGATGTATTTCATGTAAACACCATTCCTAAGGTAATCAATTTAGCACATAAAATCACATGTTAAAACTATTATTTATTATCATTGAGTCTATCACTAGTCTCAGCACTGTTGTTATTCCTTGTCACTATGATATTTATTTATGTATTTGGTTGTTACTTTGCATTATTATCATTGTAATCACTATTAATATATATGGCTTTGTAAACGCGTATACAAACACATCCCCCTCTCCCACCCTTTTGATACTGTGATTGTTGTCTCTGCCGCCACCCTCACCGTTTTGTTTCAGTTCTGCACCGCCATGTTTATCATCGCCGAGGGTGATGGTAACTTGGTAGGAGTTTTTGGAGCTGACAGGAGAGCGGGGCGGCAGGGGAAAAATAACAGCCCGATACCATCATGCTTTGGATTTAAAATATTTCCTTACAACAATGTCAATGGAGAAATGTTTAAATGTATAAAATATTTGTAATTTTTGCGCATATGTCACCTACACGCCCACATGCAACGCTCTGTAAAAACACGCACACAAATACTGAACACACAGTACGCATGTAACAACACAAACAATACAAATGCAACAACTACCCCTCCTGCATTGTAAACTAGGATACTCCTTGACAACCCCCCCCCCCCCCCCCACCTTTTCGATAATGTTTGGTTTTGATGCTGCTGCTGCCTTCACCGGTCGGTTCTAACAAGTTTTACTGCCATTTGCCTCATTACCAAGTGGTGATGATGGTATTGGTGGGGTTGGAGCTGACAGGTGAAAAGGTGGCAGAGGGAAAAAAAATGGTATACTACCGTCCTGTTGTTGTTTGTACTCGTTTTTCTTTACCCCCCATTTCAAATGTAAAAAGGTTGAAACAAATGTAAAAATTTGCGCATATGTCACCTACACTTCCACATGCAACGCTCTGTAACAACACGAACAATACAAATGCAAATGTTTCTTAACACTCAATAAAAGTTTAAAAAAAAAAAAAAAAAAATAAGGTGGTGCTCCCAGGTTGAGGCCCTTCCATTGCACTTCGGTTGGGTTGACGCCTGCGATCACCCCAAATGTGGGTGACTCGAGTGCGTAATTTTTTCGTAAGGGGGACTGCGTTCGCGCTATCCCCTCAACATGAAAGGAAAGAGCGATGAACTGTAGGTTTCAGTTATGTAATACACGCAGATTTTATTTCACACGTGTCCAGTCCGCAAGGAGACTTGAAGTCAAGGTCTATGTTTCCACTTCATCATGTAGCGGGCTTGAATACACGTGACATTCAACACGCCACAATTTCTGTTTTAGTGATATTTATTTAAACACAAGTATTAATTACTTGCTATCTGATGTACACTTTCAGCAGTTCCATGGCTGCAGCATACCATGGCCAGACTGCGAGAACAGCAAATTAAAAGAGGGGTGACCAAACAAGAACACTACGCAGGAAGCCAAAGACGATTGATAAACCAACACAGAACTGGTGCGGGATTTGCTGAGGAGGGAATCACGAGCACTTATGGACTGAATGGTTCGATGTGCAATGAGGATGATCTGTCGACTAACTAACAAACTAACTAACTAACTAACTAACTTCAGCAGTTCAATTCGTCTGTGTGAATTTCGTGTCACATGTGCCATTTTCTGTCATTATTTTGACAAGGCGGGAGCAACCTGGTACATGTTCAGAATTTACATACATTTCAATCGTTGAGCTTTCTTACCTCCTTTCAGAGGAAATCGATTCATTTACATGTTGATTTATAAACCTTATCGTTCGTTTTAATATTTACCAAATCCGCAAACTGTCTTCTGTCAAACGAAGATAACTTGTACAGCCAAGCTCTCGCACAAACTATTTAAAGGCCATTACAGCACAGCACATAGAGAATTTCCTTACCAAAGGGAAATAACACTCTCTTCTAAATGTTTTCAGCATATGCCTATTTTGCGTAACATAGACCTACTGATATTAAATTATACAGAAGATTAAAATCCCGAAGATGAGCTCATTTCTGAAATATGCAAAATTCCTTCCATTGTTTGGAAATTAACTTTAAGAAAACAGAATTCGATTTATAATTTCATAATATTGTGAGGAGAAAAACTGACAAGATCCGAAATGAAGTTATAAAACTGACGTCCTTTATGTGTCCTTTCACTCTCACGCGCGCGCGAGATAGATAGATAGGTAGGTAGGTAGGTAGGTAGGTAGGTAAGTAAGATAGCTAGGTAAGTTAGCTAGGTAAGTTAGCTAGGTAAGTTAGCTAGGTAGGTAAGATAGATATATAGATATATAGAGGGAGGGTCGAGGGGAAAGTTGTTATCCATAAAACAAAGGGGCATAATATTTATTCAACTGTTAAGAAGGGATATGACTCTTCGGAATTTGTTTCGGATGATTTAATTGTTGAATAACTCATACTGGAATCTGACACTTGAATGCTATCATGATAGTTCTAATATGAAGATTATAAGCGGGTGACGTATTTTGTTTCTTTATTACGTATATTTTAAATTAGGTATAATGCAATGCAATAACAGTATAAAAATCCTGCACGTTGAGGGATATTTGCCATCTGATCGAATCGGAATAATTTGTAACTCTGGTTTCTCTTCACACACGAATAAATCTTTCGCCTTTTACTAAAGATTTCCGTGGAGAGGAGCAATATAATGAGTCTAAAGACTATTTTTCAGACCCTACACCGTAGGGTATATTGGAATAAATGTTACGAATGGTGTAAAATGTACGCTGCTGTCGTCATATGTTATTGCGGCGAACGTGGGGTGTCGGCTTCACCATCTTGTATATAAGTAAATAGTACCGCTACCAGACTTTTCACGAGTTTGTAAGAAATTAATTCACACGTCATCCAAAAACTTAGCACATGACAAAGCTCCGTAGCACACAATGAAAATTTACAAATAAACGGCAACATCTTGAACATACACTGTTCATACTAAATACACCATCATGTTTACGAAGAAGAAAAGAGAGAGAAAATTGTCGGAAAACTAAAGGGAGAGAATCTAATTCATGTAGCATTGCATTCTGTTATGTTATCCCAAGGGAAATAACTCGCAATAGAGCACCAGAAACGTTTCTTTGTCTCTACCGACAGAGAAATGTAACATGTGGATAAACCGCTCATAAGTTTTGTTTAACTTGTAGCAAGGCATACATAGGCATCTGGTGTTTGCAACAGATTTAATCTGTTGAATAATAAACTGTGCGCAGTCATTGCGCAAACACTTAGCGAATCTTACTGCATCTAAAGGTTAAGTCAGATTTTCACATTCAAGAAGCATACTTACCTGGCACGGGAGCTACCATGATCAATAAGGTGGTGCTCCCAGGTTGAGGCCCTTCCATTGCACTTCGGTTGGGTTGACGCCTGCGATCACCCCAAATGTGGGTGACTCGAGTGCGTAATTTTTTCGTAAGGGGGACTGCGTTCGCGCTATCCCCTCAACATGAAAGGAAAATATGATGATGATGATGATGATGATGATCTGTAGGTTTCGGTTATGTAATACACGCAGATTTTATTTCACACGTGTCCAGTCCGCAAGGAGACTTGAAGTCAAGGTCTATGTTTCCACTTCATCATGTAGCGGGCTTGAATACACGTGACATTCAACACGCCACAATTTCTGTTTTAGTGATATTTATTTAAACACAAGTATTAATTACTTGCTATCTGATGTACACTTTCAGCAGTTCCATGGCTGCAGCATACCATGGCCAGACTGCGAGAACAGCAAATTAAAAGAGGGGTGACCAAACAAGAACACTACGCAGGAAGCCAAAGACGATTGATAAACCAACACAGAACTGGTGCGGGATTTGCTGAGGAGGGGATCACGAGCACTTATGGACTGAATGGTTCGATGTGCAATGAGGATGATCTGTCGACTAACTAACTAACTAACTAACTAACTTCAGCAGTTCAATTCGATTGTGTGAATTTTGTGTCACATGTGCCATTTTCTGTCATTATTTTGACAAAGTGGGAAAAATCTGGTACATGTTCAGAATTTACATACATTTCAATCGTTGAGCTTTCTTGCCTTTCAGAAGAAATCGATTCATTTGCATGTTGATTTATAAACCTTATCGTTCGTTTTAATATTTACCAAATCCGCAAACTGTCTTCTGTCAAACGAAGATAACTTGTACATCCAAGCTCTCGCACAAACTATTTAAAGGCCATTACAGCACAGCACATAGAGAATTTCCTTACCAAAGGGAAATAACACTCTCTTCTAAATGTTTTCAGCATATGCCTATTTTGCGTAACATAGACCTACTGATATTAAATTATACAGAAGATTAAAATCCCGAAGATTAGCTCATTTCTGAAATATGCAAAATTCCTTCCATTGTTTAGAAATTAACTTTAAGAATACAGAATTCGATTTATAATTTCATAATATTGTGAGGAGAAAAACTGACAAGATCCGAAATGAAGTTATAAAACTGACGTCCTTTATGTGTCCTTTCACTCTCACGCGCGCGCGAGATAGATAGATAGGTAGGTAGGTAGGTAGGTAGGTAGGTAAGTAAGATAGCTAGGTAAGTTAGCTAGGTAAGTTAGCTAGGTAAGTTAGCTAGGTAGGTAAGATAGATATATAGATATATAGAGGGAGGGTCGAGGGGAAAGTTGTTATCCATAAAACAAAGGGGCATAATATTTATTCAACTGTTAAGAAGGGATATGACTCTTCGGAATTTGTTTCGGATGATTTAATTGTTGAATAACTCATACTGGAATCTGACACTTGAATGCTATCATGATAGTTCTAATATGAAGATTATAAGCGGGTGACATATTTTGTTTCTTTATTACGTATATTTTAAATTAGGTATAATGCAATGCAATAACAGTATAAAAATCCTGCACGTTGAGGGATATTTGCCATCTGATCGAATCGGAATAATTTGTAACTCTGGTTTCTCTTCACACACGAATAAATCTTTCGCCTTTTACTAAAGATTTCCGTGGAGAGGAGCAATATAATGAGTCTAAAGACTATTTTTCAGACCCTACACCGTAGGGTATATTGGAATAAATGTTACGAATGGTGTAAAATGTACGCGCTGTCGTCATATGTTATTGCGGCGAACGTGGGGTGTCGGCTTCACCATCTTGTATATAAGTAAATAGTACCGCTACCAGACTTTTTCACGAGTTTGTAAGAAATTAAATTTCACACGTCATCCAAAAACTTGCACATGACAAAGCTCCGTAGCACACAATGAAAATTTACAAATAAACGGCAACATCTTGAACATACACTGTTCATACTAAATACACCATCATGTTTACGAAGAAGAAAAGAGAGAGAGAGAGAAAATAGTCGGAAAACTAAAGGGAGAGAATCTAATTCATGTAGCATTGCATTCTGTTATGTTATCCCAAGGGAAATAACTCGCAATAGAGCACCAGAAACGTTTCTTTGTCTCTACCGACAGAGAAATGTAACATGTGGATAAACCGCTCATAAGTTTTGTTTAACTTGTAGCAAGGCATACATAGGCATCTGGTGTTTGCAACAGATTTAATCTGTTGAATAATAAACTGTGCGCAGTCATTGCGCAAACACTTAGCGAATCTTACTGCATCTAAAGGTTAAGTCAGATTTTCACATTTAGGAAGCATACTTACCTGGCACGGGAGCTACCATGATCAATAAGGTGGTGCTCCCAGGTTGAGGCCCTTCCATTGCACTTCGGTTGGGTTGACGCCTGCGATCACCCCAAATGTGGGTGACTCGAGTGCGTAATTTTTTCGTAAGGGGGACTGCGTTCGCGCTATCCCCTCAACATGAAAGGAAAGAGCGATGAACTGTAGGTTTCAGTTATGTAATACACGCAGATTTTATTTCACACGTGTCCAGTCCGCAAGGAGACTTGAAATCAAGGTCTATGTTTCCACTTCATCATGTAGCGGGCTTGAATACACGTGACACTCAACATGCCTCAATTTCTGTTTTAGTGATATTTATTTAAACACAAGTATTAATTACTTGCTATCTGATGTACACTTTCAGCAGTTCCATGGCTGCAGCATACCATGGCCAGACTGCGAGAACAGCAAATTAAAAGAGGGGTGACCAAACAAGAACACTACGCAGGAAGCCAAAGACGATTGATAAACCAACACAGAACTGGTGCGGGATTTGCTGAGGAGGGGATCACGAGCACTTATGGACTGAATGGTTCGATGTGCAATGAGGATGATCTGTCGACTACTAACTACTAACTAACTAACTAACTAACTAACTTCAGCAGTTCAATTCGTCTGTGTGAATTTCGTGTCACATGTGCCATTTTCTGTCATTATTTTGACAAGGCGGGAGCAACCTGGTACATGTTCAGAATTTACATACATTTCAATCGTTGAGCTTTCTTACCTCTTCAGAGGAAATCGATTCATTTACATGTTGATTTATAAACCTTATCGTTCGTTTTAATATTTACCAAATCCGCAAACTGTCTTCTGTCAAACGAAGATAACTTGTACAGCCAAGCTCTCGCACAAACTATTTAAAGGCCATTACAGCACAGCACATAGAGAATTTCCTTACCAAAGGGAAATAACACTCTCTTCTAAATGTTTTCAGCATATGCCTATTTTGCGTAACATAGACCTACTGATATTAAATTATACAGAAGATTAAAATCCCGAAGATGAGCTCATTTCTGAAATATGCAAAATTCCTTCCATTGTTTGGAAATTAACTTTAAGAAAACAGAATTCGATTTATAATTTCATAATATTGTGAGGAGAAAAACTGACAAGATCCGAAATGAAGTTATAAAACTGACGTCCTTTATGTGTCCTTTCACTCTCACGCGCGCGCGAGATAGATAGATAGGTAGGTAGGTAGGTAGGTAAGTAAGATAGCTAGGTAAGATAGCTAGGTAAGATAGCTAGGAAAGTTAGCTAGGTAAGTTAGCTAGGTAGGTAAGATAGATATATATAGATAGATGGAGGGAGGAGGGGAAAGTTTTTAATCCATAAAACAAAGGGGCATAATATTTATTCAACTGTTAAGAAGGGATATGACTCTTCGGAATTTGTTTCGGATGATTTAATTGTTGAATAACTCATACTGGAATCTGACACTTGAATGCTATCATGATAGTTCTAATATGAAGATTATAAGCGGGTGACGTATTTTGTTTCTTTATTACGTATATTTTAAATTAGGTATAATGCAATGCAATAACAGTATAAAAATCCTGCACGTTGAGGGATATTTGCCATCTGATCGAATCGGAATAATTTGTAACTCTGGTTTCTCTTCACACACGAATAAATCTTTCGCCTTTTACTAAAGATTTCCGTGGAGAGGAGCAATATAATGAGTCTAAAGACTATTTTTCAGACCCTACACCGTAGGGTATATTGGAATAAATGTTAGGAATGGTGTAAAATGTACGTGCTGTCGTCATATGTTATTGCGGCGAACGTGGGGTGTCGGCTTCACCATCTTGTATATAAGTAAATAGTACCGCTTCACACGTCATCCAAAAACTTACACATGAAAACACTCCGTAGCACACAATGAAAATTTACAAATAAACGGCAACATCTTGAACATACACTGTTCATACTAAATACACCATCATGTTTACGAAGAAGAAAAGAGAGAGAAAATTGTCGGAAAACTAAAGGGAGAGAATCTAATTCATGTAGCATTGCATTCTGTTATGTTATCCCAAGGGAAATAACTCGCAATAGAGCACCAGAAACGTTTCTTTGTCTCTACCGACAGAGAAATGTAACATGTGGATAAACCGCTCATAAGTTTTGTTTAACTTGTAGCAAGGCATACATAGGCATCTGGTGTTTGCAACAGATTTAATCTGTTGAATAATAAACTGTGCGCAGTCATTGCGCAAACACTTAGCGAATCTTACTGCATCTAAAGGTTAAGTCAGATTTTCACATTCAAGAAGCATACTTACCTGGCACGGGAGCTACCATGATCAATAAGGTGGTGCTCCCAGGTTGAGGCCCTTCCATTGCACTTCGGTTGGGTTGACGCCTGCGATCACCCCAAATGTGGGTGACTCGAGTGCGTAATTTTTTCGTAAGGGGGACTGCGTTCGCGCTATCCCCTCAACATGAAAGGAATATGATGATGATGATGATGATGATCTGTAGGTTTCGGTTATGTAATACACGCAGATTTTATTTCACACGTGTCCAGTCCGCAAGGAGACTTGAAGTCAAGGTCTATGTTTCCACTTCATCATGTAGCGGGCTTGAATACACGTGACATTCAACACGCCACAATTTCTGTTTTAGTGATATTTATTTAAACACAAGTATTAATTACTTGCTATCTGATGTACACTTTCAGCAGTTCCATGGCTGCAGCATACCATGGCCAGACTGCGAGAACAGCAAATTAAAAGAGGGGTGACCAAACAAGAACACTACGCAGGAAGCCAAAGACGATTGATAAACCAACACAGAACTGGTGCGGGATTTGCTGAGGAGGGGATCACGAGCACTTATGGACTGAATGGTTCGATGTGCAATGAGGATGATCTGTCGACTGACTGACTGACTAACTAACTAACTTCAGCAGTTCAATTCGATTGTGTGAATTTTGTGTCACATGTGCCATTTTCTGTCATTATTTTGACAAAGTGGGAAAAATCTGGTACATGTTCAGAATTTACATACATTTCAATCGTTGAGCTTTCTTGCCTTTCAGAAGAAATCGATTCATTTGCATGTTGATTTATAAACCTTATCGTTCGTTTTAATATTTACCAAATCCGCAAACTGTCTTCTGTCAAACGAAGATAACTTGTACAGCCAAGCTCTCGCACAAACTATTTAAAGGCCATTACAGCACAGCACATAGAGAATTTCCTTACCAAAGGGAAATAACACTCTCTTCTAAATGTTTTCAGCATATGCCTATTTTGCGTAACATAGACCTACTGATATTAAATTATACAGAAGATTAAAATCCCGAAGATGAGCTCATTTCTGAAATATGCAAAATTCCTTCCATTGTTTGGAAATTAACTTTAAGAAAACAGAATTCGATTTATAATTTCATAATATTGTGAGGAGAAAAACTGACAAGATCCGAAATGAAGTTATAAAACTGACGTCCTTTATGTGTCCTTTCACTCTCACGCGCGCGCGAGATAGATAGATAGGTAGGTAGGTAGGTAGGTAGGTAGATAGCTAGGTAAGATAGCTAGGTAAGATAGCTAGGTAAGTTAGCTAGGTAAGTTAGCTAGGTAGGTAAGATAGATATATATATATAGAGGGAGGGTCGAGGGGAAAGTTGTTATCCATAAAACAAAGGGGCATAATATTTATTCAACTGTTAAGAAGGGATATGACTCTTCGGAATTTGTTTCGGATGATTTAATTGTTGAATAACTCATACTGGAATCTGACACTTGAATGCTATCATGATAGTTCTAATATGAAGATTATAAGCGGGTGACATATTTTGTTTCTTTATTACGTATATTTTAAATTAGGTATAATGCAATGCAATAACAGTATAAAAAAACCTGCACGTTGAGGGATATTTTCCATCTGATCGAATCGGAATAATTTGTAACTCTGGTTTCTCTTCACACACGAATAAATCTTTCGCCTTTTACTAAAGATTTCCGTGGAGAGGAGCAATATAATGAGTCTAAAGACTATTTTTCAGACCCTACACCGTAGGGTATATTGGAATAAATGTTAGGAATGGTGTAAAATGTACGTGCTGTCGTCATATGTTATTGCGGCGAACGTGGGGTGTCGGCTTCACCATCTTGTATATAAGTAAATAGTACCGCTTCACACGTCATCCAAAAACTTACACATGAAAACACTCCGTAGCACACAATGAAAATTTACAAATAAACGGCAACATCTTGAACATACACTGTTCATACTAAATACACCATCATGTTTACGAAGAAGAAAAGAGAGAGAAAATTGTCGGAAAACTAAAGGGAGAGAATCTAATTCATGTAGCATTGCATTCTGTTATGTTATCCCAAGGGAAATAACTCGCAATAGAGCACCAGAAACGTTTCTTTGTCTCTACCGACAGAGAAATGTAACATGTGGATAAACCGCTCATAAGTTTTGTTTAACTTGTAGCAAGGCATACATAGGCATCTGGTGTTTGCAACAGATTTAATCTGTTGAATAATAAACTGTGCGCAGTCATTGCGCAAACACTTAGCGAATCTTACTGCATCTAAAGGTTAAGTCAGATTTTCACATTCAAGAAGCATACTTACCTGGCACGGGAGCTACCATGATCAATAAGGTGGTGCTCCCAGGTTGAGGCCCTTCCATTGCACTTCGGTTGGGTTGACGCCTGCGATCACCCCAAATGTGGGTGACTCGAGTGCGTAATTTTTTCGTAAGGGGGACTGCGTTCGCGCTATCCCCTCAACATGAAAGGAAAGAGCGATGAACTGTAGGTTTCAGTTATGTAATACACGCAGATTTTATTTCACACGTGTCCAGTCCGCAAGGAGACTTGAAGTCAAGGTCTATGTTTCCACTTCATCATGTAGCGGGCTTGAATACACGTGACATTCAACACGCCACAATTTCTGTTTTAGTGATATTTATTTAAACACAAGTATTAATTACTTGCTATCTGATGTACACTTTCAGCAGTTCCATGGCTGCAGCATACCATGGCCAGACTGCGAGAACAGCAAATTAAAAGAGGGGTGACCAAACAAGAACACTACGCAGGAAGCCAAAGACGATTGATAAACCAACACAGAACTGGTGCGGGATTTGCTGAGGAGGGAATCACGAGCACTTATGGACTGAATGGTTCGATGTGCAATGAGGATGATCTGTCGACTAACTAACAAACTAACTAACTAACTAACTAACTAACTAACTTCAGCAGTTCAATTCGTCTGTGTGAATTTCGTGTCACATGTGCCATTTTCTGTCATTATTTTGACAAGGCGGGAGCAACCTGGTACATGTTCAGAATTTACATACATTTCAATCGTTGAGCTTTCTTACCTCCTTTCAGAGGAAATCGATTCATTTACATGTTGATTTATAAACCTTATCGTTCGTTTTAATATTTACCAAATCCGCAAACTGTCTTCTGTCAAACGAAGATAACTTGTACAGCCAAGCTCTCGCACAAACTATTTAAAGGCCATTACAGCACAGCACATAGAGAATTTCCTTACCAAAGGGAAATAACACTCTCTTCTAAATGTTTTCAGCATATGCCTATTTTGCGTAACATAGACCTACTGATATTAAATTATACAGAAGATTAAAATCCCGAAGATGAGCTCATTTCTGAAATATGCAAAATTCCTTCCATTGTTTGGAAATTAACTTTAAGAAAACAGAATTCGATTTATAATTTCATAATATTGTGAGGAGAAAAACTGACAAGATCCGAAATGAAGTTATAAAACTGACGTCCTTTATGTGTCCTTTCACTCTCACGCGCGCGCGAGATAGATAGATAGGTAGGTAGGTAGGTAGGTAGGTAAGTAAGATAGCTAGGTAAGATAGCTAGGTAAGATAGCTAGGAAAGTTAGCTAGGTAAGTTAGCTAGGTAGGTAAGATAGATATATATAGATAGATGGAGGGAGGAGGGGAAAGTTTTTAATCCATAAAACAAAGGGGCATAATATTTATTCAACTGTTAAGAAGGGATATGACTCTTCGGAATTTGTTTCGGATGATTTAATTGTTGAATAACTCATACTGGAATCTGACACTTGAATGCTATCATGATAGTTCTAATATGAAGATTATAAGCGGGTGACGTATTTTGTTTCTTTATTACGTATATTTTAAATTAGGTATAATGCAATGCAATAACAGTATAAAAATCCTGCACGTTGAGGGATATTTGCCATCTGATCGAATCGGAATAATTTGTAACTCTGGTTTCTCTTCACACACGAATAAATCTTTCGCCTTTTACTAAAGATTTCCGTGGAGAGGAGCAATATAATGAGTCTAAAGACTATTTTTCAGACCCTACACCGTAGGGTATATTGGAATAAATGTTAGGAATGGTGTAAAATGTACGTGCTGTCGTCATATGTTATTGCGGCGAACGTGGGGTGTCGGCTTCACCATCTTGTATATAAGTAAATAGTACCGCTTCACACGTCATCCAAAAACTTACACATGAAAACACTCCGTAGCACACAATGAAAATTTACAAATAAACGGCAACATCTTGAACATACACTGTTCATACTAAATACACCATCATGTTTACGAAGAAGAAAAGAGAGAGAAAATTGTCGGAAAACTAAAGGGAGAGAATCTAATTCATGTAGCATTGCATTCTGTTATGTTATCCCAAGGGAAATAACTCGCAATAGAGCACCAGAAACGTTTCTTTGTCTCTACCGACAAAGAAATGTAACATGTGGATAAACCGCTCATAAGTTTTGTTTAACTTGTAGCAAGGCATACATAGGCATCTGGTGTTTGCAACAGATTTAATCTGTTGAATAATAAACTGTGCGCAGTCATTGCGCAAACACTTAGCGAATCTTACTGCATCTAAAGGTTAAGTCAGATTTTCACATTCAAGAAGCATACTTACCTGGCACGGGAGCTACCATGATCAATAAGGTGGTGCTCCCAGGTTGAGGCCCTTCCATTGCACTTCGGTTGGGTTGACGCCTGCGATCACCCCAAATGTGGGTGACTCGAGTGCGTAATTTTTTCGTAAGGGGGACTGCGTTCGCGCTATCCCCTCAACATGAAAGGAAAGAGAGCTGATGATACTGTAGGTTTCAGGTTATGTAATACACGCAGATTTTATTTCACACGTGTCCAGTCCGCAAGGAGACTTGAAGTCAAGGTCTATGTTTCCACTTCATCATGTAGCGGGCTTGAATACACGTGACATTCAACACGCCACAATTTCTGTTTTAGTGATATTTATTTAAACACAAGTATTAATTACTTGCTATCTGATGTACACTTTCAGCAGTTCCATGGCTGCAGCATACCATGGCCAGACTGCGAGAACAGCAAATTAAAAGAGGGGTGACCAAACAAGAACACTACGCAGGAAGCCAAAGACGATTGATAAACCAACACAGAACTGGTGCGGGATTTGCTGAGGAGGGAATCACGAGCACTTATGGACTGAATGGTTCGATGTGCAATGAGGATGATCTGTCGACTAACTAACAAACTAACTAACTAACTAACTAACTAACTAACTTCAGCAGTTCAATTCGTCTGTGTGAATTTCGTGTCACATGTGCCATTTTCTGTCATTATTTTGACAAGGCGGGAGCAACCTGGTACATGTTCAGAATTTACATACATTTCAATCGTTGAGCTTTCTTACCTCCTTTCAGAGGAAATCGATTCATTTACATGTTGATTTATAAACCTTATCGTTCGTTTTAATATTTACCAAATCCGCAAACTGTCTTCTGTCAAACGAAGATAACTTGTACAGCCAAGCTCTCGCACAAACTATTTAAAGGCCATTACAGCACAGCACATAGAGAATTTCCTTACCAAAGGGAAATAACACTCTCTTCTAAATGTTTTCAGCATATGCCTATTTTGCGTAACATAGACCTACTGATATTAAATTATACAGAAGATTAAAATCCCGAAGATGAGCTCATTTCTGAAATATGCAAAATTCCTTCCATTGTTTGGAAATTAACTTTAAGAAAACAGAATTCGATTTATAATTTCATAATATTGTGAGGAGAAAAACTGACAAGATCCGAAATGAAGTTATAAAACTGACGTCCTTTATGTGTCCTTTCACTCTCACGCGCGCGCGAGATAGATAGATAGGTAGGTAGGTAGGTAGGTAGGTAGGTAGGTAGGTAAGATAGCTAGGTAAGATAGCTAGGTAAGTTAGCTAGGTAAGTTAGCTAGGTAGGTAAGATAGATATATATAGATAGAGGGAGGGTAGGAGGGGAAAGTTTTTAATCCATAAAACAAAGGGGCATAATATTTATTCAACTGTTAAGAAGGGATATGACTCTTCGGAATTTGTTTCGGATGATTTAATTGTTGAATAACTCATACTGGAATCTGACACTTGAATGCTATCATGATAGTTCTAATATGAAGATTATAAGCGGGTGACATATTTTGTTTCTTTATTACGTATATTTTAAATTAGGTATAATGCAATGCAATAACAGTATAAAAATCCTGCACGTTGAGGGATATTTGCCATCTGATCGAATCGGAATAATTTGTAACTCTGGTTTCTCTTCACACACGAATAAATCTTTCGCCTTTTACTAAAGATTTCCGTGGAGAGGAGCAATATAATGAGTCTAAAGACTATTTTTCAGACCCTACACCGTAGGGTATATTGGAATAAATGTTAGGAATGGTGTAAAATGTACGTGCTGTCGTCATATGTTATTGCGGCG
This sequence comes from Cepaea nemoralis, assembly GCA_014155875.1. Taxonomy (NCBI): domain Eukaryota; kingdom Metazoa; phylum Mollusca; class Gastropoda; order Stylommatophora; family Helicidae; genus Cepaea; species Cepaea nemoralis. The sequence goes on from JACEFZ010020081.1 coordinate 421,861, forward strand.
AACGTGGGGTGTCGGCTTCACCATCTTGTATATAAGTAAATAGTACCGCTTCACACGTCATCCAAAAACTTACACATGAAAACACTCCGTAGCACACAATGAAAATTTACAAATAAACGGCAACATCTTGAACATACACTGTTCATACTAAATACACCATCATGTTTACGAAGAAGAAAAGAGAGAGAAAATTGTCGGAAAACTAAAGGGAGAGAATCTAATTCATGTAGCATTGCATTCTGTTATGTTATCCCAAGGGAAATAACTCGCAATAGAGCACCAGAAACGTTTCTTTGTCTCTACCGACAAAGAAATGTAACATGTGGATAAACCGCTCATAAGTTTTGTTTAACTTGTAGCAAGGCATACATAGGCATCTGGTGTTTGCAACAGATTTAATCTGTTGAATAATAAACTGTGCGCAGTCATTGCGCAAACACTTAGCGAATCTTACTGCATCTAAAGGTTAAGTCAGATTTTCACATTCAAGAAGCATACTTACCTGGCACGGGAGCTACCATGATCAATAAGGTGGTGCTCCCAGGTTGAGGCCCTTCCATTGCACTTCGGTTGGGTTGACGCCTGCGATCACCCCAAATGTGGGTGACTCGAGTGCGTAATTTTTTCGTAAGGGGGACTGCGTTCGCGCTATCCCCTCAACATGAAAGGAAAGAGCGATGAACTGTAGGTTTCAGTTATGTAATACACGCAGATTTTATTTCACACGTGTCCAGTCCGCAAGGAGACTTGAAGTCAAGGTCTATGTTTCCACTTCATCATGTAGCGGGCTTGAATACACGTGACATTCAACACGCCACAATTTCTGTTTTAGTGATATTTATTTAAACACAAGTATTAATTACTTGCTATCTGATGTACACTTTCAGCAGTTCCATGGCTGCAGCATACCATGGCCAGACTGCGAGAACAGCAAATTAAAAGAGGGGTGACCAAACAAGAACACTACGCAGGAAGCCAAAGACGATTGATAAACCAACACAGAACTGGTGCGGGATTTGCTGAGGAGGGAATCACGAGCACTTATGGACTGAATGGTTCGATGTGCAATGAGGATGATCTGTCGACTAATTAACTAACTAACTAACTAACTAACTTCAGCAGTTCAATTCGTCTGTGTGAATTTCGTGTCACATGTGCCATTTTCTGTCATTATTTTGACAAAGTGGGAAAAATCTGGTACATGTTCAGAATTTACATACATTTCAATCGTTGAGCTTTCTTGCCTTTCAGAAGAAATCGATTCATTTGCATGTTGATTTATAAACCTTATCGTTCGTTTTAATATTTACCAAATCCGCAAACTGTCTTCTGTCAAACGAAGATAACTTGTACATCCAAGCTCTCGCACAAACTATTTAAAGGCCATTACAGCACAGCACATAGAGAATTTCCTTACCAAAGGGAAATAACACTCTCTTCTAAATGTTTTCAGCATATGCCTATTTTGCGTAACATAGACCTACTGATATTAAATTATACAGAAGATTAAAATCCCGAAGATGAGCTCATTTCTGAAATATGCAAAATTCCTTCCATTGTTTGGAAATTAACTTTAAGAAAACAGAATTCGATTTATAATTTCATAATATTGTGAGGAGAAAAACTGACAAGATCCGAAATGAAGTTATAAAACCGACGTCCTTTATGTGTCCTTTCACTCTCACGCGCGCGCGAGATAGATAGATAGGTAGGTAGGTAGGTAGGTAGGTAGGTAAGTAAGATAGCTAGGTAAGTTAGCTAGGTAAGTTAGCTAGGTAAGTTAGCTAGGTAGGTAAGATAGATATATAGATATATAGAGGGAGGGTCGAGGGGAAAGTTGTTATCCATAAAACAAAGGGGCATAATATTTATTCAACTGTTAAGAAGGGATATGACTCTTCGGAATTTGTTTCGGATGATTTAATTGTTGAATAACTCATACTGGAATCTGACACTTGAATGCTATCATGATAGTTCTAATATGAAGATTATAAGCGGGTGACATATTTTGTTTCTTTATTACGTATATTTTAAATTAGGTATAATGCAATGCAATAACAGTATAAAAAACCTGCACGTTGAGGGATATTTGCCATCTGATCGAATCGGAATAATTTGTAACTCTGGTTTCTCTTCACACACGAATAAATCTTTCGCCTTTTAGATTTTTCATTGTGGTGATATTTCCGGAACTTCATCAACAGCAGACATGGCTTCATTCAACAACATGGAATCTGTGGACATCGACCGTTTTCTAGAGGGGACACCGCTTCATAAAAAAGGTACGTTGGCTCTCACTATTTCCGGACCTGGCGCGGCGGCCAAAGGCACGCCCCATTTAATTGCCAGCACGTTGCTCGGCCCATGCGGGGTGCCTGCTGGCGGAGTAGCAGACATCTACAGATATGAGACTACCCACGCGGTGGTTTGTAAATCTGACCCAAGCTGCCCATGTGGCAGTTTACAAAGGCCTGCATGGCAAAAAGATAAAACTGCCGACCGAGGGACTCGAAGTGTCGATTGAACACTTTGAAAAGGAACGAGAACGGGTGACGATCCATTGGCTCCCCAACACGATTCCTCCAGAGGGAGTCAAGTTCATCGTAACACAGACAATGGGTGACGAAAATGCGGAAGTATTCCGCATCAAGTACGGTGGCGGAAAATGGGGAGTTCTTTGTACCCCCAAAAAACCAATACCTCATTACGCCAAGATTACAGCTCCTGGGAAAATCACAGGAGACCACCGTATTATGTTCACAATAGTGGGCCGTCGCACCGAATGCCCTACTTGTGGCCTGGACTCACACTGGGCCAACAAATGCCCGAGCCGGAGGCAGAAGAAAGACAATAACCAACAACCAACTGAAAGATCGCAAGAAGATTTCCCCTCACTCGGGGGAAAACCTCAAACAATTTCGAACAACAAAAAACAAGATGTCGCCGAGACAGCCGGCCAAAAAGAAACCACGAGGCCAGACGAGGACAACGCCGCCCAAGATGACACCGAGGTAGCTGGTGGACCGGTGACCACGGAGACAGACGCAGAATCTCAAGCAAAAACAATTTCTCAAGAAACCAACGACGAAGATTTCCAAACCGTCCTCTACGGCAGAAAAAGACAGAGGGCAGAGAGGAGAATTTCCTCAGGCAACAAAAACATGAGAGAAGAGGAAGGAAGACTTTCCCCTTCTCCTTCTAAACCATGCAAGAAACCTGCTACCAAGCAGGATGAAAACAGCGACAACGAAGGACCACTTTTTATAAACACCGACGAAGACACCGACGAAGAACACGAGGAAAACGAAGACCACAAACATACCATCAAACCCGAAGACGCAACCCAGAATTAAATTACTACAAGAAAGATAAAGGTAATCATTTAATTTAACCACCATGTTGTTTACTTTTATTTTAGAAATGGCAGACAACTTATGCTTAATTAGTTTGAATATTCGTGGAATGACAATGAAATTACAACATATAGTCACACTCATACACAAACACAAACCCGATTTTATTTTACTACAAGAAACAAACATTAAAACAGACTTTCAAGCAGCAGAACTTGTAACACGTCTAGGTTTAAGAAATTCGTGTTTCAGTTTGGCCAAACATAACGTAGGATCAGGGACAGCCATTCTTCAAATTTCCGACACGTGGAATATTTTTAGAACACACACAGACCCACATGGTAGAATTTCCGCAGTTCAAGTTAAAAACGACACACACTCCTTTGTCATAGTCAACATACACGCACCACCTAACTACAATTATCAACCTCTTTTTTATGAACATTTAGACGACTTACTAACACAGACATACAGAGGACAAAATATTGTTCTTGCCGGTGATTACAATTGTGTTCTTGAAGATTTAGACTTGGTGGGTGGGGAGGTGAAAAAACAGCTGAGGAGAGCCGGCAGGGACAGCTTACATCAACTTGACACACTACGAAACATCATCGACACACACAACCTCACAGACGCATTCAGGCATACACACCCCGACAGTAGAGAAACGACATACACAAACAAAACACACAACAGATCATCTAGATTAGACCGGATTTATACGCCCGCAACACATCACATCATACAAACCAAACACCTACGGGAAACTTTAGATTACACAGACCACAAAGCAATACTAGCACACATCAGCACAAACAGCACAAACACGCAGCCAAACAAAAGGTCACCTCACTGGAAGTACAATAATTCACTATTGGAACATTCAGAATATGTAAAATATATGACACAGCTCATACACACGTACACAGACAATATACCGACTGAGAACATCACACAATACTGGGACTTATTGAAAAACACCATACGAAGCAGAACACAACATCTAGCAACCATGATCCACAAAGACAGACTAAGACAGGAGCGCATCATACAGACAGCCATACGACTAACAAAACAAACAGACAGAGACGCACATCACTTACACACATTAGAAGCACAACTAGAAGAACACCAACAACACAGATATCTGGGTGCTCTTCTCAGAACAAAACTCAACACAATTACACAAGAGTCAGCTACGAGGCAATATTTAGCAATAGAACAGAACGTACAACGTAACAAACAAATAAGCAAAATATCAGACATGCAAGGAAACATGCAGACAGAAACACCACACATAGAGACTGCTTTCCAACAACACTACACACAACTATTCACAGCAGAGACAGTCGACACACAGATACAAGACAACTTCTTACAGTACACAAAGAAATTATCTGACACAGACAAAGACACACTGGACACAGAACTGACACTGACAGACATAGCACAGGCACTAAGCACACTAAACAAAGACAAAACTCCAGGACCAGACGGTTTGACAGTAGAATTCTACCAACACTTCTTTCCTATTCTAGGCAATCTTCTCCTCAAAGTCTATCAGGAAGCCTTTGACAAAAAAAATCTTCCGGACAGCTGCAACATGTCTTACATTACACTCATATGCAAGGATAAAACTGACAAAACACAACTGAAGAACTACAGACCAATTTCCTTACTCAACACAGACTACAAGATACTCGCCAAATCACTCACCAACAAACTTAAACCTTTCATGCCAACACTAATACACCCAGACCAACAGTGCAGTGTCAAAGACAGAAATATACACAATCACACACACCTCATTAGAGACATTATTAACTATACACATGGAAAAGACTGTCCATCCTCCATCTTATCCTTGGATCAAGAGAAGGCCTTCGACAGAATTTCCCACACTTACCTACATAGGACACTAGAACACTGTAACATAGGAGAGTACTACAGGCAGTGGATACAGATCTTGTACAAAAATCCTGAGAGCAGAGTGTTGGTGAACCATTCACTGACAGCTAGCTTCAGGCTCACGAGATCTGTAAGACAAGGATGTCCCTTATCACCACTCCTGTATGTGCTCACTCTAGAACCTTTATTAGAGAAGATAAGGCAAGACACTAGTATTAAAGGAACCTTCCTGCATGGGATAGGAGAGCAGAAGCTCATCGCCTATGCAGATGACACTGCCTTCTTTCCCACCAGCAACACATCAATAAGGAATATACTCCACACCTTTACCCATTTTGGAAAAGGCAGTGGAGCCAAAATTAATGTACAGAAATCACAGATAATGGGCCTGGGAAAGTGGAAACAAAAGGCTGATTTCCCTCCAGATCTGAAACACATAGACACCATGAAGCTGTATGGGATCACATTTCCATGCGATCCCACAGAAACACACAGACAGACATGGCACGCACTGACCGAACAGATCACAGACATGTTACACAGGTATAGGTACAAGACATCCACAATATTTGGTAGAAGCACAATAGTCAACACATACATATTACCCAAAATAATATATTTAGCGACAGTACTGGACCCTCCTAAACAGACCGTCACAAACATAAACAAACAAATCAGACGCTTCATCTTCACCAACACGATACACAGCATTAAACACAAAACTCTCATACAAGACAGGAAACAAGGCGGCATTGGATTACAAGACATCCAGACAAAAATACTGTCACTTAGGATCAGTTACATAGGTAAAATCATCAGACACCCAGAACAGAACAGACTAGCACTATACTACATAGGCCACAACATCAAACATCTCACACCTCTTAACAATGCAACTGCACACTACCAGGGAAGACTGCCAACATTCTATCAGACATGCATACAGGCAATAAAAGGACATGAACAGTTAATACAGCAAACAACACACACAATATACAAACATTTAGTTAGAGAACAAGCACCATCACTAAGACTTAGGATTAAAAGAGGACACAAATACTTCATGACTGACTTCACATGCACCTTTTCAAACCTACACAACAAACACATAACACCAAAAGCTAGAGAGATCACATATAGACTGTTATACAGTATGACCCCCACAACACAGGTAGAAGCATACATATCCAAACAATGTCAATTATGTAGAAACAACACACAAGAGACAGAGGAACACATTTATTATACGTGTCCAACAATTACTGCCACACGCGCAACACTCAAACACCTCATACAAACACACACAGGCAAACAAACCGACATATATAAAGCAATTTTTCTCAATACTATACCAATGACATCTAAGGACATACATACAAAACTACTTGTAGCACTTTCTTACTACAGACAACTTATATGGACCTGCAGAAACTTTGCCAGATACAAACACCACACATATAACACACATTTAGTTTCCTTCATGTACACGCACAAAATATCACAACTCTTTCCAGAGTTGGTATAAATGGTATACCAACTGTGGCAATTTTGGGATTTTTTTGGAAATTTTGGTATACATGAGTGAGAGAAAAAAAGGAGAAACTGTGAATGAATGGTGAGTGGATGATTAAATAGATCACATATGGTCAAAAGACCAATGGAAAATCCCTTATGTAAAAAATAGTGGAAGGATAAATGCTTGTTTTACTTGTTACAAAATGATGGTTTCACCCTTATAGACAAGAGAGAAAAGAAAAAAGGAGAAAAGAAAATTAAACTCCTCCCATTCCAATGTACCATTTATAGAATGTTTGGCTTTGAATGCACTTGTTGTGCTATACTACCACTACTACTAAGATTATCACTTTAGTAAATAAACTCACATATTTGTTATACTATTATCATTATTATTATCATTATTATTATTTTATTAAAATTGTTTATTAAAATGATTATCATCATTATTATTATTATGACTATCTTTATTCCACCTTTACTATCCTTAGTAATTTTAATGTTATAAGTATTATTGATATCATCATTATCATTTTACAATTTCATCTCCCCCCCCCCCCCCCCCTGTGCTTACAGTTTGTTTGCCTTTGCTACTAACCCCACTGGTTGGTTCAAACTTTTGTCCTGCCTGTGCCATCATTACTAGAGTGGTCAGGAGAGCATTGATGGAATTGAACAATTAGTGGGAGGGTAGCGCGGGAAACAAAAATGTAAGGATTTCCCTTTCGCTTAGTCACCCCCTTTGAATCATGTGAGTGAGTGTTAAATGAATGAATAAATATAAAAACACATATGGTTATCAAACCAATAATACTGTAAAAACTCATGCAAATACAAATATTTGGTTAATTTTCATTTTAAAAAAAAGAAAGAGAGAGCAAAGAAGGAAATATGAATGAACCCCTACATTTAGGAAAAAAAAAAACAAAGAGGAAAATATAACCCACTCCTTTACTCCAAGTATTATTAAAAACTGCAGTTTACATGTGTATGTACCAGCTAGGCTATGTTTAACACCATTACAAAGAAAATCATCCTAGCAAATGGAATCACATATTGTAAATATGTTATCATTTTCATAACTATTATCACCATTGCTGTTTTTTAAATAATTGCTGTCATTACCCCCAGTATGTCTCTTCTTGTCATTACTACTATTGCCATCATTAGTAATAAAACAGAAACCCCTTTCCCATGTACCCCCCTCCCCTCGCTCATGGTTGTTGTTGCCTTTGCTGGTACCCACACCGGTTTGGTTCAAATATTCATCCTGCCTTTACCATCATCGCCCAGAGAGGGGGAAATGGCATGGGTGGAGTGGAACCAAATTGGTGAGAGGGTGGCAAGGGAAACAAAGATGTAAAGATTGAAAATTTGTGCTAATACTGATGCTTGTTTACTTTCTACAATAAGTTTTAAAAAAAAAAAAAAAAAAAAAAGAGGAAGGGAAAAAAATGAATGAACCCTTACAAATAAGACCAAAAGGAAAAAAAAAGAAACAAGGAGAAAAAGATAACCAACTCCTTTTAATTCTACTATTATTGAACATGCATGTTGCAAATATATGTAAAAAAAAAAAAAATATAAGCAAGGAGAAACAAAAAAGATTATCAACTCCTTTTTACACCTACTATATTATTAAACAGTGCAGGATGCAATTGTTATTGTATGTACCAGCCATAATTTAACACCATTTCTAAGAAAACCATTTTAGCAAATGGAATCACAGTTTTGGAAAATGTGATCATTATCAAAACAAATCCTACCATTGTGTTTTATTAACATTAGCATTGCTG